>BLSH010495938.1:234941-254219 GCA_018402905.1 Glandirana rugosa | reverse complement strand
TATTTTCCCTATCCCCATTTATTTGTAGGGCACTTGCCCTAGTTTGAAGATGATTTTAGAACAGTTATATGGCTTCTACCATTAATTAATACTTTTCAGACACAGTTTGAAGATGATCCACATTCACCTCCATTTTTGCTTTTTTTATGTTTTTATTTTTTTAAAAATATTTACAGTTATTTCCCTGTCCCCATTTTTTTGTAGGGCACTTGCCCTACCCTTACCCCCATTTTACTTCCTTTTGCAGCCCTCTAGGGCTTTCCAGGACTTTGTTACAGCCATTTTTGTGCCTAAAAGTTCGGGTCCCCATTGATTTCAATGGGGTTCGTTGTCCGTGCGATCGTTCGGGTTCCGTCCGGACCCGGACCCGGACTTTGTCCCGAAGTTCGGACGGACCAGCAGAACCCGAACTTCCAGAGGTTCGCTCAACTCTAGTTAGAACCACTGTCAAGTTTTTTTTTTCTTTTCGCTGTGTCCCAGTTGTAATATTCACTTTCTCTGTTTATAATGGTCAGCACTGTTGCTGTTACTGAAAGTAAAAAAAGTAAAAGTTGTCACTGGAAATGGAATAGAGAGCAAACATTCCATGTTCCAATGGAGATACAGGCTTTGCGTCATTAAAAGAGAAGTATAGCCAAAGCTATTTTGTCTATACTTCTCCTATGGAACACAGGAGTGCAGTTCCTTCTGCACTCCTGTGACCCATTTTTAGCTGACAGTGGGCTTTAGCTTACGTCACAAAACCAGTCCAGCCTCTGAAAAGATCCCAAACATATGGTAGGGATCTACCCAGAAACCTGGACCAGCAGCTGGCTCAGGGTCTCAGCGACCCACTGAGAGCCTGAGTCAGCTGTTCCCACCCTTCCACCACCTAGAGCTCCGGTGAGCGCTGAAGGGGCAGAGCAGTGAGTTGGTGACTCACAGTCACCAGCTCTCTACTAAACTCAGTAATATGAAAATAGTTCATCTGCCCCCCTCCCACAGTGTTCACAGCTTATAAATCTTCTTTTTACATTAAAATACTGCCACTATCTACCTTTTTGGATGCTCTGTATACCACAATTAAATGATAAGCTTCCCAGTTTCTCCAAAGCTGTGTGTTCAGGTAGGTGGAGATTTCCACTACAGCCCGTATACATGCCCAAATGTGTGATTTCAATATTATGTGACCTGTCTAGCTCTGAGAACAAGTTCTCTCCAGCCTAAAATACACAACTGAGCATGTGCAGGTTGCCTACCTTGCCTGTGTTAGCTTGCTTTTCCAAGATAGACAGCGTAGGGAGGGAAGAATCTATGGCATACAGGATAAAACTGCCTTTTTACACAATGCAGAGGATTAACCCCTTAAGTTCCACAGTGAGTATAACGAGCATACTAAGCTGCATTAATTTGTATGTTTTATATTTGCCTGGAAATCATCTTTAAAGTTACACTAAACTCTAGTTTTAAAAGAAAGAATTCTACTCAAGAATGTATTCTTAGCTCAAAAAAGTACCCTTTGTTGCTTTCAGCCTCCTCCAATTCTCCAAATTCCTTTTTATGTGACTGCGATATGACTTTATATAAGAGGGTGTCTATGTACCAAGGACTATTGACTATAGGATTTGTAGTGTGCATAGAACAGTGCACATGAATGCAACTAGAGTGAATTGCTTACTCCAAACAAATGGAAATGAGGGTGAAAATGAGAAGTTTGGGATCTCAAGGAGGATGTTACAAGGAGGATGAAAAAACACAGTAAGAAATTATTTCATGAAAAACAGATTGCAGGGCCATTAAGTAGTGGATGGGTGTGGATTATTTTGGAAAATTGACACTGTTTAGTGTCACTTTAATCAGGTTAGCCTATTCTAACATAGAAAATAGGATATATGGATAAAAAAAAAAAATAGAAAATGAAAAACTATATTTTTATGGGGGTAGGGGTTAACCATTTTCATTTCATCCAGGCTTATTGCAATAATGTAATGATTAAATATAAACCTGGTTGTGTGTGTACCTGCTTCTTCTCTACTAACAGTAATTTTTTTTTACGGCTAAGCCTGTGTTTCAGATGCCTTATAGAGTGTATTTTAATTCACAATAATACATACACCTGTGCTCTGTGGGAAATTATGAAAATAAAGCATTTGTATATTATAGTGATCCCCTAGGAGCTGACCAGAGTGCTGAAATAACATTGAAATAACGTGCAGAAAACTGAAGCAGGTGCACAGCATAGTATATCAACCAGATTTCTTCTGTTATATATATAGAAGGATAATAAAAATAAAAGATGAAGCTTGATTCTTTATTTATGAGCAGTGGCACTACTTTTCTACAGGCTTTATAATCAAATTCTAAAAAATCTTACTATGGTAACTAACCAAAGTTTTCAAATGCAATAAACTCTGGTCTGAAAATGGTAAAAAGGTTTACTTGAATGTTATGTTCTTACTGTTGTTACCAAACTAAATTTTATGAGCACTCTTAAATACACACATTAATGTGGGTTTTTCATTTTACAAAAAGGTCCTTGATTATTATTATACAGGATTTATATAGCGAGCAGTTTTTTTTTACAATAAAGAAGGGACACAGTACAATTACAATACAGTTCAATACAGAAGAAATAGGAGGGCCCTGCTCATGGAGCTTACAATCTAAAGGCTTTTGATGGGGCTAGTTCCCACAGCTCTGGGGTGGCCACGGTCCGCACTAGAAAATGGTCCTGTACATCTTTGGCTCAGTTTCAGGTCCGAATTCAGGCAAAAATGCTGACCTGATTCGCTTTTGAAACGGCAAACAGGTACGCACCGGACCCACAGCTGCGATCCGTGGCCGCAGCAAGTGTAAACCAAGCCTAACTCTTCATGCACACCTACAGTCATTTTTTTTTTATAGATCAGGTAAGTGATAGAGTTTTAGTTTATAATATAATGTAGGTTAATATTGCTATCTGTGTTTTCCTGCACCTCCTCCCCCTGACATGGCAGGAAGTGACACCAGTTTCAGAAATCACACAGTTTTTCCCAGGATGGGCATCCTTATAGGGAAGGATGCCCTTGCCTTATGTTCTTTCAGCATTCGTCATTGGTGGGGTTTCCCCTCATTTCCTGCTCACTCCAGTGACAACTGGCAGGGCTAATCTACCCAACGGTAGACAGATAGCAATGATATCCATATGGGTATTACAATTTCTGCTAGAGTTCCACTTTAATGCCTATTTAAAACCACTTTTAAATTTAATTCAATTAGATGTTTAATAAGAAGTGTCAGCTAGAAACTTAAATCTATTTTTCATATTGGTAACCTTTTTGATGTAGAGACAAAATCTTTTTATAATACTAAGAAAACACGCGCTATGGGTAAGTGGTAAAAAAATGTGAAAGATTACTATGAAAACTACTGCTGCTGTTCACCAGATGGAAATACCACCAAACAAAAACCTTTATACACACAAAAAACAGCGCTAGCAGTATAATGAATAAACCAACTGTGATGCAAACCTACTAGGATATCTCGTACATATATGAATATCAAAACTCAAAAAATAAAGTGCTAAGTGCTAATAAACATTAATCACATACAATGTGCAAAACGGTGAAAATTAGACAGTAGATAGACTTAATGGACCCTCAGCTTTGCAGTGGGGGGGTCAAAAACAGCTTTCTGGTGTAGCTGGGGGTCTGACTTGGGCGACTCTTCAATAATAACCATCGGCCAAATAATTATCAGGATCATACAAATCTCCACCAGGTTCGATATAAAAAAGAGAGGCTCATTGCGCTATACCATAAAACACTTTATTGCACACTATAAAAATTCCTACTTACAAGAATATTGCAGTAAAAGCATAGTATAATAAAACACAGCTCTTCTGGGTTCACCGCTGGTCTGGCATGCGTTCCACGGAGGCGGAAGTGACGTCAGCAAAGACAGGAAACCGGAAATTACATCAACGTGTTTCGCCCCTCCTCCAGGGCATTATCGAAGACATGACTTTGATGTCTTTGACGACACCCTTCAATAATAACTGATGGTTATTATTGAAAAATTGCCCAAGTCAGACCCCCAGCTACACCAGAAAGCTGTTTTTGACCCCCAGACTGCAAAGCTGAGGGTCCATTTAGTCTGGCGAGTAGGGGTGCAAGAGGGTAGAGTGTCACCTTTGCACAGCACATTGTAACTTTTTGAAAAAGGTCTGTGGAGCACGTGAGCGCTTTTTCACTGGGACTATAAGGGACGATCCAATACTGAGCACCGGAGCACTTTATTTATGGACTGTTTTATTACTGTCTAATTTTCACTGTTTTGCACATTGTATGTGATTAATGTTTATTAGCAGTTTAGCACTTAGCACTTTATTTTTTGAATTTTGATATTCAATTGTACAAGATATCCTAGTAGGTTTGCATCACAATTGGTTTATTCATTATACTGCTAGCTCTGTTTTTTGTGTGTATAAAAATCTTTTTATCTTTTGCAACTTTTCAAGAGCAATATGAATTGCCTTTTTTAGCTACCTTCAAAGTTATTATTATTATTATACAGGATTTATATAGTGCCGACAGTTTGGGCAGCGCTTTACAATATTAGGGCAGACAGTACAATTACAATTCAATTCAATACAGGAGGAATCAGATGGCCCTGCTCGTTAGAGCTTACAATCTAGTAATAACCGTGGGGGATGGGCTGATGAAGAAAATAAAAGTGCAGCTGTTAGGTGGCGGCAGGATAGGCTTCCCTGAAGAGAAACGTTTTCAGGGATTGCCTGAAAGTTGATAGATTCGGGGACAGTCTGACAGATTGGGGTAGGGAATTCCAGAGGATGGGAAAGACTCAGGAGAAGTCTTGGAGGATAATATGAGAGGAGGTGATGAGGGAGCTGGAGAGCAGGAGGTCTTGGGAGGAACGAAGAGGACGATTAGGTTGGTATTTTGAGACTAGGCTAGTGATGTAGCTGGGAGTAGAGTTGTGAATGGCAAAGTAAACATTTTGCTCAAGTATTATGCCCTGAATATTTTTTTTTCCTTTTCTAACCCTTTGTATTTGGGTTCATCATATAGGAGGTTAGTGTCATGTATATGCCAACTGTTATTTAATCCCACGGTTGGAAATTCCACAGAAGCATAAATATATAACTAAATGGCAGCAGATATTGAATAAACAATCTTCTTTAAAGGGGTGGAATGCAATCTGGTTAGTGGCTCATAAAATCTTTGTTTGTACTCTTAAGAAAAATACATTTAAAATTCTGTATAATTGTTATCACACCCCTGCCTTTTTACATACCCTTAATCATAATATATCAGAACTCTGCTAGCAGTGCCACAAACAACTTGGAACATTATATCATATATTTAGGACTTGTTCAAAGACCCAGTTATTTTGGCAAAATGTGGAGGCTGTAGGCTTATCCTTTTGCATATTAGAACTCCATTGGATTTATCTGTGTATCTGCTGGGGATCCCCCATCTCATCTATTTTCTCATGTGCTTATGGTTGCCAGATGCTTATTTGTGTCTTATTGGAGGCATGCATGTCAATCCACAATTCCCGAACTGTATGCGCATAAATAATACCTGTGGGATTTTGGATAAGGTGTTGGATCCCAGAATCTGCTAAGATACCTCTTTATAAATAATATATTGAGATTTGGATCTAGCGGTATATTATGCCCAATTGTCATGCTCTCTCATTTATTTCAGTTTTTTTTGTTTAGTCTAGGATTGAATGTTTTTATTTGAGGAATTGATAAGTGAGGAAGTTTTTTTTTTGTTTTTTTTTGGTGTTCTTGTATGTTTTTAATGGTAAACTATTGTATATTTTGCTATGATTGTTCAAAATATGGAAACATTTTCTGATACTTTTAATTAAAAAACAAGTGTTATCTATATTAATAAATAATGCTATTATAAGAACATGCTATCTGTCCTTATATTAGTTTGCCATAATCTCTTGCAGACACTAACTGGGAGGGCCAGTATTGTGAGCTCTATAGGTTGCAAAGTTCTGCTTACAGAAAAGGGATGTCTTTATCGGTATAGTGATGGTCTTTTATTGTCCCGCATGTAGATTGCAGGTGGAGAGGAGATCACATGCTGTATTTTAAAGCAGTTTTAAACCCAAAAGCAAACATGTATTATATTGCATCTTACCAATTCTTCTATGTACTGGCTGCATTTGTTTTATTTTTTTAGGCTTTCTTTCCTTTATTTTCACCTGGTGATACTGCCAGTAAGTGTGTTGTTGTTTTTTTCAAGGAACAAGTAGTGCTTCAGATGTAGCAGTTACAGAGATGAAACAAATGATTTAACACTGACATGGGTGCTTACAATTATCAGCTTTTATTTATTTACAGTATGTAAAACCTTTATCCCAAAAGGAAGTTGGAGTTTGGTTTCAACGTGTTAGTTTATTTAAATGTGTTAGTTATTCTAACACTCCCCTCCCCCCAGGCTGACAATGCTGTTGTCCAAAAGTGCCCCTGTGCTCCTTCATCCAGAGTGGAGGCACTCTAATACAGGAGGTGTGTTACTGGCCAGATCACCAAGTGAAAACAGAGTGAAAAAAGCCTAAACAAGAAAACGAATACAGACACCACATCTAATGATTGGTAAGCTGCAATGCATTACATATTTTGTTTCAAGTTTAACCACTTCAGCCCCGGAAGGTTTAACCCCCTTAATGACCCGGCCATTTTTTGCGATACAGCACTGCTTCAATTTAACTGACAATTGCGCGGCCGGGCACTGTACCCAAACAAAATTGATGTCTTTTTTTTCCCATAAATAGAGATTTCTTTTGGTGGTATTTGATCCCCTCTGCGGTTTTTATTTTTTGCCCTATAAGCAAAAAAAGACTGACAATTTTGAAAAGAAAAACAATATTTTTTTCTTTCTGGTATAATACATATCCAAATACATATATATATAAAAAAAAAAAATATTCATCAGTTTAGGCCAATACATTTTCTTCTAAATACTTTTGTTCAAAAAAATCACAATAAGCCTATATTGATTGGTTTGCTCAAAAGTTATTGCATCTACAAAATAGGGTATAGATTTCTGGACTTTTATCTTTTTTAATGTTTTTACTGGTAATGGTGGTGATCTGCGATTTTTGGCGTGACTGCGACATTGCAGTGGACAAATCTGACCCCAAGTGACACTTTTTGGGGACCAGTGACATTGTTTTTTTTTTTTTTTTTTTTTTTTTTTTTAGTTCCAATAACATTTTATTGAGCAGTAAACTGTGTAACAGAACTACAAGAGATTCACTACACATTACATCATGTAAATAGTCATACATTAACGAGTTACAGTCAAGGTACATGTTCCGTCACATCCATCTTCATAGAACCTCCATAAGAAAGTACCTCAATATCAAACAACTGCAGTCACATTTTAACTCTGTCCCTACCAGGGATAAAAGCTTTCCTTTCCACCCCTAATATACTTCCTCTGTTTGGGTTGATCTTAAAGTGTAGAGGGATGAGGGCTAATGCAGCAGGTTTGGCCTAAGTAAGAAATGGGGAGATAGCATACATAGAAGCCTATAGTCTGGAGGATCCGGTTGCCACCGTGTTCCGACCAGTGACATTGTTACATTGAAGGGGTTAACACTAGGGGGCGATCAAGGGGTTAACTGTGTTCCCTGGGTGTGTTCTAACTGTGTGGGGCTGGGCTGCCTGGGACAACAAAGAGATCGCTGTTCCTGATCACTAGGAACAGCAGTTCTCAGAGTTGTTCCCTGTCGGTACAGGGATTCGCCTTGTTTACATAGGTAGATCTCCGTTCTGCCTCTCTGTACCGTGATCGTGGGTGGCCGGCGGACATCGAGTCACATGGACGGACCGTCGTACGGGTAGGAGAGACGACTTGCGCCCGTATATATACAGTGGCTGGTCAGCAAGCGGTTAATACCGCTTTAACTATAATACAATAACTGAGGTACATTATATATATATATATATATATATATATATACAGTATATAAAATACACATTTAGTTGTTTGGCCAAAGTTCATCATAGAGCATGTAAATAAAGAAGTAAATTAGTCAACATTAATTATTTACAGTTTATACCTGCAAAGTATTTGCTTGCTTCCATATTTTAATACAGAAAAATAGCTACAACTTGAAGGGCAGAAGAAAGAGCTTAAGGTTATGCAATCATTTTGTTATGGACTCTTTCTGAAGAATTTTCATGACATTGCTGGAATTCTATTTGAAACACAACACATCCAGTGGGACAGCAATATTGTCAATTTTATTTTTATTTAGACATAAAAAAGTCAAAGAGGTTATGCATACGTGCAACATTTCAGGTCCTTGGATGCTTCTACTTTCCTCACAAACATTACCTAGCTATAGTAATGTATGAATGAAATGTAAAACATAATAACAGCATGCTAGGAGAAAGTAATGCTTTCCTTTATTTAACATTCACTATTTGGTGTATGCTGAGTGATGACTGAATTGATGTCTATGAGACTGAAGAATATATATAATTTATGAAAATCTTTAAATTGTCCAAACACTAGTGATACCAAACTATTTTCTCTTGCAGTCTGATGATCATTTGTGTTTCAAATACAGAGTGATTGTCACATGGCCCAACCAAAATTTTTTCATACATGCCACACTTCCTACATAGAACCAATTTAATGGGGTACCTAGTCATACACAGAATGTTTTGTCAGGCCAGGCAAAAGAGGATGTCATCCACACAAAGGATGGGTGAAATAAAGTATACCTCCATTTTTACTAAAGGTTATATATCTGTTTTTGTTCCAGCAGTCTCCCAAAATGTCAATATAATTAGTTATCTTTATAAATGAGAAGTTATTTTTAATCAATACTTCCTGCAGGCTCCATGCTTAAATAACATCTAGGACAGGGATAAGCAATTAGCGGACCTCCAGATGTTGCAAAACTACAAGTCCCATCATGGCTCTGCTTCTGGGTGTCATGCTTGCGGCTATCAGAGTCTTGCTATGCATCATGGGACTTGTAGTTCTGCAACAGCTGGAGGTCCGCTAATTGCATATCCCTGATCTAGGGGATGGATTTCTCAGTTAGTTCAATGCAGGAAAAGTCTGCTGCTTCCATATGGCACCTTCTAGTGGGGGCCATAGATGGAAACAGTGCTAGGACAGGATTTATCTTCAGTAAAGGTTACAAATTATACCTTATATTCTTTTATACATGATCAGGAGCTCCTGAGGAAGTTAAGTGATGAAACACATTTGTGCTGGGTGGGTCTTAGTAATGTCACTACATCTGGGGACATTGAAGGACTTATCTAGTTTTCATGTCTGTTGGCATTTACATAGTGGGAAATGACTGCATAAGTACTTATAAAAATTGGGAATACGAAAGTGCATATAGGTTTTATCTTTCAATAAAATTTTATAGTGGTACTTTAACTATCATCAGTTTGTCTTATTTCCTTGGGCTTTTATATGCTGGATCGCTACCCAGAAGACTTGATGATCAGGCAAGGTTGCAGATGAGAGTGGAGTGAGGCTCTAAGATTATCCTAAAGCAATATTTGCCTTCCTGATCTGGGGGTCAACAAAAGGATAAGCTGCTTTCCTGTAGGTAGTGGCACATTTGGTATTTTCATTTTTGTTATTTATTGTTTACCACACACAGGTGGTGGATGAAGATGTTATTCCCATAACGTTTTATTAAAAAGGTAAATGAACATGGGTAGTTACATACATGAGGGAAACCAGTATACCAGTTGTCAATGGAGTTACATTTATAAGCACATATACCAACATATGAACAGTGCGTATCAGATTCTTAAGCCTTCAGGTAATTGTGCATACTCGGCTGTCATCCGTTCTAGTAAGTGTGCGTTGGAGGAACATATTATAGTCTATTGGGAATCTAATCTTACTAAAACCAGGTTGCAGTCAAGTTATCCTATATTTGCATATTATTGTGGCTAAGCATATGTGTCGTACTTTTAAATCTTTGTATACCGTGGTAACCTTAATTGATATCTGAGTAAGGGAGTAGAAATGGGGAGGGGGAGAAAGATACATAGAAGGATAGATAGGGTAGGGGAAGAAGAAGAGAAGAAAAATTTATAAGAAGGGGACAGGGGTGGATTAATGTGCACAATTCAAATGCAATTCAAATTCAAAAGGTAAATTGATGCCTGTGTCATGTCGGGATTGCTTGTAGAATAATTTGTTTTGATTTATTTGTATATGTCGAGGTATTAGTTGGTAGATTGGAAGTGGGTCCAGCATGCCCACTTTGTAGCGAATTTGTCCATTTTATCAGTGGAGATCGCAATCAGTTCTTCCATCTCCATTACCTTATTGAGTCGAGTGACCCAGTCCCACAGTGATGGGATGCAAGATTGTTTCCATAATGTCGGAATGCACATACCGGCAGTATTAATCATGTGCATTACTAGTGATATGCTAAATACATACTTCATTATTGTTGAATGGTGTAGAAGGTATTGAAGGTGCGTGATTTCTATGGGATATGAAGAAACTTTGTGTATGGTTCTGTGTACTTGGAGCCAGAATGTTTTAATTAGCAGGCAATCCCACCAGATGTGGATCAACTTTCCAGTGTGGGCATTGCATCACCAGCACACGTCTGTGCTCTGGGGATACATCTTATTGAGGTGTGAAGGTGTCCTGTACCAGTGGGTCAGTACCTTGTAACTATGTTCCTGAGTGGAGACATTTAGAGTACCTTTATGTATTGTAGAGCATATAGTTTCCTAGTCTGTGTCTGAGAGTGGATTATCTGAGTCCTTTTCCCAAAGTTTCTTAAGGTGGGAAAATGGCTCAAGTTCTGTCGATGTCAGGATTGCATATATGCTAGATATAAGATGTCTTTGCGGAGGAGCATAATTTTTCAACTGGGGATAGATTTTGTGCATATCTTGTTTTGTATTTTGGGTCATTTAGAAAATGTCTGGCTTGTAGATAGGACCACCAGGGTAGGTTGAGGGTGGGGACAGTATAGGCAAGCTCGCTTCTTGTTTGGAAAGTTTCTCATGCAAAGAATTGATGTGCCCTAAGATAAATGTTAGGGTTAGGGTCTGTTAGCCATTTTCCAAACCAGGTAGGAATGCGGGATTGTTCCTGATCGGTGTCACGGGGCCTGGGACAGAGCCTTTTGAAGGCAATTTGATTGCTTCTGTAAAGCAGTGCAGTATGGGTTGTATGAGTGGGTGAGTTTTGAGTGTGTGAGGAAGGTCTTTGAAGGGAATCCATGTCAGATTCTGGAGTGCACCAGATACCCAGGATTGTTCTAGGGCAGTCCAGTCCTTAATATGTCCATGGATGTGCCAATCTACTATTCTCATTAGCAGGGTGGCTCTATGGTATTTCTTAAAACCGGGTAGACCTATTCCCCCTCTGCTTTTGGGATAGTAGAGTTTGGATAGCCTTATTCTAGGTGGGTGACCCTTCCACAGGAAAGTACTGAGAAGTGAGTGTATAGCTGTGAAGACCGTCTTCTGTATTGATATGGGTATAGCTTGCATTACATGTAGGAAATGTGGGAGTAATGTCATCTTAATAGTCGCCGTCCGACCAAACCGCGACAGGCTGGCTTTTTCCCAAACCTCGAAGTCTCTTTTGAATGCTTGTAGGAGGGGTGAAAATTCAGTTGGTATAGCTTATGTAAGTTCGAGGGTAATCAGATGTCCAAGTATGTAATGGCATCTGGCTGCTAGGTAAACGAGAACAATTCCTTACATGTTTGTGCTAAATGGCGTGGTAGTGTTATGTTTAGGGCACATGACTTATATACATTGATCTTAAAATTCGATATATCGCCATATTGTTTAAATTGTTGGAGAAGGTTAGGTAGTGAGATCATAGGGTTAGTCAGGAATAAAAGAATATCATCGGCGAAAGCCGTGACTTTATTTTCTCTGTTTGCTATTTTAATTCCTGGCGGGTCCAGTTCCTAATGGAGAAGGCGTCTGACAGGTGTCCGTTTACCTTCACTCTAGCCTGCGGGGTAGAGTACAGGCTTAGTATGCTGGATTGCATGAAGGAGCCTAGGCCTACTAATGACAAGACTACACCCAGGTAGTCCCATGCCACCCTGCGAAACGCCTTCTCCGCATCCGTTGACAGGAAGAAGCCCTCCTTGCCTGTTTTCGAGAGCCAGTGATGGATATTGATTGCCTTAATCATGTTGTCACGGGCTTCCCAGCCTGGCAAGAATCCAATCTGGTCTTGTGTGATCAGACTGGGTAGCAGCAGTACTAATCTGTTTGCCAGTATTTTTGCGTAGAGGTTTATGTCCACAATTAATAGTGATATAGGGCGATAATTTTGAGTTTGTGTACCATCCTTTCCGTTTTTATGTATTAGTGTGATATGAGCTTCTAATAGTTGAGATGGGGGCGCCTGGCATTTTGGAAGTGTATTAAAGGTTGTTATAAAGTGTGGCGTAAGAATTGGGGAGAACGTCTTATAATATTGAGTCATTAGGCCATCTGGGCCCAGGCTTTTGCCAGTTTTCATTTGCTTCAGCGCTGTCAAGAGTTTGTCTACAGAGATGGGCTTTTCCATGGTCAACGCTGAGTCTGCAGGGATTTTGGGCATGCCGTGGGTTAGTAAGTAGTTATCAATCAGTTGGGCTCTACTTTCTACTCCCGGATTAGGATATTTGGGTGTAGGTAGATTGTATAGATTGGTATAGTACCTCACAAATTGTTGAGCTATCTCTACTGTTTTATGGTATCTCTTCCCTTTATTTTCGCATATCTGATGTATAGCCTTTTACCCTGTAGAAGTCTCGTGATCAATTTTCCACTCTTAACAGCTTGCTCATAATATAATTTTTTTGTTAGTACAAATTTCCGCTTAATCTGTTTTCCCAGTGCCTCAAGTGGCTCTTGTCTAGCCGTGACCAATGCAGTGTATGTCAGAGCGTCTTTACTCTTTTTGGGTGCAAGTTCTAATTCTTTGACACATTTAGTTAAGTGCTCTAACGTGAGTTGTTTTTACTTTTTAAGTTGGGCTGATATCAAAATGCATTCTCCCCGAAAGACACACTTATGGGCTAGTCATTGCGACAAGGGGGATGTATCCGTAGGGGTGTTTAGCTCAAAATAGTCTTGCAACACTTGCAAAAGCCTAGCTCGGTGGACTGGGTCATTCAGAAGGGAGGGGTTAAAACGCCAGGTTTTGGTTTTAGGTTAGGGGACTGGATTTGGGAATCTCAGGTTTAAAGTAATAGGGTGGTGGTCCGATATATACATTGGTTCAATGCTTGCATCATGGAGGAATTTCAAATCTGAGAAGTAGTCAATACGTGAGTATTTATTGTGTGTGTGTGTGGGGTGGGGGGGTAGAATGTATAGTCCTTAGTGTCAGGTTTAAGGGTCCTCCAAGTATCGTGTAACAGAAGGGTGTTTTAATGTTGAATAGGTAGGCATCTTGTCTTGTTCAAGTTGGGTTTGGTCAAAGAGGAAAGGTAAGGAGGTTAATCCTTACAGAAAAAGTAGGGAAAGGAAGTGGGGAAGGGGGGAATAGAGACAAAGAGGAAAGAGGAGGAGCGGTGAATAGGGGGTTGGGTGGAAGAAGGGATGTGGCGTTATTTAGTTGTAGGATTGAAGAAGATAAATAGAAAAAAAAAGAAGGGGAGGGGGGATGGGGTGAGATGCAGGAAAGTGGGAATAGGAGGGGGTGTATATGGAGCTAGTGGATCTAAGGGGTTGGGGATACTTAGTGGTATGATTAGCAGGGAAGACGGATGGTCAATCCGCGGGAGGGTCACCCACTAATTATACAATACGCAATGTGGCTAACATCTTTAATAAAGCATGGAAGGCCTTATGTTTCAAGTGGTACCCATACAAAACTAACTTAACTGTACATAATCAACAGCAAAGAGCAATATAAACAGTGATATACACAATTACCTTCCTGAGCAACAGCATGTTAAATGCATCATGTCCCTGTAGCAACAATATAGTTTAGGTAATACTACGCTACATGAGCGCGGTTCTAGTTTCCACCATGCTTGTGCATTGTGAAGTGGTCTTAGCTCCACCATTTACAATGATGAATGTTTAGGCATGTGTGCAAGAAAATGCGCTTCCAGTCGACTACGGAATACGACCAGGAGGTGCATAACAGAGCGATTTGTTTCACATCATCATCAATGGGGCATCTATAGGCTTTTCCCTTCGGTCTTGCTTCTGCAAAGGGAGGGGTTCTGCAAATTAGTTGCAGTGTCAGTCTGTTTTATATCGCACAGTGTTCGTAAGGGTCTTTACCCCTGGAATGCTCTGTCTTAGCTTTCCCCCTCAACGCAGTGTTTAGCCGACTACCATTTGATGCAGGTCAGGGTACAGCTCACTCGTATAGTCTAAAGTTGAGCCTCTTGACCTCATCCTGACCAGCATATCAGCATATTTGTGTTGTTAAGAGACTGAACATGATGCCAGTGTGAGTTCAGCACTTTCTGTCTAGCCTCGCGGAGTGGTGGGTAGCTAGTGCGAGCTGAATTATGTAAAGAGGAAGCAATGTCTATGGAAAAGTACCTGGAAAGGCATATTACCACTGGGACTCTATTAGTTTCCTGGTTCTTTCTGTCAGGTATGCAGCAGAGTGTTCTTATGCTGTGCTGGTGGCAAGTCACTTAGGCAAACCCGCCCTTGCCAGTCCGATCAGGGGTTTCACTTTGGTATCCGCGTAGCAGGGAGACAAATAAAGAGAAAAAAAGGAAAAACTGGGAGGTAGATGAAGTAGTGAAAATGACAAAATCTACGTGCTGTTCAGGGATAGGAGAGACAGGAAGAATGCACAATAAGGTCATTACATGGCGCCTGCACATTACTGCGTTGCTAGGAGGGGACTTATAATGCCTTATGGTAAAGTCTTGGAAGGTACTTCGTATAAAAAAAGACAAGAAAATAAACTGGAACTGTGTAACAGAGTGGGTTATATGTTCGACTGCACCATTTTCTCCGGGGGTTCACAGGAGGATTTGTGCTTATGTTTCATACTGCCTCTGGATGATCTGATGGAGCAGCTGCTGCCAATTTGGGTCTTTTGAGGCAGTACGGAGTATCATTCAGCCTGCGGCGTGGAGCGCACTGTTCTGGCTCAGACTGGAGCAGCTCTTTCCAGCAATCTGGGATGGTGAACTCCTGGTACCACTTCGGAACCAGGATGGGCTGCATGTTGAGGTGTTCAAAGAATTGAGGCAGGTCAGCTGGTGTTTTCAGGGTGAAAGACCGATCTTGAACCGTTACACACAGTCCAAAGGGGAAGCACCATTTATAGACAATGTGTCGTTCTCTTAGGGCTGCAAGGATAGGTCTCAGCGCTCTGTGCTAGTTCAGGGTAATCTGTGACTGAAAGTCCTGAAATATTTTGACCTCCGCTCCATTAAAAGTAATCTCTTCTTGTTTCATAGCCCGAATGACTATCTCTTCCTTGAGCTTATAGTTCATCAAGCAGCACACTATGTCTCTAGGTGGGTCTTCCTCCCTTCCTCGTGGGAGCAGAGCCCTGTGTGCCCGTTCAAACTCCACCTGCGAGTCCAGCAGCCGAACCAGGAGATTGCTCACCAGTGATTGTAGAGCAAGGGGTATCTGGTCATGCTCAATGGTCTCCGGGATCCCTTGGATGCATAGGTTCCTCCTTCGGCCCCTGTTATTGAGGTCTTCTAGCTTCCGCTGCATGGCATGCATGCATCAGGTGGTACTGGTAGCAGGCACCATGCTGCTGGAGCTCCTGGATGTCCGCATCATGGTGGCCTGCAGCTCTTTCTACCTCCTCTAGCTGATCTGAGACTCCACTCAGTTCATCCTTTAGTACCATCACTGCGTCCATCAGAGCACCTTTGATGTCGGAAGCTATTGATTGTAGATCCACCATCATCGGGACCTGCTGAATGAGTGAAAAGAGCGCATCATGGTCGCTCTGCTGCTTCGCTCTATGAGTCCCCTCTGACTGCCTGTGTGACACGGCCGAAGGTGAGGATGTGGATGTCTCAGCCGTGTTAGGAGGTTGGGTACGGAAGAGTTCTGGTATATTTCGGCTCTGCTGGGAGTGGGGAGTGTTGGTGAAGGGTAGCTGTCTTCGTATCTTGCCCATCACAGCTGGAAGTAGTGCTTTTGGGGTGAATTGTCCCCCCGCATTGACCGAGCTCCCTATTTAAGCTGCCATCTTTACCGCGTGCCAAACCACACTCCTGGATGAAGATTTTAATATATACTGTATATATGGACTATATGTTTTGAAACATATCTGCACTAATTTTATTTATTGAAGGGGGCACATTGATATGAATGGTATGGGCATAGTATGGTTTATTCAGTATATGAGCTTATATGTTTTATGTAGCTGTATGAATTTCACTTACACTGTATATGAATTGATATTTATTATATATGTACTGTATATTGACAGTATATGAAGCACTTCCTCAACAGGTACTTGTACATTTGTAGTTTGGGATTGAAGGCAGCAGCCTTGTTATTTATTTGATTTATCTTTTGGAGTGAGCACAGTGTAATTTTTTATTATAACCTACTATACTGACAATTTTTATTTATTGTTTTTCACAAAAACAAAACACAGGTACAATTAAACAGAATGTGTCATACAATGAGAGACAGTAAGGATAATCAGTTGAATAGAGGCATATGACATAGCAAAATAACAGGCATAGGTAAACAGTATAAACAATACTAAGTGCTAAGCATAGGGTAAAGGGTGTTGTTCCCCATTCCCAGACACCTCATCTGGGAACAAACTGTGTCAGAGGGGGGAGAGACAACACACCCCTACTTTAAATTCAATACGTTTACCTAAAGAGTAACAGTATAAAATGAGTGGTACACAACACAGAGATGGTGTAGACAATCAGTTTAGTAGTTACATGTACAGTATTAGTAAACCAGATGTTGATTCATTGGTAGACCATTATGTGATACCATATTTGTCTGTCCAGAAAGACCAGCAATTGTCAAATTTATTACAGCACAGCGAGTTGATCGCTAATAGTCACTCATAGGTGTGGTTAAGGTGTACAGTGCTGATAACCTCTGATATGTTTTGAGAATCTTGACAGTTCCACTTCTTAAGAATAGTATTACATGCTGCTAGTAGTATATGAGTCACCACTTGTGTGGGTTGGGTATGTGTCTATTCCTAGACTTTAGATAGCAAGTCCCAGGTTGGGAGGGCTGAGTATTCCTGTAACTGAGGATAGTAGGTGAAATATTTGTCACCAGAAGCTGGTAAGACTTGGGCATCCCCACAGGATATGCAATAAGCTGCCACCAGCAGCTGGAGGATTGGTTAGGGCAAAATTTGGCTAGTTTGTAGGGTGTATAACGCCATCTGTGCGTGATTTTAAGCATCATTTCCCAATGATTACTGCATTTCGAAAATTTGTATGTCAACTGGAGGGCTACTTGCCACTGTTTTAGAGTGTAGGATTTATTTAGGTCATTTTCCCATTTTTGAAAGGAAGGGAGTTTTTGTGGTGAGTTTTTGTTGTGCAGTAGGCTGTAGAAAAAGGGTTTGCCTTTTCGCTGGGGTATATGAGAGGAGATAAATTCCCAAGCTCCAGGGAGAATATAAATTGTTGGTAAGGGGTGTTTGGATAGGAAGTGCAGGATGCGGAAGCAAGCAAAATGAGTGTCCATCGGGAGATGGAATTCTTTGTTGTTCCCATGTTTAAGGCTTGCCATTAGAGAGGACGTCTTGTATTTTGTTTAGGCTATTTAATTGGAGTGATTTTGTATACAAGAAGGAGACCATTGTTTTTATTGCTTAGATAGGTAGTGTTGACAGTGTTATCTGTGTGGGATAGTTAGGCTATTTAAGTAGGTATCACCATGCCTGTATGGATGCTGCCATTGGACAGGGAAGGGAAGATGTGTCTCACGACCTCTTGGAGTCATAAATCAGTAGGGAGATAAGGTCAGGTGTGGGTGATAGAGCTGTCTCAATGTCCACCCATAGAGGTTCACCTTCCTTCTTAAACCAGTATTTCAATTTTACTAATAGTGTTGCCCAGTGATAGTCATAAATTTCAACCATCCCCATACCCCTAACGGATTTATGTTTGGCTAATTTTTTTTGGGCACATCTCAGCTTTTTATTTTTTCAAATACAGTTGGTCAGTAAACCCTTTAGGAAATTTAGGTGTTGTCCAGGGACAAGGATCAGGAGTACTCCGAAATGGTATAGCAATTGGGGTAGAATTATCATTTTAGCAGTGAAGCTGTGAAGCAGTGAAGCTGCTAGATTACCTGCCCATGAAAATTCATGGTGAGACATGTGTTGAAGCTGGCTTTCAATTTTTTTGGGTCAGGGGAGTATAGATAGCCTGGATTAGGGAAGCTGTTGAGGTTGTCAGGGTTGTACCCAGGTACAGCACTCCTTGAGACCTCCAGGTGAATGGCAGTAGGTCTTTAAGATACCTTTTAGTTTTGGGTGGTACTCCTAAATCGAGTATTATGGACTTGGAGAAATTAACTTTGTAATATGAAATAGAGCTGAATTCTGTTAGGATTTGATTTGCTTGGGGTAATAACAACTCGGGATTGGTTAGGAGAAGGATGATGTCATTTGCAAAAATGTTAATACCTAGAGTTGAGCGAACCCGAACTTTAGGGTGTCCGTGTCCCGAACCCGAACCCGGACATTTGAGAATACGTCCGGGTTTGGGGTTCAGGTATTTTTTCACGCCTGTTGAATAGCTGCAGGGCAGCCAATCAACAAGCATTTCACTCATTTGCCCTTAGAAGCCATCACAGCCATGCCTACTAATGGCATGGCTGTGATTGGCCAGTGCATCATGTGACCCAGCCTCTATATAAGCTGGAGTCACATAGTGCTGCATGTCACATCATCTCATACTAGTGTAGGGAGAGGATGCTGCTGCTGCTGTGAGGGACAGATTAGCTTTAGAAAATCATCACATACTAGTGTAGGGAGAGGATGCTGCTGCTGCTGCTGTGAGCGACAGGTTAGCTTTAGAAAATCTGTTAAAAACAGTGATTTATTGGTGGGTGGGTGCTAGAGGAGATTTTTGTTTGCTAGAGTACAGTGTTCGTCAACGTTCACGTGACGGGAACGTTTTTACCGACGTTTGCGGGTGGATTGTTTGTCTTTTTAACTGATCCAAAATATACTCCGTGAAACGAATCGTTTGTTTTACATGAGATCGTTTGTTTTTAGAGGAGATCGTGGGTGGGTGGTTATTTAGTGACAAAAATTGTCTAAAAGATTTCGATTGGACAGCGAGTGTCGTCGTCGTCGTCGTAGG
>BLSH010495938.1:220436-234867 GCA_018402905.1 Glandirana rugosa | reverse complement strand
GGCCAAGGGGCATTACTTGCACAAAATTAAAAACTGCGTTTACATTGCTGGTTTAAAAAAAAAAATTCTAAATACTACATTTGTGGCCAGCGGTGCATTTCTTGCACAAAAATAAAAAGTGCATCTACATTGCTGGTTTAAAAAAAAAAGAATAATAAATAGTGCTACATAGTACATTTGCACCTTGCTATGCATTTCTTGCACAAAATTAAAAAGTGCGTCGACATTGCTGGTTTAAAAAAAATAAAAATAGTGCTACATAGTACATTTGCACCTTGCTGTGCATTTCTTGCACAAAATTAAAAAGTGCGTTGACATTGCTGGTTTAAAAAAAAAATAGTGCTACATAGTACATTTGCACCTTGCTGTGCATTTCTTGCACAAAATTAAAAAGTGTGTCTACATTGCTGTTTTAAAAAATAATATAAATTTGTGCTAAATAGTACATTTGTGTCCAGAATGAGGAGAGCGTCAAATAAGGGTTGTGGTCGTGGTCGTGGTGCTGCTGGTGCTGCTGGTGTTGGTGAAGCTCCTGTTGCAAGGAGAGGACGTGGTCGATCTGTGGCAGCTACACGCACAAGTGAAACACCTTCCTCAGGTGCGAGTAGCCGACAGAACCTTCAACGTTATATGGTAGGCCCGAATGCCGCTCAATGAATGGTGAGGCCAGAATAAGTACAGGCAATAGTAGATTGGGTGGCTGACAATGCCTCCAGTTCCTTCACATTGTCTCCCACCCGGTCCCTTGCTGAAAGCTCAGAGTTGGCACCTGAACCCCATGGCCATATGTCTTTCACCTCAGCCCCTTATAAATCAGCCAAGCAGTATGAGCCCCAAGTCATGCAACAGGCTCTTATGCTTTTTGATGACTCTGCTGGTGTGCTTTCCGTGGGCCATCCACATAGCCCTGCCCCAGAAGTGGAAGACATTGAGTGCACCGATGCCCAACCACTTTGTTTCAGGATGAGGACATGGAAACACCATTGCAGCACGTCTCTGATGATGACGAAACACAGGTGCCAACTGCTGCGGCTTTCTACAGTGTGCACAGAAGATTGCAGGGCCTTTCTCTTTGCCTCCTGTTGCCACCTCCTCTACCACATCCTCATCTGGTAAGCATAACACCTTCACCACCAACTTCAGCACATCCAGGGGGAAACGACAGCAGGCTGTTTTAAAACTGATATGTTTGGATAAACCCCACACTGCGCAGGAGCTGTGGATGGGCATTGAACAACAGACCGATGAGTGGTTGTTGGACTTAGCCTCAAGCCCGGCCTGGTGGTGTGCGATAATGGGTGAAATCTCGTAGCAGCTCTGGGCCTAGTCGGTTTGACGCACATCCCTTGCCTGGCGCATGTGCTGAATTTGGTGGTGCAGAGATTTCTAAAAAACTACCCGGATATGTCAGAGCTGCTGCAGAAAGTGCGGGCCGTCTGTGCGCGCTTTCGTCGTTCTCACCCTGCTGCTGCTCGCCTGTCTGCACTGCAGCGGAACTTCGGCCTTCTGGCTCACCGCCTCCTATGCGATGTGTCCACAAGGTGGAGCTCCACCTTGCACATGCTGGAGAGACTCTGCGAGCAGACACGCTGTTGAGGGCATTCCCAAATGACACAGGGGGCTCAGTGGAAGCACAAGGCGAAGGCAGAGGAGGAGGAAGAGGTCACCAACGCAGCTGTGGCACCGCCAGCATCTCAGAAGGCAGGGTTAGCATGGCCGAAATGTGGAAAAGCTTTGTCAGCAGCACGCCACAACAAACAGCACCACCAGCTGATAAGCAACGTCTTAGCAGGAGGCAGCATTTCACCAACATGGTGGAACAGTATGTGTGCACACGCCTACACGTACTGACTGATGGGTCTGTCCCATTCAACTTCTGGGTCTCCAAATTGGGCACATGGCCTGAGCTTGCCCTTTATGCCTTGGAGGTGCTGGCCTGCCCTGCAGCCAGTGTATTGTCTGAACGTGTGTTCAGAACGGCAGGGGGCGTTATCACAGACAAGCGCAGCCGCCTGTCCACAGCCAACGTGGACAAGCTAACGTTTTTTAAAATGAACCAGGCATGGATTCCACAAGACTTGTCTGTACCTTGTGCAGAATAGACATTTATACCAGCTTCACACAACCATTGGTATACTTAAGTGAACTTATTCTTTTTTTTTTTTATAGAACATAAGTCTTTGTTGGAATTTGTAACAGGAGAAACATGAAAAATAAACCATGGTACAATTTATATGGAAAAAGTGAACCCGTGCTAGAACATCTCTGGGTTTGTCTGCAAATAGTGATCTTTTTTTTTAATATGTCTCAATATTTTGGGGGCTACCCCAATTAGAAAAAAAAAACAAACAAACAAAAAACAGTGTTGGCTACCTCCTCCTCCTCCACCTACACCGCCACGGCCACCGCCTCCTCAACCTCCTACTCCACATCCACCTCCTCCTCCATTTTTTTTTTTATGTGATTTTAAGTTACTTCCCTATCCCTAGCACTTGTCCTACTCTTACCCCCATTTTGCTTCCTTTTGCAGCCCTCTAGCCCTTTCCAGGAAGTTTTTTAGAGCCATTTTAGTGCCCAAAGTTCGGGTCACCATTGACTTCAATGGGGTTCGGGGTCAAGTTCGAGTCAAGTTTGGGGCCAAACTCAAACTTTTTTGAGAACCCGCCAAACCTGAACATCCAGGTGTCTGCTCACAGTTGAACATAATTCCTGTTATTAGGGGGTTTATACGGATGCCCACCTGCAGTGACTCTATTATGAGGTTGAAGATAGAAGGGGATAACTGACATCCCTGGCGAGTGCCATTTGATATGCTAGGTGTTTTAAAAAAGGCCAGAAGTGTAGACCTGAGCTGAGGGGGAGGAATAAAGGGCAAGAATATCTGTCCTGATGGGTCCCTGAAAACCAAAGCAGAGTGATCAAGTGTTTATGCAAAATGTATAACATTAGGATTCTCTTGGTTGTGTCTGATGATTGCCTTCCCTTTACAAACCCATTTGGTCTTTCTGTATCAAAGATGGTATGATAGTAGCTAGGCATTGCACTATTAGTTTGGTATAGATTTTGATATCAAGAGTTTAGGACTGATATTGGTGTGCATTCCATAGGGTCAACGGGTTCTAACTGACCTGCATTAGAGACAAAAATATCTTTGATATGTTGGATGATAAATTTTACACTTTCGGGTTCTTGCATTAGTCTGAGGTTGCAACGCCAGGTGGGAACTGTAGAGGAGGCACCTTGTTAGTTAATGGTAATAGATACACTGGCATGATCACACCATGTTATTTAATGCATATGTGAGGAGGATATCCTCTGAAAAAGTTTGTCCATTAAGTACATATCTATACGGAGCATGTATGATGTCTGGAGGAGAAATAGGTGAAATCCTTTTCATTTGCATGTTGGTACCTCCATACTTCATACAACTCTTCAGTGTGCAATAGTTGACATAGTGAAAGTTTCTGTTTTGTGGAACCAGAAAGTCCAGGTGCTCATCAGTCATGAGATTAAAATCCCAGCAGAGTAGTAGGTACCCATTGGTGATATGCGTTTGAGCAGCCTGTGGATAAACCTCATTTGGTGTAAGTTGGGAGCGTAAAATGCTACCAGGGTGTAAGGGCGTGCATTTAAGTCACAAGTGATGATGATAAAACATCCCTCACTATCCAGGATGGAGTCTTTTAGCTGGAAGAACATTGTTTGTCTTATAGCTAAAAGCACACCTCTTGCCTTCTTCGCGGGTGCAAGACAGAGAGAAAGGCATGGGGGTATTGTTTGTGAGCACATTTAGGGATGTTGGAGGCAATAAAGTGTGTTTCCTGTATGAAGAGTTTATCTGCCTGGTTTTTCAGGGCTTCCTTCCACATAGAGTGTCTTTTTCAGGGATGATTCAGGCCCTTAACATTCAAGGACATGCACTTAATGGTCATAGTGGAATTTTGTGTAGCGTGTGTGCAGAGGTAGTTCATCACTTAGTGCGCTGAATGTGATTCAGGTAATACGGAGTTGTTTGATTTTGTTCCGATGTCTTTTTTTGCGTATGGAAGAGAAGGGTTCTCTTTGATAGGCAAAGGTTCGAACTGGTTGCTTGCAAGCTTGTGACGCATCGTTGGCGGAAAACTTGAAGTTGTCTCTGGTTGTTGGTGTACTGGGCAGATAGGGAAACAACGCAAAATATACTGAAAAGGGTTCAAACAAAGCAAAATAGGAGAAAGAGAATCCTCAATGGGATTCATGAATGTTACGTATTGTTAATAAGGTCTGGAGGGTACTGGATAGATATCAATGTTTAACCATACCAGGGAAAGGGATATGGTAGATCAAGGAGCATCTATTTAGGAGCCTCCTTTTGTTTTTTTTCTTCTGTGAGGAACGCTTATGGGATATGATCTTCCATTCTGCTTGGTTGTTTGGGGCTCTGTTGACCTGAATGAGATCTGGGGGTTTCCAGGATGATACCCCATTGCCAAAGAATGGTCAGCTTATCTTCCGGAGAGGATACGGTGGTTGTGTTGCCATTATGGGTAATAGACAGTAATGCCAGGTATTTCCATTTGAGTATAATGTTGTGATTGTGCAGAGCTTTGGTAATGGTGGCCAAGTTATGTCTACGCTGAAGAGAAAGGTCTGCCTGGAAAGGTCTGGGGGCAGTTACAGGGATGCATAAGAGGAAGGGCGTTGATCAGGTTTACGGAAAGTGTCCAGGAGAATTTCTTTCACTTGAAAGAAATGCAGCCTTAGCAGAGCGTCCCTGAGTACATCATCTGCTAAGAATGGTGGTTTCGGCACCCTGTGAACCCTGTCCGCCATGAGTTCCAGGGTTGATAGGGCAGGTGCGATAGTTGAAAACATTTCTTGCACTTATTGGGGAAGCTGGCTAGCACTAACTGTTTCAGGTATTCCTCTAATTTTCAAGTTGTTTCTCCTGGACCTATCTTTCAGGTCAGCTAGTTTGTTTTTTATACATAGAATTTCATCGCTGTTTGCACTGTGTGCATCCACCATTGTGTTAAAAGATTGGGAATATTCTCCCATGGATTTTTCTACATCAATCCTGTCAGAACCTAAACCTCTTCTTGGCAATTTTTTTTTATTTAGTCTCAATGTTTTTTATTGACGTTTTTCAATAATACAAAAAAGGCATGAACTTCAATCGTATAAAGGCATATAGTAGCAACCCAATAAAGACCATAACATCATTGAAGTACAGATATGTAAATTGGTGTAAATAGGGCAGACAAATCATAAGCAAAAGAGTTTCGAAGAATTCCTTCTGAACGTTTCAAACCAATAAGCTGTGATAATTATTAGACTTATCCTTGCATCTAAGTATAGAAGGGTATCTCTCTCCTCTATGAACACCTCAGATGGGAGCTTGCTGCATTCCTGGGGGAGAGATCCACCCCGTTTCCCTTTTTCATCAGGTTTAACCTCTCCTGGGAAACCAATCAATTCCAGACAAACCGAACATAAGATGCAGAACGATATTACTACCCATTTGGTATCATAAGTACGAAAGAGATTTTCTGATCAATTAGTTAAATCACTCATATCTGAACTGATAAAACTTGGGTTGGGCATAAATTGTCCGCTGTAATCATTAGCCGATCAGTGAATGTCCCTCTAATAATTCTTCTGAACAGCCTGAATCTAGTCAGACATCCTACATAATGGTATCAATTAATCTCTCACTCCAGCATCCCTCATGGGGACAGGATCCTTGACTGCTCAAGATCTGCCTGATCCCAATATGAAAATGAACCTAAGTGCTCAGTCTAAAGGTGAGAGATAAATGAAAAGAGGAGTGAGAGAGGGGGAAAGAGGAAGGAAGAAGAAGAGAAATAAGAAGTGAAATAACCAGCGACTCGGTTTAGTCTGTATCTGCCCTGCTCAAAGTGAGGTGTGTGTATAAGTTGCCCAAGGTTCCCATATGGCCACAAAATTTCTTAGATGAGTTAAGAAAAATACTCACCATCTTTTCTTGGGCCATAATCCAAGAGATTTTTCTCTTGGCTAGAAGGAAAGATACAGAAGTACTCTTCCAGGCTTTGGCTATTGTAATTTTTGCCCCTATAAGTATAAAAGATATCAGGCGTTGTGAATTTTTGGGCACCGACTCGACCAAAAAGTTGAGAAGGGCCACACTGGGTGATTGGGGGATTGGGTGTCCCATAACCTTGCGGATCATGCTGAAAAATTTGTTCCAGAAACCTCTAATTTTGGGACATACCCACCAAATATGAATCATATTCCCTATGGAGTCGCAACCTCTGAAGCAGCATGGAGTTTGTTTTATCCTTTTGATAAAATCTAGTCCCACTCCATATTAAATGTTTTTCCGCTTTGGAAGTGAGTGCCAGGTTTAGTTCTGTTCGGGTTTTCTCCAATTGGCAATGGGAATCGATTTAGGGTCTTGTTTATGTTTATTACTCAAAGAAAGAAACTCCTTCTCTAGCTTTTCTGTGTCCGCTCTCTTGGAACGGTTACGTTGGGAGGAAATTTGGATGAGTCTCTATATTCTGCAGTGAGTTTGAATCTGCATCTGTTCGAAAAAAGGATCGCTACATCTTTATATTTCTTTTCTGCATTTGCTAGAAAGAAGATGGAGAATTTGGCATGTAGGAAGGAAGATCTATAGAGTCTGGGGAAGTGGGTCTCCTGCAAGAGGATGGCGTCAGCCTTCTGGTTGTGGTAGTGTTGTAGTATTTTACGCCTCTTGGAAGGGGAGTTAAGGCCCTGTGTGTTATGAGTGATCATTTTTAAAGTAGGTGTGTGATCATGATTTACCGCCATGGAGCAAGAAAGGAGGAATTGATCAGTAGAGTTGAGCGAACCCGAAATGTAAAGTTCGAGTCTGTACCAAACTTTGGGGTGTCTGTGACCCGGACCCGAACCCGAACCCGAACATTTGAAAAAAAAGCTTGGGTTCGAGTTCTGGGTTCGGGTATTTGATCACACTTTTTGAATAGCTGCAGGGCAGCCAATCAACAAGCGTTTCACTGGTTTGCCCTTAGAAGCCATCACAGCCATGCCTACTAATGGCATGGCTGTGATTGGCCAGTGCATCATGTGACCCAGCCTCTTTATAAGCTGGAGTCACTTAGTGCTGCATGTCACATGCTCTCTGGGTAGTGTAGGGAGAGGATGCTGCCGGCGCTGTGAGGGACAGATTGCAGATATAATAACATCTCATCCTGCATTACAGAACAATCTGATTCTGGACTAGGTATGAGATTACTACTACTACTGCTTTTAGGCACAGATTGCAGATCTAATAACATCTCATCCTGCATTACAGAACAATCTGACTGGACTAGGTAGAGTCTACTGCTTAGAGGGACAGATTATTGTTCTAAAATCATCTTCTAGTTCTATAGGGTCAGGTTCCTGCTGTTGCTGTAAGGGACAGATTATTGTTCTTAAATCATAACCTACTCCTATAGGGTCAGGTTCTTGTTGTTGCTGTAAAGGACAGATTATTGTTCTAAAATCATTTTACTTCCTTTTGCAGCCCTCTAGCACTTTCCAGGACTTTTTTACAGTCATTTTTGTGCCAAAAAGTTTGGGTCCCCATTAACTTCAATGGGGTTCGGGGTTCGGAGTAAAGTTCGGGTCAAGTTCGGTACCGAACCCAGACTTTTTCCCGAAGTTCGGCCGAACCCTCCGAACCCGAACATCCAGGTGTTCGCTCAACTCTATTGATCAGCTGTACTGGGTCTCTTACCTTAAATCTGGGAGGTCCGTTACTTGTGTTCGGGTGGATAATGTAAGGGGTCTCTTGGCCTAGGAGCTCATCGACCGAGGTCGCTGGTGACGTCACTGAAAAAAAGCAAAGATCAATACCATGGAAGGGAACCGTAGAGAGACAGAGAGGGAAGAAAAAGAGATAGAGGGAAGGGAGGTGGTCCTGTAGACCATGGAGATGAAGCATCTCCATGTCTGCAGGAGAGAAGTAATAACAAAAAGCAAAGATCAAACAAAAATTAAAAACCAAAGAAGAGCAAAAATGAATCGCATCTCCTTTGTAAAAGAGGCTACAAACCTGTCCCAGCGTCCGAGAAATGTCAGAACTCTGTGACGGGTGGAGGTACATGAGTAGCACTCCGGCTAATCAACAACTCCATAAAATATTGTAAAACTGGAACTAGGGTCTAAGAGGCCAAACATAATAGCCTACATCGCTAAGAACCCACTATGTAGAACAGTATACGATAAACAGCTTCCGCGTCTCTCCCCTATGTTAGAGCAGAATACTCAACAACTATCGAGGGGGGGTTAGAAACGTGCTTCATCCTGGAGGATCCTCTTGAACAGATCATTAAGAAACCCTCATGGGTTTGTTGGAAATGAGGGGCCCTTACCCCAAGAAAGGAGTCTCAGTCACGAACCAGTGGGGGCATGCAAAACTTATAATATAGTAATCTCTTATAAGTCGTGGGGGTAATGAGATGAAAAAAAGAGTTATGCTCCTCTAGCCAAGGATCCAGAAGACTTTAGCGCAGCTCCACTGCTTGACTATGTCTATCCACCTGTATGGAATTGCATTAGGGTATCCAAGTGTGGTTCACCAGGGTTTAACTTGAGTATGGTAGTCCTTCTTGGGGAGGTCCTGCATCCAGGTCACGGGTAAGAACCCAGTTATGGATGGCTAGTATTCTATCAATTGGGCTCCCAAAAATTCCGGGGAAGAGGCAGGATCAAATAACTCCACCGTCAAAGTTAGAGCTGGAGTAAGGTCCTGCAGTATCCCACCGGGGAGAGAAACAAGAAAAAGTAACTTCCAGGCGTCTTCGAGCCAAACCTCAGGCAGGTCTTTCGATTTTTTGTGTTTGGTGGTGTTCCAGACATAAGTCAGAGGACTGGAGGGGAGTTGACATTTGTTACCGCTTGCATTAAGACCTGGAAGAGATGAGGCCTAGTTGTAACAAATCCGTTCCCCATCCTGAAAGGTAGAGAAGGTAAAAGTTTTGTTCTTGAATTGGAATCTGAGGCTAAAAGGGAAAAGCCACCAGTATTTCATTTCATGTTGTGTTAAGGGCCTAGGGTCCTGTTTGCTCTGTCTAATTCCAGTCTACGTGGCTGGATGTTAGGAATGAGGTCTTTTATGAATAAACAAACAGCTTCATGTGTATTCTTAAAGGTTTCGGGGATACCCCGCAATCTGAAGTTGTACCTTCTATTCCTGTTCTCTAAATAATCCAGTTTTGCTGTGACAGTTTCCAGTTGATTTTGAAGGTCCTGAATTCGGTCTGTATTTTGGTTTGTCCTGGTAATGGTGGTGTCCAGTTTGTGTTCTATTGCTTCCATGTGGGAGCCAAGATTATGGAAGTCAATCTTAATGTCATTTTGGAAGCAGTGTTTGCAAGACCGCGGTCTAGAAGTTCGGCAAACTTAGAGAACATATCCATCAGACCCCCCTGTTGTTCAGAGGAGAAGCCTGAGGATAATACCCCTTGTTGTAAGGGATTGTGGCCGGGAGAGTTGGGGGAGAGTATCAGTTTGTCCATAGTATGTCAGATTAGGGATTCAGTGGATGCAGAAGAAGCAAATCCTACCTGCCGGATGCTCGAGAGACTCCCTGTGTGCAGGATAGCTCCAGATAGGGATGGATGCTGACCAAAGGACAGAGGATCGTGCTCCATAGAAGTCTGTGTTATAGTCGTGGCTGCCATCTTGGAAGTTTCAGCCTGTGACCTGCTCGCCGAGAAGTGAGGCCGGAGGTCCCTTTTTGCAGACCCCTGTGATATAGGGGTGATTCGGGGTGAATCGCCTTTGTGCCGGGCCATCGCGCGTGTGCTTTTTGGGGCTCTGCACGCTGTTAGGAGCGGTGGTCAGCTGGACGGGACAGAGCTCCCAGATTAGGCGTCCATCTTGGGAGTTGCTGCACATGCCCCTCTTGGCACTTTTTAACTGTGGAGTTGATATTGTTCTGTAGTGATGATCTGAGGGACATTAGTATGTATTTTAGTACTGTATCAGAGACTGGCTGGCCGGATGTGGGAAAGCCTGCAAAAAGGTCAGCTGCGGCAGAGGTATTGGGCCCTTGTGAGGACTGCATTTCCCTCACCTCCATGTCTGGTGTCCAGAGTTTTCTTCCTGGAGATGATGTACATTGCCTGGTCTTAGCAGGGCCTCTGGTAGTAGGAGTGGAGGCTGCTGAGGATGACCCACTGCGCAGGGGGAGCTGGGAGCCTGCAGGGTGGTGTTCAGTATGACAGGATTGTGAGGCCACGGCCTGCTTGTTTGGCCACGAGGAGCTGCTGCCATTTTGCTGTAGTCCCCTCGGTACAGAGGGGAAGAAGCTGGTCAGCTTGCAGGGCTCTATCAGCGCCCCTTTCCTCCTCCGTGTCATGCCTGCGGGTTTCTCGGGCCTCCTCAATCTGGATGCTGCTGTTTGCAAGGCAGTTAGGCTCTGGTGTATGTGATAATCCCCGGCGGTTTGGCGGAACTCACTGGCTAAGCGGCCATCTTAGAGCCCGGGCGCCATGCTCCCTATAATGAGAATTTTTCATAGGCTGTAGGGACAAGCACAAATTATAATGTTTAGTAAAAGTAGAGTTATACTAACTGTAAACCCAAACGTACCTTTTACTTTTAAAATTTGTGTTAAAAAAGAAGGCTACATAAAGTTATTTTACTTTTAGCCCTATATATCTTATACTTATGTGGCTATTGTGATTAAAATATATGTAGTGATGACATAATGGACCATTCCATCCAAAACAGATATCCATGCTTCCATCTGTTGGCTTCTTATGTCTTGTGGGAATCTTAGAACTGCTTGCGTTTTAACCTTTTCTGAATGGGACCCCTCTAACTACTACAGGGGGAGCAAGTTTTCTAGGAAAGGAGTGGCAAGGATGAGTGCCTGGCTGGGAAGATCTCACAGCTAGGGATGGACGAATGGTTTGGCCCGAGCAACCACCCACCATGTTGAGGGCATGTGGCCTGGTATGGTTCAAGAGGGGGGCGCTTGCTTGTCCCCCCCTTTCCTGACATGGTCCGGATAAGGGTCTGGTATGGATTTTGGGGGGGATCCCACGCCTTTTTTTTTTTCAATTTTGGCGTGGAGTTCCCCTCCCAATCTATACCAGACCTGAAGGGTCTGGTATGAACAGGGGGGACCCCATGTCATTCTTTATTTTTTCAATGGCCGAGTGCCGGCAATTGCAACTGGCAGTCATTTTAAATGGGATTTGACTCGTATTATATTTAATTTTTTTTTCATTTTAAGGCCTAATTCACACGGACATTTTTTGACGCCGGCGTTTTCTGGCGTTTTTTGCAGCTCTCCATGTTAGTCAATGGCCCCATAAAAATGCTGACATTTTTGAGCTGTAGATGGCGTCGGCATTAGTGAGCTGAAACTAGAACCCATGGCCAGCGCGTCCTGAGGCTGTAACGTTTTGGCGTTTTTTGATGCCGACGCCACAAAACGCCAACTAACGCCAACTAATACTGTATCGACGTTAACCAGCATTTTTTGATGCTGGCGTTTTTAGGTTGAAAAATAGCAGAGGGATGATTTAAAAAAAAAAAACGCCTATTGACGCCGACGCTCACTAACGCTCACTAACGCCGATGCATGATGCCGAAAAACACCGATTTTCTTTTCCTTGATGTCGGGCCCGACGTTTTGTTTATTTTTTAAGAAACGTCCATGTGTATGAGGCCTTATTGTTGCACTTTAAGCAGCATTAAAATCACTGCGCTTTTGTTCAATTATACATGTCTCCCAGGGCAGTACCCAAACCCCCAGACCCCTTTTATGACCAATTACCTGCACATAAGCTTTCAAAATGGGCACTTTTGATTTTTCCTGTCCTGCTCCCATAGAGTTCATTTCACCTGTTTGGGAGTTCTGCTGCAAACTGAACAGGGGGGTATTCGGCCTATCCTTACTCACAGCTTGAATCCCTGAGATATATTCAAGGGGAAGACTTCAGCTTGCTAGTACCATAATTTTGCTAGCTATCCACAGAACAATTACATCTTCTTTAACCACTTGCCGACCAACCACCATTATACAGCAGCAAGTCGGCTCTCCTGCGTGAATCGCCATAGCTATACGGTGGTCCATGCTCAAGATATTGTGGACGTGCCCGCGTATCCGCTGCGTGCTGTGGGAGCGTGCCTGTGGGTCCCACGGACTTGATGTCCGCCGGTGGCCCGCGATCGCCTTCTACAGAGGGTGGATTCCCATTCTGTCAGGGGACATGACAGTGATCGAGAACAGTTAGATCTGTCATGTCCCTGCCAGCCCAGTCCCCACACAATTAGAACACACTGAGGGAACACACTTAACCTCTTGATTGCCTCCTAGTGTTTAACCCTTCCCTGCCAGGGTCATTTATACAGTAATCAGTGGCTATTTTTAGCTCTGATCGCTCTATAAATGTCATTGGTCCAAAAAATAGTGTCAACAGTGTCCGATCTGTCCGCCGCAATGTCGCAGCCCTGATAAAGATCACAAATCATCATCATAAAAATGCCATAAATCTATTCCCATAGATTGTAGAAGCGATTACTTTTGCGCAACCCAATCAATATACACCTATTGCGATTTTTTTTACCAAAAATATGTAGAAGAATATATATCACCCTAAACTGATGAATACGCTTATTTTTTATATATTTTTTTTGGATATGCATCATAGCAAAAAATTGCAATTCAAAATTGTTGCTCTTTGTTTATAGCGCAAAAAATAAAAACCACAGAGGTGAGCACATACCACCAAAAGAAAGCTCTATTTGTGAGAAAAAAGGACATCAATTATGTTTGGGTACAGCGTCGCAGGACTGTGCAATTGTCAGTTAAAGTGGCGCAGTGCTGCATCTCAAAAAGTGCTCTGGTCATTAAAGGAGCAAATCCTTTCGGGGCTGAAGTGGTTAAAGTGATACTAAAGTCTCTTTTTTTGTTTTCAAAATAATTTATTGAGATATTGTTACAAAGATACATAAACGTGATAGGGCGTAAATCCGCCCAGTCAGAGTCAACGATTTCTAACATAAGAAGGGTCGATAAAGTAGTGATACAACATAAAAAAGTAATGGAACAATAAACATTTCATAAGAAAGACAACCAGATGGATCTTATTAACTGTTGTAAAGGATAAGTAATAGATGGGTGGAGGGGGGGGGTTGGTACTGCCAACAGTATTTTCCCAGTGTCCAGGAGTATTGGGTCACCTAACAACAACAGCCAAGATATATAGAGGATACATCCAAGTTATAGGCACAAACTTAGAATGTGTGAATGTCTCTTGGGCTATGCATGACCCTTTGTAAGGGGAGGGTTCAACCAATGTCATCCTGGGTGAAAGGGGACGATTGTCCCATGAAGTACATGAAAGATTTCCCAAAGCTCTCGATGTCTGCTTGGGGTAAAGTGGCATTCGTTTTTTTTTTTTTAATCATAAACATGCTATACTTACCACTGTGGTCACCTGTGCAGTGGTTTTGCATGGAGCAGCCCAGATCCTCTTCTTCTCGGGTCCCTCTTTGGTTCTCCTGGTCCCTCTCTCCTGTCGAATGCCCCCACAACAAGAAGCTTACTATGGGGGCACCCGAGCCGAGCTGCAGCTCTGTGTGTCCATTCAGACATGGAGCCGTGTTTTGACCCCTTCCCCTCTCTATCTTGATTGGCTAACTGACTTTGATTGACAGCAGTGGGAGCCAATGGCATAACTACTGTGTCTCAGCCAATCAAGAGGGAGAGTCCCGGAGGCACATTGCTGGACAGAGATGGGGCTCAGGTAAGTGTTGGGGGGCTGAGGGGGGCTGCTACACACAGGTTTTTTTTATCTAAATGCATAGAATAATTAACCAATTGCCGACCGCCAACCACAGGTTGATGGCGACAAAGTGGCTCGATATCGCAAACCGCAAACAGCTGTGAGATCATGCACTGTGAGCGCGCGCCGCCGGAGGTGCGCCCGCACGCTCACTGTGTTCGGGGGGGCCAGGGAGCGGGTGCGGCGGACTTGATCACCGCCGGCTGCTCGCGATGCCCCCCGCACTGAAAGAACGGAGGTCCGTGTAAGTAAACATGGACCTCCGTTCTGTGAGAGGGGGAAGGGCTGTGATCATCTCCTTCCGACACTAGTGTCGGGAAGGGGGAGAGTGTCTTGCCTCCAGGTACAAATGAATGTGCCTGGAGGCAAGAAAGTCACGCCCCCCGTAGCGCTCGTCGGCCGCCACTAGTTCAGGCGGCGTGGGCGAGGGACCGGGGGGGCTTGTGTCACTCGCACGCCCGCGTGGAGGCCGCCGCGCGCGAGTGTCACGTACTAGAGTGTCGACAAACGCCAAACGCTATAGCTCGGTGAAACAGCGGTAGTTGGACACCAACCGCCAGCCGTTAACCAATTAATAAGATACGTAAATCTATTTTTTTTGGACACACATCGTCGGGGGGAGTCGGGGGGTTGTG
>BLSH010495938.1:194746-211170 GCA_018402905.1 Glandirana rugosa | reverse complement strand
TAAGTGAGGGTTATAACCCTTGTCAGTTTCTTTTGCCATATGTGTCCCATTGGGTTGATTTACCTTTACTTCTGTCCCCATAGCCAAAACAGGAAGTGAAAAGAAAAACCCATAAATTAAAGAAATGCCTTGGGAACCCCAGGTCACTGGAACCAACGTTCCCATTGGAAGATTTCCCCACTATTACTTTTCTGGGGACAACACAAAATGTAGGATTTTTGTTTACTTTCACTTTCAATGACAATGGTAAACAGGACACATAGGGTGAATCTCCTTAATAGGGACACAGACAGCAATAAAAACTGACAAGCATTCTAATCCATCCCCATTCTGTCCAAAACTTTTGCCTTTAGTTATACTTTAATCACTTCAGCCTCGAAAGGATTTACACACTTCCTGACCAGAGCATTTTTTGCGATACGGCACTGCATCGCTTTAAATGACAATTGCGCGGTCATGTGATGTTGTGCCCAAACAAAATTTATGTCCTTTTTTCCCACAAATAGAGCTTTATTTTAGTGGTATTTGATCACCTCTGCAGTTTCCCCTATCCCTGGGAACAAACGATCTCTCTCAACTCCCTGGTCAGAACGGGCATCTGCTTTATTTACACTCGCAGATCCCCGTTATGGCTGTCTGACATTAAGTCTGCCCAACCTGCTGATTGGCCTCCCCGCTAGCCACTCCCTCCTGCTCCCGCTGTACAGCTATGGCGATTTGTGTTAGGAGAGCTGGCCTGAAACCGTCCAACGATGGCAGCTGGTCGGCAAGTAGTTAAGTAATTCAAACCCAATGATTCTGTTTTTTCCATATTTAGGTTTCTATTCATTACTGTTGAGAGAACTGATCCAAAAAGGTAGAGACTACTCAAAATTACATTTTTACATTCCTTAAATGCCATGCATTTATATATTTATTTTCTTTTGTGAACTGACTTTAATGTCTTCGTATGTGGTGTTTACTGAGAGTTTTTGGATTTTGAGGTAAATACCGCATAGGGTTATTGTGATTTGACATTTTCAGCATTGTATGCAATATTTAGGAAACATGTGAATGTGAATGGAGCCCAGTGCACGAATGCCCACAGATCTGCATTAACTTGTGACTTTGATAAATGCAAGGGATTCAGCTTTAGGGCTGCTTTAAGACTTTGTGAATCCTTACTGAATTAGACTGATAAAGTATTGGTAATTCAAGCCACCAGTGGTTAAAGTGGACCTATCATCAGATATATGTGTTCATGTTAAAGTATAACTAAAGGCAAACTTTATTTTTAGTTTTGGAAAGAGTGATGCGGGATTCGAAACTTGGAATTTCTTGTCAGTTTTTATTGCTGTCTGTGCCCCTGTTAAGGAGATCCACCCTCTCTATTTATCCTATTTTCCATTATCATTGAAATTGAAAGTAAAAGAAAATCCCAAATTTTGGCTTGTCCCCAGAAAAGTAATATAGGGGAAATCTTCCAGTGGGGGTGCTGGGGGTCCCCAAGGAATTCCCTTAATTTGCTGAATTTTCTTCCCACTTCCTGTTTGGCTATAGGACAGGAAGTGAAGGGAAATCTTTGCGATGGAACACAGATGACAAAAAATAATTTGACAGTGGTTCTAACCCTCCCTTGCTCTATCAAAATTTAAAGAAAATGTTTTGCCTATAATTCTACTTCAAGTGCCTGCATGTTATGTAATGTGTAAATGTAATACTTTTGGGATATATTATCATTCACAGAACTCAAAATGCTCCCCCTCACAGTCCCTTCATCTCTTTATCTCTACAGAAGGATGGAGCTATTTTTATTAAGGCATCATCCAGGGTCAACATCAACCTTTTTAGTTTAAGAATAGGGCTCTAAAATGTAAATCTCTGTTCCTCTGCAGTTCTTGGCTGTGTTTACAAATATCTGCCACAGATTAACCCCTGCTGTTCAAAAACGAAGTGATTAAGGACCACAAGTGCACCACCTTAGGAACCATGTGTTATAAAACGTAACTTTTATTACATATAAAGAATCATAAATACATAACCACTGGAGTAGGAAAAAGTTTAAAATTGACAACGTTGTCAGTAATTAAGACGCATCTAGTCACCCATACACACAACACCCATCCTGGTATCCACATTCAGACATCCATCTTCCAAATCCAAGACCATAACAGGGGATGCTGGTCAGGTCGTGGGGGCGTGAATTGGGGATGCTCGGAATCAGGGATATAAGGAGATAATACTGTCACGTCAGGCAATGAAGCGTAAAACACAGGTTGGCAATGATGATAAGGCAGTCTATGGTATCATCCCAATTCGGCCAACGTTTTCAAGCATCGTGAGCATCGCGTCACCTGACGTTTCCTATGACGCATCTGAACCCGCCCTTCACCCTGGAGATGCCTCCCACCCGCTCCGTACACGCTGTTTGAATCAGCTGGAGCCGAGGAGGATCTGTCACGCTGCAACGCCATTCACATCAGCTACGGCAATGAGTCGGGACTTGTGATCTTTGGAAATCTTTGTTACCCCATTGGTGCCGTCTTCAGAGTCTGGTGAGATTGTATATCCAAGTGCCAGTATCATCGCTGCTATATCAGCTTATATGGTGTTCACAGTTGTTTCAACCAGTGTTTCCGTGTAACCTTTGGACTGATCAGTTATTTACTACTATGGTCTAATCACTGCACTTTACTTACCTTCACCGGGACTTCCATCTCTATTATATACCACGCGGTTAGCGGTGTGTTACCATCTACTGGGAAGTCAAGTTGAAAACGTTGGCCGAATTGGGATGATACCATAGACTGCCTTATCATCATTGCCAACCTGTGTTTTACGCTTCATTGCCTGACGTGACAGTATTATCTCCTTATATCCCTGATCCCGAGCATCCCCAATTCACGCCCCCACGACCTGACCAGCATCCCCTGTTATGGTCTTGGATTTGGAAGATGGATGTCTGAATGTGGATACCAGGATGGGTGTTGTGTGTATGGGTGACTAGATGCGTCTTAATTACTGACAACGTTGTCAATTTTAAACTTTTTCCTACTCCAGTGGTTATGTATTTATGATTCTTTATATGTAATAAAAGTTACGTTTTATAACACATGGTTCCTAAGGTGGTGCACTTGTGGTCCTTAATCACTTCGTTTTTGAATTGTGTCATTTGCACCAGGAACCACACTTGTATGTAGGTGGTTTGTGTCTGGGGCAGGTTATGGCATACCATTAGGCCGCCCTGATACCCGCTATATTGGTCTGAACGGGTGTATTTTACCAAATTGGTTGTTTGTAACCCCTGCTGTTGCCTTTCTCCTTGTGACTTTCTATGAAGTTACAATGTTGAAGTCTGATTACCGAGCGACTGCGGAAATGCATCATCCTGCCTGCAGAAAACTGATTGAATCATCTCAATGTAGGTAATGAAAATTGACTGGACCTTAACCCCTACCCGCCTGCACTATAGCTGAGAGACGGCTACAGCGTGGGCCTTAATTCCCGGGAGGGCTTTCATGTAACTCCTCTCATGATCAGGTGTCAGCCAATAACAGTTGATCATGTGACGTAAACTGAGCCAGCAGTCGGCTAACAGCGTGAGGAGAAAAAAAACCTGATCACCGACATCTGTCAGAAGGATATCAGTCCCTCACACAGAGAGCCACCACCGCCTCATTTGTGCCCACCAGTGCCACCTACCAGTGCCTACCAGTGCACAACAGTGCTGCTGATCAGGGCCAACCAGTACCACCTTTCAGTGCCCACAAGGGCCACCTGTTAATGCCCACCAGTGCCACCTATCAGTGCCAATCAGTGCTGCCAATCAGTGCCTCATCATCAGTGCTGCCGATCAGTGTTACTTACCAGTGCCTATCAGTGCCCATGAGGGCCACCCGTCAGTGCCAATTATCAGTGCCCTTCAGTGCCGCCCATCAGTGCCACCCATGAGTGCCACCTATCAATGATACCTATCAATGCCCACCAGTGCCACCTCATCAGTGCCCATCAGTGCCACCTTATTAGTGCCTATCAGTGCAGCCTGTCAGTGCCCATCAGTGCAGCCTATCAGTGCCTATCAGTGCCCATAAGTACAGCTTCATCAGTGCACATCAATGAAGGAGATAAATTACCTGTTTGCAAAATTTTATAACAAACTGTGTTTTTTTTTTCAAAATTTTCTGCCTTTTTTTGTTTAGTAAAAAATAAAAACCCCAGCCGTGATCAAATACCACTGAATGAAAGCTCTATTTGTGTGAAAAAAATTATAAAAATTTCATTTGGGTACAGTGTTACATGACCGCTCATTTGTCATTCAAAGTGCGACAGCATTGAAAGCTGTAAATTGGCCTGGGTAGGAAGAGGGTTTAAGTGCCCTGTAGGCAAGTGGTTAAGGACAGATCTTTAATAATGTATAAGTATAGCTTTTTTTTATTTAGAAAAATTATACAGTTGCTGTATATTGTGATATAGTATATACAGATTGTGCTAATCAAACAGATTACAATGAATCAATTTAGAATAAAAATAAAAACCCCTGTCGTAATCAAATACCACCAAACGAAAGCTCTATTTGTGTGAAAAAAATGATAAAAATTTAATTTGGGTACAGTGTTGCATGACCGTTCAATTGTCATTCAAAGTGCGACAGTGCTGAAAGCTGAAAATTGGCCTGGGCAGGAAGAGGGTAGGCAAGTGGTTAAGGACAGATTTGTAATAATGAATAGGTATAGCTTTTGTTTTTTAGAAAAATGATACAGTTACTGTATATTGTGATATAGAATATATAGATTGTGCTAATCAAACAGATTACAATGAATCAATTTAGAATAAAAATAAAAATAATAATAACAAAACAGTCCACAAGTGTTGTGATGTCTTAAAAACCCCTGGTGCTGATGGTGTGACCATGTTGAGCATTTTGTTTTTTTGGAGAAACTCTTACATCTAACACGGTGCCAAGGGGTGATCCAGTGTAGGAGAGTCACCGGATCCGGAGCGAGGCCTTGGCTGGGTTTTAAGCCACAAGTCCAAGTGACCCCTTGTAATGAATGGTCCGCAGGAGCTGGTAAGTGAGTTTTTCAGCTGTTGGTGGAGGCACTGATGTAAAAGATCCCTGAAAGGTGGTGGATGGTGAAGATCGGCACTAGGAGTTTTTAAGACATCACAACACGTGTGGTCTGTTTTGTTATTTTCATTTTTATTCTAAATTGATTCATTATAATCTGTTTTATTAGCGCAATCTATATATTCTATGTTTGTGTACTGTGTATATGTCTCACAGGAGATTTGCTGCTTATACTTTTTTGTTTATGAAGTTAACTAATAGCACAATTTTTCCACTTTATATTTGTATATTGTGATATACCAGAAGTATATTTATGCAAATGTTGATAGTTACTGAAAGGTCCACTTTAAGCATATCCAAATGACCATTTATGGGTATAATGAGCATTTAAAATTCTGCTTTGATTATTTGTTATGTAATTACCATTATGTAATAATCAAAATTGATTTTAAAATACGTGATTGCATACAGTGTAAAGGAATTTCAAGTACTAACAAAAATGATGAATTTCTAAATTGATTCTATGTTATTTTTTTTTGTAAGATTTTAATATATAACAATAAACAACCTGCTGAATAATTTATATCATAATATACAAATGCAGAAATAGTATTTTTTTCTCTTTCAATCAAAGGGTTAATCTTGGAATAAGCAGTTCAACCCAGGAGGTAACTGCTAATAATGTTATAGAAAGGTTTTGCTCCTTGAACATTTTGTAAAGTCATAGACTGTGGGAAGAAGACTTTCACTTTGATTAAGTAATGTATGTCACATAATAGCATTTGTAATGGTCCTGTTTCCTGGTCAGTTAAAAGCAGCATTTACTTGCAATGTAACTGTAAGTTACTTTGTAAAAGATTGAAGCTAATAAATTGTATTTTAGCCTGACCTTGAGTACTATTACTACCCTATTTGTTCTGCTATGAGGTGTCAATTTGCAGTTCATAAGAAAGCCTTTCAGTGTGAGTGTTTTTTTCTTTTTTTTTATAAAATAATAGCTAAAGAAATGTTAGAGCTTTCCTTTGCCTTGGGATATTTGTCCATCTACACATATATATTTCCTTAAACACTGATTTACCATAGTTTAATACCACTAGAGAAATGCAGTATTTTAAAATATATTTACATTCATTGCTTTTATATATATATATATAATTATTATTATTAGTAGTAGTATTATTATTGTTAAGATACTGTATATATTAATTTTAAACCAGAAACCATATGTCCATCAATTCATGTAGACTAGTGGCTTATAAAGAGTACATAGAAGTGAAGAGTGCAACAGACAGAATCTGCAGCAGCTTTCATGATGAGTTGACCACTCATTTTCTAGCTTTAAACTGAACAAGCTGAAGTTCTAAACTGATTGGTTACTATGCTCAGCTGCTGCAAATTCTATCTGCTCCAGTTGTATTAAATATCTCCCAGTTTCTTTAATAGAAAGCTTTTTTATAACAGTATTTTAAAAGTCTTTAAGGACCAGCCTTTGGTGCCCCAGGCTCCACCACAGACATAATATAAATGTGATTATCTCACTCAGAGGAAGTTACCTTATTACTGAATTCTGTACAGCAGCAATAAATTGTTTGGATACGTCTGATTGGCTTGCCTAAGCTAATGTGTTAGTGCTCTTGCTTTTTGTTTGGGTTCTGGAATTTATTTCTAGCAGGTACACCATCTTCATGATGTTTGCCTGTTCTCCCATGCTTTTCTTTTGGTGGCTTGATTTCCTTCTACAACCCAAGAACATTCTGGCATGCTAACTGGCTTCCACGCATGTTGGCTCTTGTGTGCTTGTATATGAATGTGGTAAAGATGTTGGACAGTAAGCTTCTTAACTCTTTCCTATCTGGTTTGGGGTGCTATAGCTGGTTTTATCTCAGGGCTCAATAACCAGCATGGGCTAGAGCCAGGTTAAGCATCTGGCAGCAACTTGATATTTAGAGGTCTGGCTGCAGGACAGATTAGCAGCTGCTAGGGTCTAAGATGCAGAGAAGATGCAGAGAAGATAGGTTGACTATGAGTTCCAGTGCCACACCACAGTTTCTGCTGTTGGGAAGCTACATTCCAGGCTGGTTGGACAATGGAGGAGCTTAATCTCACTGCTGATCTTGTGTTCCAGTCTCTGATACTAGGATAGATGCTACATGCTACATTGTATCCTCAGGGGCCCCTGCAACTGAACTTTGTTGCAACATTAATCCAGAGGCATTTTTATTAATAACTATTTATAATTGGGTATATGTTTACAATTTGACCAGGACTCTTGTTGGGTCTTTTGCTGATAGTATCTGTTTGTACATTGGACGTACTGGATGTACTATTATTATTATTTTTTATATAATGCTTCTTTTATTTCCATACTGATGTACATCTCTATACTTATGGTAAATGTAATATACTGGTTGCAGTAGTTCATCTGTGCCCAATTTCTTTGATTAGATTACTGGCTAATTTTCCAGGAAGGGAATACACAAAGGCCCTGTCATGGGTAGAGGCACTGCTAACTTTATTATCTAACCCACTATTTCACTTAGCCAAGGTTCAGGTTCTTTTATTTACCTACAGGTTTAGTGCATTATCCTGTTAGGAAAGGGTCATTTCTCATAACCCCCCAAAAGAGGGCTACATACTGTAAATTACACACAAATGCTTGTAAATGAGTATACCTCTACACATTGAATACCAGAGGAGGGTGGAAGCTCCCAGTGACTTTTGGATGGTTTAGCTCTACACAGGTGCTGTCTGACCTCATACATACAAGGGGTTATATGTTTTGGTAAGAGGCTATGTGTGTAATCTGGTGGCAGGTGATACATGGTGGCTCTTTGGAATTTTATATATGAGTGGAGGTACAGGTACCTGGGTGAAAGATAAAAGAAAAGGGTCTCAGGTTTTACTGCTGGGATTATGTGGACTACTATTGAGGACAGATGAAATATTATGATAACTCTCTAGGGTATTAACTTTGTGAAGCACATAATGCTGCCAATTTGTTAGCACTATATCAATCCTGAATAATAATAATTTTTTGTGTTGTGTGAATATATATGCCATTATAGTTGGGTGATGATCTATGAAAGAGAGGAGAATGGGGCTATATTTTAGCTTACTTAATTGTACTACTGGAGCCCTTTATTTTAATATGGTGGTGGTTCATTGTAATGCATAGTCTTTGTTTCATTGCCCCAATGTAGACCCCACTAAAGGACATTTTGTAAAAAATATAATATATACACTTAAAGATTCTCAACAGAATAATTTATCCTCATATATCATCATAGCTATTTTGACACACACATATATATATATATATATTCAGTATATATATATATATGTGTGTGTGTGTGTGTTAGTTTGTGGGGATCACCTTTCCTGGGAATAAAGGCAGCTTGAAAGCAAACTTTCATAAAAGTCTAGCGGGTTGCCAGTTTATTGATACAATGCTGCATGTCATAAAACAAACAAAATAGCAAAAAAACTCCTTGCTGTCCGGTGCTAAGCTATACAGATCAGGATACCTCTCTATGCGGTGTCGGGCTCGTCTCAAACACCTCTGAACAAAAAAAACGCAAACCTTTTCTTTTTGAGTCCTTAGAGCAACCAATTGCCAAGGTGTAGCTCTCTCAGTGTAGTGATACTGAACCCCAGGTCAGAGCAACACTGAGTTCTCCTCCTGGTCACTTAAAGCAGCTGAAGGGGGATTTGGGTGGACCAGAAACTCCGGGCTGGAACCAGCCCTGTCACAGTGGCTGGCAAAACCCGGGCCAGACTCTTTCTAGTCCACTCCAAGTGAACGCATGCAAGGCGACAGATATCGCCCGTCCACTATCTCGCCTCACATAACGTCACATATCCACCCCCTTTGCTCAAGCCCCTGCAGCTGAGCAACTTTCACACCCATATGGTGGACCTGGGAAAGGGCATCCACATTGTTTTGCAACTTTCCCGCCCTATGTTCCACTGTAAACTTGTAGGGCTGTAGGGCCGGAAACCACCTTGGCACTGTATTCTTTTCCCTGTTGTCACACATCCACTTCAGGGGGGAATAGTTGGTGACCAGTCTACATGGCCTTCCCAACAAATGATACTTTAGGGTCTCCAAGGCCCATTTAATAGTGAAACATTCTTTCTCAACTATGGCATAATTTTTTTCATGCCTGTTTAATTTTCGGCTCAGATATACAACCGGGTGCTCCTCCCCGTCTCTAATCTGGGACAGTACAGCCCCTAGACCCACATCAGAGGCGTCAGCCTGCACCACATAGTCCTTGGTGAAATCCGGGGTCACAAGCATCGGTTGTACACAGAGTGCTTGTTTTAACTTCTGAAATGCCTTCTCGACTTTAGGGTTCCACTTCACCATGACCGACCCTCTACCCATTGCCAGGTCCATCAGGGGGATGGAAATGGTGGCAAAGTCGAGGATGAAGCGCATATAATGAGGTCAGTCCGGGCAAAGGGGAGAAAAAGTATTTTTTTACTCAAAAAATCTTTAACGTCATTTTGTTGCGTTACGACAAGGACTCGGTTATGTGGACGTCAGGGGTGATTGGTACCCAGTCCTTTTGAGGAGGGGAGATGGTCAGTAAACTCTCTCTGTCCTTTTCCATGGTCTTAAGAGATTAACATGGTAAATTTGCTCCGGTTTTCTTCCCTGGCTAGTAAACTTTGTAGTTTACCTCCCCTACTCTTTCCCTAACCTCACTTGGCCAGGAATTTACTTTCCACAGTGGGGACCAGTGCTAGGAATTTGTCCCTGGGGTTGAAAGTGTGGGTCTTGGCACCCTGATTATAAACCCTTCTCTGGGCTTCCTGGGCTCACTCCATATGTTCCCTTACAAGGGGCAGGACAGCTGCGATTCGATCCTGCATCAAGGAAATATGATCTAAGACGCTTCTATACGGGGTGGCCTCTCCTTCCCGCATTTCTTTTGCAACATCTAGCAGCCCCCCTGGGATGTCTACCATACAAGAGTTCAAATGGGAAATAACTCATAAATGCCTGCGGAACCTCTCGTATGGCAAGCATGAGATATTTTTATTGCCCTAAAAAGTATATGGGGACCCAGGTCCTGCCCTAGGGGACATGTATCAATGAAAAAATGTTTTTTTAAATCAATAGTTTTTTTCAGGAGCAGTGATTTTAATAATGCTTAAAGTGAAAAAAAAAAGAAAAATTCCTTTAAATATTGTGCCTGGGGGTGTCCTTAGTCTGTGTGTAAACGGGCGCATCTCTGTGAGGTGTAGAACATAGCCAGAGCAAAATTATATTTCCATAGGAAAAATTGTCATTTAAAATCGCTGCTGTAATATATTGCCGGTTCTCAGCAATATACAAAAAATCACTGAAAAAAAGTGCGTGCGATCCCCCCCCCCAGTCCAAACCAGGCTCTACGGGTCTGGTTTGGATATTAAGGGGAACCCCGCACAAAATTTTAAAAACGTGGGTCACCCTAAAATCCAAACCAGACCCTGAGCATGCAGCCCTGGCCGTTAGGATGGGGGGGACGAGCGAGCGCCCCCCCTGAACCGTACAAGGCGACATGCCCTCAACATGGGGAGTATGAGTGCTTTGGGGGAGGGGGGCTCTGCCCCCCCACCTTAAAGCAACATGTCCCCATATTGATGGGGACAGGAGCCTCTTCCCCACAAGCCTGGCCGGTGCTTGTGGGGGTCTGCGGGTGGGGGGCTTATTGGAACCTGGAAGCCCCCTTTAATATGGGGGCCCCAGATCCCGCCCCCCCATGTGAATAGGTTTGGGGTACATTGTACCCCTACCCATTCACCAAAAAAGGAGTGTAGTGTAAAAAAAAAAATAGGCAGTTTTTGACAAGTCCTTTATTTTGTAAAATAGCTCTTTCTTCTTTCTTCCTCCATCTTCTCCTGGCCCGGCCCTTCTTCTGGTCTTCTTCATCTTCTTTTAGTCTTCTTGCTTCCTCTCTTCGTCTTCAATCTTCAATCTCCATCTTCATCTTCTTTCTTCTTTCCCCGCCACCGCGCTCTCCCCTGCTGCAGTCCGGCCCCTGCGTGTCTTGCCGAATGGGCGGTCTTCACAATGACAGTTCTTTTATAAGAAGGGGCGGGGCCTCCCGTGAGGTAAATAAGTAACCCATCCCCTCTGACATCACATGACGTCAGAAGGGGGCAGGTTCACTCAGTTATGTCACTGGGTGGAACTGCCCCTTCTTATAAATGTACTGTCATCGTGAAGACCGCCCATTCGGCAAGACACGCAGGGGCTGGACTGCAGCAGCGAAGAGAGCGGCGGCAGGGAAAGAAGATGAAGATGAAGATTGAGGATTGAAGATGAAGAGAGGAAGCAAGAAGACTAAAAGAAGAAGAAGACCAGAAGAAGGAATGGGCTAGGAGAAGATGGAGGAACAAAGAAGAAAGAGCTATAATACAAAATAAAGGACTTTTCAAAAACTGCCTATTGTTTATTTTTTACACTACAATCCTTTTTTGGTGAATGAGTAGGGGTACAATATACCCCAAACCTCTTCACATGGGGGGGTCGGGATCTGGGGGCCCCGTTATTAAAGGGGGCTTCCAGATTCTGATAAGCCCCCTGCCCGCAGACCCCCACAACCACTGGCCAGGGTTGTGGGGATGAGGCCCTTCTCCCCATCAACATGGGGACAAGGTGCTTTGGGGGCAACCTCAAAGCATCCTCCCCATGTTGAGGGCATGTGACCTGGCATGGTTTGGTGGGGAGGCACTCACTCGTCCCCACCCCCTCCTGCCATGCCAGGGCTGCGTGCTCAGATAAAGGTCTGGTTTGGTTTTTGGGGGGAACCGCACGTCATTTTTTTTTACATTTTGGCACGTGGTTCCCCTTAAATTCCATACCAGACCTGAAGGGCCTGGTTTAGATTTTGGGGGGAACCGCATGTCATTTTTTTTTTGCATGGGGTTCCCCTTAAATTTAATACCAGACCTAGACCTGAAGGGCCTGGTTTAGATTTTGGAGGGAACTGCACATAATTTTTTGTTTATTTTGCGCGGACCCTGCTGTTGTAAATTAGTTAAAAAACTGTGATAAAATCCCCCAGTCAAACAGGTGACGAAAAATTGGGCCTTGGGTGCTGGTGGTGCCAAAACACTGTAACCCCTTGCACCCTTGCAGTTACTCTTGTTGGACAGAGGAACTGGACCTGAAGTTGTAAATTACTATACAAATTGTGATGAAAGCCCCCAGTCAAGTAGGTGGCCAAAAATTGGGCCTTGTGTGTTGGCGGTGCCAGAACACTGTAACCCCTTGCAGTTACTCTTGTTGAATGGAGGAACTGGGCCTGATGTTGTCAATTAGTTTACAAATTGTGACGAAAGGCCCCAGTCAAACAAGTGGCAAAAAATTGGGCCTTGTGTGTTGGCAGTGCCAGAACACTGTAACCCCTTTCAGTTACTCTTGTTGGACGGAGGAACTGGGCCTGATGTTGTAAATTATTTTAAAATGCCCCTGTAAATCAGGTGCAGAAAAATTAGGCCTTGGGTGTTGGTGGTGCCCTAAATACAACATATAGTTCTAGATTATGGACAGGAGGAATAGGAGCAGTGGCAGTCTTCAATGGATCCCAGATCCCTAGCAAATGTAATCAGTTGCATCAGCATCAGGGGCTTGATAGCTGTTGATCCAGGACTGATTCATTTTTATAAATGTGAGCCTATTAACTGAGTCTGTGGACAGGCGCACTCTTTGATTGGTTACGAACCCTCCAGCAGCACTAAATGTCCGTTCAGAAAGCACGCTTGATGCAGGACAGGCCAGTAGCTCAATTGCATATTGAGCAAGTTCCAGCCATTGGTCCATCCTCAAGACCCAGTAACTAAGTTAATGCTCAGTTGGAAAGGTCTCCAAATCTGCCCTTGCCCCTATATATTCCTGCACCATATAATGCAGATGCTGACAATGGTTACTTGAACCTATCAGGCCTGGGTGCTGAGGACTGAAAATGTTTTTAAAGGCATCGCTCAGCTGGCCACCTTCTCCACCACTCTGCCTCTGAACGACCGAAGCATCAGAAACACGTTGTCCAGGGCCAGCAGCAGGACATGGTAAACGGAGTCCCAGGGTCTGGAAAGGCGTTGAACAAACTTTTCTTCAAGGTATCCTGAAGATGTTTCATCCTCTGCACCCTTTGCACAGGCAGGATGAGTTCTGCAACTTGTAACATGGATCAAGAAAGGTTGCCAGCCAGTAATGATCCCTCTCCTTGATACCACGAATCCTAGGGTCTTTTTGCAGGCTTTTCAGAATCAGAGAGCCCATGCAGCGTAAGTTTGAGGAGGCATGAGTGTCCTCTGGGTCACTGAGGATGACATTATCAGCAACTCCCTCCTCCCAGCCACGTACAACTTCTTGGGTTTCTGGGGCCTGAAAGCTATGATCCCTTGAAGACTACTGCGTATTATACTCCACATCCATGCTGACACAATCCTCCTCCTCCTCCTCCTTCCGTGTGTTTGGCGGCTCTGCAGGAAGGCTCTCTGCATAAAGGGGGCTTTGAGAGGAAAGTAAGTCCTCCTCTTCCTCCCTCTGTTCTGATTCAAGTGCCCTGTCCATGATTCCACGAACCGTGTGCTCCAGAAGGAATATTAGTGGGACAGTGTCGCTGATGCATGCATTGTTGCTGCTCACCATTCTTGTGGCCTCCTCAAATGGTGACAGGACAGTGCATGCATCCTTGATCATTAGCCACTGACGTGGCGAAAAACAGCCAAGCTCCCCTGAGCCTGTCCTGGTACTCATTGATGGCCCTCTGCTGTGCGTGCAGTTGCTGCAGCATTGCCAATGTTGAGTTCCACCTGGTAGGCATGTCACAAATGAGGCGGTTGTTGGGCAGGTTGAATTCCCGCTGGATGTCAGCTAGCTGGGCACTGGCATTGTATGAATGCCGAAAATGACCACAGACTTTTCTGGCCTGCCTCAGGATATCTGGTAAGCCTGGGTACCTGGTCTAGAAACGCTGCACCAACAAATTGAAGACGTGTGCCAAGCATGGAACATGTGTCAATTGTCCCAGTCGGAGGGCAGAGAGAAGGTTGGTGCATTGTCGCATACAACCATTCCTGGCTCAAGCTGCCAATGGCGTCAACCCCCTCTGAGCCTGCCCCCGCAGAGCTGAAAGAATCTCTTCCCCAGTGTGGCATCTTTTAGCTTGACACTGCTTGCATAGCCCCTTGAATGCTTAGGGGGGCACTGCAAGTTCAGAGGACAATTCTAAAGAAGAGGCCACAGAGGTAGAAGAAGAGGAGGGGGTGGAGGAGGAGGCGGATGTGGAAAAATCACCACCAGCTTTTTAGAGGCGTGGTGGCAGAACTATTTTCAAAACTGAACCCTGTACTGCATCCTTCCCAGCTGCCAGCAGAGTTACCCAGTGCTCCGTGAAGGAAAGGTAATGTTCCTGACCGTGCCTGCTGGACCATGAGTCAGTGGTAATATGAACCCTGCTGCTGACTGCACTGTTTAACGAGTCCAAAACTTTGCCTTCCACATGACGGTAGAGAGCTGGAATGGCCTTACGTAAAAAGAAATCTCTTTTGGGAACATGCCACTGTGGGACAGCACATTCCACAAATTCACGAAAGGGCGCTGAGTCTACCAGCTGAAAAGGCAGCAGTTGGAGTGCTAGCAATTTGGCCAAGCTAGCATTAAGACGCTGAGCATGTGGATGGCTGGGACTGTATTTCTTATTATGGTTCAGCAAGTGGGGTAGGGATATTTGCTTGCTGAATTCACCTGGTGGTGTACTGCTAGCAGATTGCTGGCTGCAAGTACTAGTTGTGGCACGCATTGCTACACCTTCATTCCTCTCAGTGCAGGTTTTGGAGAGGACTGCAGGTATAGTAGGGGTTGACATCCCAGATGAGGAGCAAGGAGGAGTGCGCCTTGTTTTCTGGTGTGGGTTCTTCAGCTGCTCTTGCCAACAGACTGCATGGCTGGTCATCATATGTCTTGTCAAGACAGTAGTGCCCAAGTGGCTGGAATCCTGGCCGCGCTTGACCCGCTTCAGACATAGATTGCAAATGGCAACAGTGCGATCTACTGCACATGTGCTGGAAAATGCCCACACCAAAGAAATTTTGGAAGTCGGCGGGGAGGCAGCAGCGCCCTGCACCTGTGGAGCTCTGTGGGCTAATGCCATTGGGTGGCTGCCCTTAAGCTGGCCCCAGGAGGACATCCTGCCTTGTTGGAGTTGGGCCTCCTCCTCACTTTCCTCCTCTCTTCTCTCAGGCACCCAAGTACAGTTCTGTGTCCTCATCATCCCCTCCCTCCTCGTCACTGGAGCAGCTGCTCGTTTCTTGTCCTTTTGCTACACCTCCTGTCTCTAGGCTCACGCTACTCCCTTCCTCAACCTGGGAACCAACATCGGAGCCTTCAAACTGCTGCGCATTCTCCATGAGCATGTAACCGACACTATGGTCGAACAACTCAGGTGACTCCTCCGTGCATGATAGAGGGGCTACAGAAGGAGTAACTGTGGAAAAGAAGCCAGTGGAATAGACCGCTTTGCCAAATGCGTTGGAAGGCAAACGTGTACAGGCCTAGGTGAGAGGGGATGAGGAGGATGAGGACGGCTTTGTTATCCACTCCACCAACTCTTCTGCATGTTGTGGCTCAATAGCATGTCCAACAGCAGAAAAAAAGGGCAAGCGTGACATGTCTGCAGAGGATGCATCACGTCCGCCACCATTCACTGACGACTAGAGTTGATCGAACCTCTGGAAGTTCGGGTTCTGCTGGTTCGGCCGAACTTCGGGACAAAGTCCGGGTTCGGGTCCGGACAGGACCCAAACTTTGATGCGGACCCCAAACCCCATTGAAATCAATGGGGACCCGAACCTTTAGGCACAAAAATGGCTGTAACAAAGTCCTGGAAAGTCCTAGAGGTCTGCAAAAGGAAGGAAAATGGGGGTAAGAGTAGGGCAAGTGCCCTACAAAGAAATGGGGATAGGGAAATAACTTAAAATAATAATAAAAAAAAAAATCACATAAAAAAATCAAAAATGGAGGTGGATGTGGACTTTCTTCAAACTGTTTGAGAAAAGTATAAATTAGCGGGGAGAAGCCATATCACTGTTCTAGGAACAGTGATATGGCTTCTCCCGGCTAATTTACACTTTTCTCACACAGTTTGAAGATGATTGTAGATTCTACAATCATCTTAAAACTGTGTGTGAAAAGTATACATTAGCCGGGAGAAGCCATATCACTGTTCTACAATCATCTTAAAATGATATCACTGTTCTTTTTTTTTTTCAAAATGTTTTATTGAATCCAAAATATGAGTACACGTAACATATTTGCAATACATAGTAAGTATACGTTACAGGGATATAGGAGTTACACACGTAGTAGTGAATTTGTGTA
>BLSH010495938.1:162915-186960 GCA_018402905.1 Glandirana rugosa | reverse complement strand
GTGATATGGCTTCTCCCGGCTAATGTATACTTTACACACACAGTTTTAAGATGATTGTAGAATGTACAATCATCTTAAAACTGTGTGATAAAAGTGTAAATTAGCCGGGAGAAGCCATATCACTGTTCTTAGAACAGTGATATGGTTTCTCCTGGCTAATTTATACTTTTCTCACACAGTTTGAAGATAGTCCACATCCACCTCCATTTTTGATTTTTTATGTGATTTTTTTTTTAATTATTTTAAGTTATTTCCCTATCCCCATTTCTTTGTAGGGCACTTGTCCGACCCTTACCCCCATTTTACTTCCTTTTGCAGACCTCTAGGACTTTCCAGCACTTTTTTACAGCAATTTTCAGAACTTTTAGTAAAATTACCAGAACCCCGGACCCGAACCCGGACTTTTTTTGAAAAGTCCGGGTCTGGGTCCCGGATGCCCAAAGGTTCGGTACGGACCCGAACTTTACAGTTTGGGTTCGCTCAACTCTACTGATGACACGGAGGCTGCTTGCCCTCTTTTAGTGGCCTGGGAGTGTCTGCCTCTCCTTTGAGGCCTTCCTGACATGATGTTTTTACCCCCGAATGCACCAGTATATAGTTTACTCTCAATACACTGCATGTATATCTGTATACACTAGACTGTATATATTTGAAGACAACACGCCAACTAGTGTGCTATATACCGTACACCGCCAAATGCACCGATATATAGTGCACACTCAATACACTGTGTATATATATATATATATATATATATACCAGGCTGTATATATTTTAATACACCACGTTAAGTGGACTATATACCTTAGGTACAGATATATAGTGCACGCTCAATACGCTGTGTGTATATATATATATATATATATATATATATATATATATATATATATACCAAGCTGTATATATTTTTATATACCACGTCAAGTGGACTGTATACCTCAGGTACAGATATATAGTGCACGCTCAATATGCTGTGTGTGTATATATAGATATATATATATCTATATATATATATATAGATATATATATATCTATATATATATACCAGGCTGTATATAACTTAATACAGCACGTCAAGCAGACTGTATACCTTAGGTACAGATATATAGTGCACGCTCAACACGCTGTGTGTATATATATATATATATACTTTTTTTTTTCTTTAATTTTTTTCTTTTTTTTTTTTTTCCCTACACTAACCTGTCTGCACTAACTGACAGATATATTTTAGATGTCTAACTATCTATCTAGTTAACTATCTATTTTTTGTCTATTTTTATTTTTTTTTTTAAATCTAGCTATCTAAACTGCTTGTATACAGGAACCTACGCTTTCTCTCTATCAAGCAACGCCGACACACTATCATAGAGGCGCTGCACAAGTGGCTTTATATAGTGTGGGGCGTGGATTGAGACTGTTGTGCAGTGATTGGCTAAAGGCATCCTGCGTTTAGCCAATCAAAGCTCTCACAGCAGGCCGCTCGCCTGCCTGATTGGCCAAAGCAGGCAGGCCATGTGCATGCTTTTGCCAATCAGCAGGCGGCATTCTGCTGCCATTTGAAAACATTATGGGGCGCGCAAAGTTGCAGCGAACGCCCCATAAGGTTCGGGAACACCCGAACGAGCGAACACCCGATGTTCGGATCGAACACCATCCCTAGTTAAGACCTCTTTTGGGATACCCACGCGACTAAACACCTGGACCAATTCCTTGGCGGTAGACTTGGCGGAGGTATTGCACAAGGGTATGGCTTCAGGATAGCGTGTCACATAGTCCAGTACTACCAGAATGTGTTGGTGGCCCCAAGCAGACTTTACTACTGGCCCCACCAGATCCATGCCAATTTTCTCAAAAGGCACTTTAATTATGGGTAGGGGAACAAGCGGACTGCGACAATGGGGTGAAGGTGCAGACATTTGACTCGCAACTCACTCACGGGGCATGACTCACAGCACTCTCTGACATCTGCATACAACCTGGGCCAGAATAATCTGTGGGTTATTCTTTCCCTGATCTTCTGCATACCCAGATGCCCCCCCATTATATGACCATGGGCCAAGTCAAGCACCATCCTGCAGAAGGGTTTGGGAACCATCAGCTGTTCTACCTCATCTGTCTTCCAGCTCCTCCAGCCCCCCAGCCATTACAGGAAAAGGAAGAGTGTCTCCTCCTTCCTCGGTCCTGCCAACTGTCTCCTCTTCCATTTGGCATAAAGGGTCTGGTGAGAGTTCTGTGCTTTCCCAGCAGGGGGAGCTCTATCCTCCAGACTCTCTGTGCCTTTCCATAACCTCCAAAAATGGGGGAAAATCCCTTCCCACCAGGACCCACCAGGACCTCATGAAACAGGGAAGGTACCACCCACCCCTACTGAATGTGTCACACTGCCCCAACGGGTGGCAATCTCAAACACTGCAGTCTGGTAGTCCTGAGTGTCCCCATGGATACAAATGACCCCCGATGCTAGGGTGTAAAGTCACAACACAACCCGAATCAAGCAGTGCATTGACTGGCTTCCCATCAACAGAAAACACACACATTTGCCTTTCCATGCGACTCTGATGTGATGTAGTACATGCAACCTGTGCAAAAAGAGATATGCGTCTTTTCATATAAGCATTATCACTGCATTGGTTCATCATTTAGGGGACAGTTGGCAGCAATATGTCCCAATGTATGACATCAGTAGCACTATATGTGCTCTATATCCAGTCCTCTTAAGGGTTCCCAAGGCCTTCCTGGCTTCTTTGGTCAGTCTCCAGGTCTAGAGCCCATAGTCTCTTTATCCATAGCAGTCTTATCAAACTTCCCTACACCCGTGAACCCTGAAACAGTCTTACCGGGTCCGCCAGGCGATCTTTCACTCCTTGATACATTGGAGTGGGATGCAGGCGGGTACAACAAGTCCTCAGCAACACTGTGTCTCTCTACCAGGTCCACCAGTTGGTTTGCCACTCTGTGGTCCCCATTGCTGACCCACTTCCTCAAAGTAGCGGGAGCGCATGCAGATACTGGTCCATGACCAAGATCTGAGGGCCTGGCAAAGTCTCTGGCTGTAATCACTTCCTCATGAGATGGATCAAGTCAAACATTTGGCAGCAGGGTGGCTGGTCCATGCAGCAGGTCCCCTGATGCACCCGTTGAGCCCGGACTACCATGGTGACACCCAGGCGTGCGAGTATCTCCATTTTTAGAGACTCGTAGTCTTGGGCCTTATCAGGTTCCAAATCAAAATAGGCCTTTTGGGGCTCACCTGTCAGAAAAGGTGCTAGCAGTCCTGACCATTGTCCTTTTTGCCATCCTTCCCACACAGCGACTCTCTCAAAAGTGGTGAGGTACGCCTCCACATTATCCACAGGTGTCATCTTCTGCTGATGGTAACTGGCACGGATCAACTTTTGTTCCACTGGCACAGGAGGTGTAGGCCCCTTCTTTAACTCTATGAGAGCCTCCACCAGCTGGCGGTTGATCTCCTGCTGGGCTTCATGCTGTCTGCGACTTTCCTCCTGCTGTGCTGCAGCGGCTTGTGCGACTTGGTGGTTGGTCTCCTGCTGGGCCGCAGTCACCTGTATCAAGGCCTTCAATCTCCTCCATGCTGGAATGTTGCCAGCATCCTCCACCATGTGTGGGAGATTAGTAGTGGGGATCACCTTTCCTGGGAAAAAGGCAGCTTGAGGGCAAACTTTCTTAAAAGTATGGCGGGTTGCCAGTCTTATTGATAAAAGGTTGCAAGTCATAAAACAAACAAAATAGCAAAACAACTCCTTGCCATCCGGCGCTAAACTATACAGAGCAGGATACCTCTCTATACAGTGTCGGGCTCGCCCCATACACCTCCAAACAAAACAAATGCAAACCTTTTCTTTTTGAGTTCTTAGAGCAACCAATTCCCAAGGTGTAGCTCTCTCAGTGTAGTGATACTGAGTCCCAGGCCAGAGCAACACTGAGTTCTCCTCCTGGTCATTTAAAGCAGCTGAAGGGGGATTTGGATGGACAAGAAACTCTGGGCTGGAACCAGCCCTGCCATGGTGGCTGGCAACACTCAGGTCGGATTCTTTCTAGTGCACTCCAAGTGAGCACATGCGAAGCGACAGATATCGCCCGTCCACTATCTTGCCTCACATAATGTCACAATATACACACAGTCACCAGCCACTTTATTAGGTACACCTGCTTGGTAACACAAATTGCTAATCAGCCAATCACATGGCAGCAACTCAATGCATTTAGACATTTAGATGTGGTGAAGACGACTTGCTGAGGTTCAAACCAAGTGTCAGAATGGGAAAGAAAGGGTACTTAAGTGACCTTGAATGTGGCATGGTTGTTGAAGTCACCGTGAACGGGCTGGTCTGAGTATTTCAAAAACTGCTAATCTACTGGGATTCTCACACACACTCATCTCTAGGGTTTACAGAGAATGGGCAGAAAAAGAGAAAATATCCAGTGAGTGGCAGTTGTGTGGATGAAAATGCCTTGTTGATGTCAGAGGTCCGAGGAGAATGGGCAGACTGGTTAGAGATGATAGAAAGGCAACAGTAACTCAAATAACCATTCGATACAACCAAGGTATGCAGAATACTATCTCTGAATGCACAACACATCAAACCAAATATGGAGCAACTGCGTGATACTATCATGTCAATATGGACCAAAATCTCTGAGGAGTGTTTCCAACACCTTGTTGAATCTATGCCACAAAGAATTAAGGCAGTTCTGAAGGCAAAAGGGGTCCAACCCGGTACTAGCAAGGTGTACCTGATTAAGTGGCAGTTGAGTATATATATATATATATATATATATATATATATTTATTTATATATTGTAGTTCCCCTCTGCCACAGACCTTTGATAAGTACTTTAACTAATGATTCTTTCACAAATGTGTCATGATAGGGAATGTTTGACATGCGTGCTGCACTAACCTAGAGATTGTAATGTATGATCTGGGAATTGATTTTGTACAAAATATAAAGATGTGTAATTTAGCTAAAGAAAGAGGTGACATGGTACACCATTATATAAGCTATAATACCTATGTATTCCGGTGAAAGGTATTATATATTTCTAGTGTATTTATTAACTTTGTTTTTATGTGAGCCAACTGCTCCTTGGGTCAGGGATTTAAATTGTCATTTGCTGAAGAGTGCTGATAAATGAGTAATTCCAGGACAACACTGTTACATAGGATCAGCCTTGTATTTTTGCCTCATGTAGCATGATTGCTGGAACTAAATGCAATTAGCAAATTAAAGAAACAGATAGGCCACTACGAGGATTGTTATAACTATGTTAATTGATATACTGCTTAGAGTTATATAACAACGTTGGTCTGACTCAATTGCCCAACCTTCACTATAGTTTTTCTAAACCTACAAAATCATTATTTAATTAAAGCCCAGCTTATCTGTAGGATCATCATAACTTTCATTTCATACTGACTCAAACCTCTTTGTGTATGTCAGCAATCACTTAAGTGAAGATGTAACCTAAAGTGTACGTATAGACAAAATTTTATTTTAGCTTTTAATAGAGTAGGGAAGGGTTAAAACCACTACCAGTTTATTTTTTGCTGTCTGTGTACCATTGGGAAAATGTCCCCTCACTTCCTGTCTGAGGAATTTATATCCTGACTATCAAATCTTTGTACAATCAGCACTAGATTTACCTAAACTACAGTATATAATAAGAAAACCTATCTTAACTATTCAATAAATCTGTATTCAATCCGGCAGGCTCTCATACTACATAGTTAGTAGTTCTAAAGGAGTTTGTACAATCAAATTTTAATAGTGTGGTGAGCTTTAGAAAGCTGTCCTATGAACAGGTGTTCTCATTGGAAGATATTCCTTCACCTCTTGTTTTGATTCTTCTTCACTTTCTTAGGGCTAGTTTACACTTGTTTCAAAAAAGGACTTTGGACACGCTTTGTAAAAGCTCTCTGAATGCCAGTCAAAGCTCATGTCACTAAATAAAATGGTTAGCTTACAGTCCTGTTTACACCATGCATTTGCTTTGCTTTGTCTTTGCTTCAAAAATTATACCCCATGTAGCTTTAGTGGTGCTTCAAAGCCCCAATAGAAATCTATGGGGGCTAAAGCTCCCTTGAAGCACCTAAAGCTTTTGAGAGGCTATAATTCAGTTTTATCTTCGCTTTGTTTTGGAGAAATTGCAGGTATGAGATATTCACACACACACAAGGCACCTGCCAAATACTTCACCAAAGCTTCAAAAGAGCATCACTGAAGCTTCACTGAAGCATCATGGAAGCTTCACTGAAACATCACTGAAGCTTCATCAAAGCACTACTGAAGCATAAAAAACACATCATAAAAGCATGTTGAAGCGGTAGGTGCTTTAATGTGTGTTGAAGCTGAAGCAAGTTTAAATGAGCCCTTAGAGATATGAACCTCCTCAATGGCGACACAGACAGCAGTAAAATTTGTCTAGCTCTTCCTACTCTATTCAAAACAAAAACAAATTCTAGCCAAACTTTTAAGCTAGATGCCAGGATAAAAGTTATGTTTCTACTATCATTGTAGAATTGTCTTTACCAGATATTTTGCCAAGTTGTGGATGGCTATTACTTTTACTATTATTAACTGCTTGCCTACTAGGGCAATTCTTTAATTCTTCACACACATGTTAAAAATCAGCATTTTTTTGCTAGAAAATTGCTTAGAACCCTCAAATATTATATATTTTCTGAAAGCAGAGGCTCCAGAGAATAGAATGGTAGCCATTGCAACTTTTTATGTCACATGATATTTGTGCAGCTGTTTATGAAATTCAAATTTTCAGGAAAAAATACTCTTAACCACCTCAGCTCCGGAAAGTGTTACCCCCTTCATGACTAGGCCATTTATGCTATTTAGCACTGTGCTGCTTTAACTGGTAATACACAGTCATGCAACTCTGTATCCAGATGAAATTTATATAATTTTTTCCCAGTAATATAGCTTTATTTTGGTGATATTTAATCACCATTGGGTTTTTTTATTTTTAATTACATAAATGAAAAAAACAAAACCCAATATTTTTTACTTTCTGCTATAAAACTTATCCAATAATAATAAAAAAATAAATAAAATTACCTCACAAATTTAGGCCAAAATGTATTCTGCTACATGTTTTTGGTGAACAAAAATCTCAATAAGCGTATATTGATTGGTTTGCATGAAAGTTATTGCATCTACAAACGATGTATTAAACACCAACAAGAGTCACGCTATTAAGTGATAAAGAAAAATGGTTAAAGCGGGGAGCGTGGCCTGATGCGGAGCCAGATGACAGCTTAATCCTGTCCTGGGTCGCCGTTGCATGGACCCAGCGTCACATAGCAGCCCATCCAGGGGACTTCTGACCTGCTTTTCCAGACGTTCCAATCCGGGAGAACCTAAGGATCAGGTCTTTACCATAGGTTGAACCCGACTGGAAGACAGTCACAGCAAAAAATGCGAAATCACATAACTAAACGGGCAAAAATAGTAGTTTGAGTCCCTAAAAGGAGACAGGAAATGCTTATAGGCTTGAACTTATCCCTCCATTTAAATTGAGTAGCGTAACGCTGTCTTTGGGTAGTACTTACCCACTCTGTTCTTCAACTGTTGGTATTCCACCTGTTGCAAAGTTACCTAATGTTATGTTCTTTCTATTTTTATGTTTCTTTCTTCTATTTTTTGATGTTGACACAGTCAGTAAACACAAATGGACAGTTGCTTATCAAAGGATTCTTACAAGGGACAGTTCTGGAACAATCCTAATCTAGGTGGAGCCCTTGCTACAACCATGGAATTATTACCTTCTTGTAAAACAAACACAATAACGTTACCATAATGGGGATCACTTTTTTATCCATAAACTCTAAAGGCCTCAACCATCCTGTGAAAAGGAAATGTTTACGGAGAGAAGCACTTTTATACAAAAGTGACATAATCTGCACCCAGGAGACACATTTTTGTAAGCAATCTCCCCTTGTATGCACCCATAAGAGTTTTCCTCATGTGTTTACCACTGACGCTGACTCCAAAGTGAGAGGGGTTCTTACAGCAATCAAGGACTCTGTAGCGTTTACTTTACACAAGGAAGTTAAGGATCCTCAAGGTCGCTACTTAATCTTGGTATGCGATCTAAACTCTGATACATAAACAATTGTAAACATCTATTCCCCAAACAAACACCAAGTACACTTCTTCAATAAGCTGATGTGGAAGGTACACTCACACCAAAAGGGGCTACTAATAATTTGTGGGGGTTTTAACGTTACTCCGGACCCTGCTATGGACTCCGTATCTTTAACCAAACGCCCAGGTCCCTTTCTACAATTGTCCCTTCACAAACAGGAGTTATTTGATGCTTGGAGATGACTACATACAGATGAGAGGGATTTTATAGTCTTCTCCTCTACCCATCAGGTATACACTCAAATTGATTTTTTCACAGTAGACCAGCAAACTTTATCAAACCAAACTTAACCCTGATATGAAGATTCAACCCATACCTTCTTCAAAAAGAGGATTCTTTGAAAATCATTTACTAGAGTTTTTCTTAGATAATGATTCCTCAGTGCAGGACCAATTTGTTTTATGGAACGCTCGTAAAGCGTATACAAGAGGTATCTTTATACAGCTTTATACAGCTTGGTGTGAGGACCAAGAGGCGGCAGCAAATGCGTGTACGTGAACTAACAAATGAAATTTTTTACACTAGAAAGTTAGAAACCCAAAATAAACAAAAGCCTACCCCTGTCCTCTCCCAAAAATGATCACAACTCAGATACGATCTTAGACTCCTCCTGCTGGAGAATTTTGAGAAAACAGCCAAAAGGCTAAAGATGACATATTATGCTAATGGTAACAGAGCAGGGAAGCTTTTAGTGCAAAAACTTAGTGGAGACAGATATAAAACCAAGATTCCTTACATAATCCACCCCGGTACTAAATAAAAAGAATATCATCCCCAAAAGATAGTCAGATGCCTTTATTTACTACTATGGTGCTTTATACAATTTAAAAGACGACAAAGAGATATATCAACCTACATCTGAAGTAATTAATACATTTTTAGCTAAATTGTCCATACCTAAACTATTACAGACCCAACTGCAGTCTCTGAATCTTCCTTTTAGCATATCCGAGATCCACAAAGTCATCGACTCTCTCCATATAAACAAATCTACAGGCCCTGATGGATTTAGTGGAGAATACTACAAGACATTTAAGGTCCTACTAACTCCATATCTGGAATGCATTTTCAACGCTGATGCTGCCTCTTCCTCCTTCCTTCCCACCTGAGATGCTTAAAGCTGTAATCGTATCCTTGCCCAAGCCAGGGAAGGAACCAAACTCACCTCCAAATTTCAGACCCAGTTCCCTATTGAATATGGATTTAAAACTGTATGCTAAGCTCATTGCTCTATGCTTCGTAAATATAATGCCGTTCCTTATACACCCAGATCAAACAGGATTTACTAAGAATTGACAAACCTCAGACGCTACCCGCCGATTAACAAACATTCTTAACCTAGCCAAGCTCCAAAAAGGCCTTCTCTGCATTGGATGCGGAGAAGGCCTTTGATAGCATACACTGGCAATATCAGGCATGAATATTGGAGTCTTTTGGCTTCTCTGGTACCATTTTTTTCAGCTGTCATGGCTCTTTACTCTAGACCATAGGCCCAGGTGTACATGTCTGGAGTCTTATCCTCACCCTTTACTTTATCGAACTGAACGAGGCAAGGGTGCCCTTTATTCCCATTAATATTTAACCTGGCTGATGGAACCCTTATCTATCTATATTAGATCCCACCCTGATATTAAAGGGTTTCCAACATTTAACTCCACACACTCCATTAGCCTTTTCGTCAATGATATTATTATGATACTCACAGAGGTGGAATCTTCCCTGGCTTCGGTGCATGAGGCTTCAGAGTTATTCAATCGGGTCTCCTATTATAAAGTTAATGAGAGCAAATTCTTATATACCTCTTATATATAGACACATCCCTGAAAGGGAAACTTAGCTCAAGGTTTCCAAACACATGGTGCAATGACGGGATAAAATATCTAGGTATTACACTGACAGCAACTACAGAACTATTAGTTGAAGCTAATTATACTCCTTTCCTCAATAAACTCAGTCCGAAGCTACGGGATATAGCAAAAATGGAGTTAACATGGTCAGGACAATGAGCCGCCTTCAAGATGGTGCTATTGCCTCAATTAGGCCACTTTCACACTGAGTTGTATTTCAGGCACTTTTGCGCTAAAAACAGCACCTGTAAAGTACCTGAAAAACTCATCCCAATGCATCCAGTGTGAAAGCCTGAGTGCTTTCACACTGGGATGGTGCGCTTGCAATACATTAGGAAAGGTCCCGCAAGCAGCATCTTTGGGGCAGTGCGGTGAGTGGTGTATATACCGCTCCTCCACCGCCCCCTGCCATTGAAATTAATGGGCAGCCCTTCCGAAGTGGCTGAAAATTACTTCAGAAGCACTGGACACTGGCACTTTTAACCCCTTTTAACCCCTTGTGGGGGGTTAAAAGCGCCCTGTTCCCGCCTGCATAGCGGTGCCATAGCGCCACTACAACAGCAGAAAATCGACACTGAAACTAGAGGCGCTTTACCACTACCGGCCCCCCGCCCCAGTCTGAAAGTGCCTTAAAGCTACCTGTTTAGAAATTTACCTATACCAGTTCCTGACTCCTTTTTCTCCAAGGCTCAGTCCATAGTTAACAGATACTTATGGCAAGGCAAAAAGGCAAGATGTGCGCATGGTAAATTAGTAGTAGCAAGGAGAGCTTGGGGAGTAGGGCATGTACTAATTAAAGATTATATTATACAGCTTTGATTCTTGCACAATTGAAAACCTGGTTCCCACAAGCACATAGCTCAAGATGGCAAGAATTGGAGGAATATCAAAGCCCTAATAAAAATCTTTATGACTTGTTGATAACTAACAGGTTCATCATCCACTTATCTGTCATTCTATCACCCACCATGTTGGCCTCACTCAAGGTCTGGAAGTCACTCTTAGCAGCGCCCATGGAAAAATTCTATTACAACCTCCCTATCACTACCCATCTCCAGCCTGCAATTACTTATCCCAGACCTCAATGTTGCACATTGGGTATCTAAGGGGTTAAAGACAGTAGATGACCTAATGATAGGTCCATCACCAAAAACGTTAAGAGCAGCTCAAATAGAGTATGGTCTGAAAGACTCTTACCAGTATAGGTATATCCAGGTTATTCACCTTCTACACTCCATCCCGAGTCCTTTCATTATACTACCTTGGAGAATAGCCTTAATTTTCACTAAACCCACTACCGTTAAAGGTATAACACTCTCAACCAAAAGAAGGTATTCACTAAATCCCCATCTATTAAATCATGGGAACTTGACATGAATACCTCTTACACTCCTGAACAATGGCAAAAAGTGCTCAGTGTTACATACACAGCAACCAAAAGTGTTAACTTATGAGAATTAACCCAAAAATACTACTTAGGTGGTATTTGACCCCCTCAAGACTGTCCAGATTCAATACCCATACCTCTCCACTTTGTTGGAGGCAGTACGGGAATAGGGGCACACTACTCCACATATTTTGGACATGCCCAGCAATACAGAACTTCTGGACTGATGTCTTCAGAGTAATAGCACAAATTATACAGTGCCTGCAAGAGTGCTGCAAGAGTGCCTGTAAGATCTTCCACTGGTCACAGATGTGCATGGCAGGTGCGTCACCACTCACCAGAGTTGGGCCGGATAGCTGGAGTAGTGGATGGCAGCAGGAACAACAGACACCAGGCTGAGGAGGCAACAGACGGCAGCTGCTTAGCAGACATCAGCTAGTTGCAGGAAGACTGTCAGCGTAACCAGGCAATATGCAGAGCAGGACAGACAGATAACTGGATACAGGGTCAGACAAGCCAGGTCAGCAATGGATCCAGAATGAACAGATACAGACAGACAGCAGGCAGTGAATGGTCAGGATACAGGCAGAGGTTGGCAACACAAGATCAGGCAGATGAGTAAGAGGTAAGCGGAGTCATGAGGCAAGCCAGGGTCAGAGCAGGTGAAGTTCAAGCTTGGTCAGATTAAGCCAGGTCAATCACAGGAGTCAAACATAGGAACAGGAACATGGGTACCAGCTGCAGATCAGACAGCCTACTAGTGCAGCACTTATATAGACCATTTGGTGCCAGTGTCAGTGGCGAATGCATGCACGCCGGTGTGAAGAGTGAAGGGCTGGGTAAAGGGCCTACTCTTCTTGATTCAGGTAGTGCCCTGGAGTAGTGACCTTTCCAGTTTCAACTCCTGAGATGTGTACTTCAGAGATCGCTGGAAGGGGGTCTTCCATCCATCTGATTTTCTGGATAGCTTCCTTCAAGGCTGCATAACCTCTGGTGCCCCCTTAGTGGTTCATGTAAGCCAAAGCTATGGTATTGCCTGACTGAACCCTTATTGGGTGTCCAGGCAGAAGGAGGGTCCAGCATTGCAGAGCCATCTGAATGCTCAGAGCTCAAGGAACAGGTGACCATGTCCCCTGGGCTGTGAGAGACTGAAACTCTCTTCCCTAGCATGAAAGAATAGCATCTGTTGTTATCACTTTCCAGAGATAGGGAAGTAAAGATCTCTCCACTGTTATGGCTTGGCTTGAGATCCGAGAATTTAGGGAATTCCTTTCTTGGCTGGACAGGAGCAAGGGTAGGTAGAGAATGAGCATGCTTGTTCCAGGTTGATAACATATTGTGTTAGAGAGTTCTTGAATGAAATTAGGCAAATGGTACAGCTTTGAAGGAAGATAACATAAGGCCTAGAACTCTCATGGAGAATATCATTGTGGGATGTCTCTTGGACCTTAAATAATGAATGTGGGCTCTGAGAGAAAGAATTTTATTTGGAAAAAGGACTTTGGGGAAAACTTGGTGGGCATTGTGGCCCAAGTCTTGCACTGAAAGGAAGGACTGAACTTAGGTTTGGAAGTTGAAACGTGGGTATTAGGCTTTAATTGAGTATGACACACACAGTTATGGTGTTTTTGTTATATTTGCTTGGAGTTCAGTTGCAATTAGTGAACATTTAAATGTGATTGCATTTCAAAACATACAGTATTAAGATGACTGTATCATTAAAAATAATACTTTACATGGAACTTTGAGCAATCTGCTAAGAAACAACAGCAATATGCTCCAGAGACTAGTAAGTGGGGAGAAACTCTGCTGACTTCCATCATCCAATCATATTCCATCAAAAATGTTTTTTTTTCCTTGCATGTGACTGGGTATTCTTTACAAAGTAAAGTTTCACCCCATTTACTAAGCTCTGGAACAAATGCCTTTGCTGAGAGCAACTGCACTTGTAAAATGCACTGTCTCTTTGCCTTTAGTAAATAAACCCCACTGCCCCTTAATGCTTCACTCTTTTACATACCTCCTTGTTCGTGAAGAAAAGGGGTTTGAAGAAAATTTGCTGAAGATAAGTTCATAGTTCATAAAAACAGAAAAAAATTCCACCTGCACATAATACTTCCTCATCTCCCAGTTGTCTTCTTAGAGTTACTAATCCAGCAACCTCCTGCGGATGCCTCATGATGATGCAAGCTGACTTGTTTTATTGATGAAGATGTTGGGTTAAGGTATATATTTTGTAGGTTGTGCTGTGTTAATTTATCAGATGTTTCACATTTACTTGGCTTTTCTTAGCTATAAGTAAGTGTGAAAAATAGCCATACAGGGAAGCTGTTTAAATCATGCTGCTATTTCTGGTCACACTAATGTAAATGTACATTTGTAAGTCCAAGCAAAATGAATTTATAATTTTGATATATTATGCAATATAGTTTGTGATGTTTTTCCAGGTAACTACATATAAAGACTCCTTTATAAATATATATATATATAGCAAGAGAAAGAAAATGTTACGCAGAATGTGACCTACTTTAGTATCAGTAAAGATTTAATGACCCTTCTTCTATGAGTATCACCTTATTTTTATTGTCACCGCCATTTTTATAATACCATTTTCTTGCTTTTAAACCAAAAAACAATGACGATTTTGGTAAATATATAACACTGTTCAATATGTCCCCAAATGCACAGACTTGGCATCCATTATAAATGCATGTAATGCATATATATACAGTTGTGCTCATACATTTACACACCCTGGCAGAATTCATGATTTCTTGGCCATTTTTCAGAGAATATGAATAATAACACAAAAACATTTCTTTCACTCATGGTTAGTGTTTGGCTGAAGCCATTTATTATCCATCAACTGTGTTTACTCTTTTTAAATCATAATGACAACAGAAACTACCCAAATGACCCTGATTAAAGTTTACATACCCTAGTGATTTTGGCTTGATAACATGCACACAAGTTGACACAAAGGGGTTTGAATGGCTATTAAAGGTAACCATCCTCACCTGTGATCTGTTTGCTTGTAATTAGTGTGTGTGTAAAAGGTCAATGAGTTTCTGGACTCAACAGGGGAAAGAAAGAGCAACTGGGGCTTTAGCGGTGCTGATATCCCCTCTTGGAATAATCCATCAGAACAGAATCAGATAGGTAAAAAAAGCTTTATTCCATACATATTAAAAAACATCTTACTGCCAAAATAGGCTAGTAAGCATAGTGACATGTAAACAGTATATTGTAAATCGTACATTCCCCATCACCATATGCCAACCCCCCACAGATGTCTATAGGCATGCAAACCAATGCAGAGGCAACAATAGTTCCAATGGGAGCATAGACAAGTGAGTGGTGTTGTATCGTACCCAACGTGTTTTGCCCTATTGGGTTTCCTCAGGGGATTTCGTAGATTTTGGGATGCACAAGAACTACAAAATTAAACAAACAATCACATAGTATACAGAGCTATACAACATTGATACATATACTTAGTATTCCCACATTAATTCTTATCCATAAATCATACCTATTGATAAAATTGATGATGCTGTGTCCAACAGAGTAAAGTGGCATGGAGCACTCCCATCGAGGGCAGTGGATGTCCAAAGTGCTAATTGAGCGCTACCCTAAAAGGTAGCCTTGCATATTGTGATTAATGGGCAGATAGCCTCCAAATGGATGATACGATAAACAGGGGCAGGAGGGGACTAAATTGTGCGGCCTCACAGGGCTTGCACATAGGTAAGCAACATCCAACCAGGAATGCCAACAACAGAGCTATAACATTAAAAAAAGAGAACAAACACCAATAATAATAATGATAGGTACCCAAAGGGAAGAACAGGATAATTGCACTCAAATATCTATATAAACACCTAGTGCCAATGATATAGCACCTTTAAAGGGTTTACTAAAAGCAGTTGGCACTCAGCTAGACATAAAACTCTGCATATAAGGAAACCCAACCACAACGCTTACAGAGGTAAAGGTCTCCTCACAATGCAGGCCTTCAAAAGTATTGCCGCATACCCTTTCATCAAAGAGAATACTGAGTGGTTTACCAGAGGGACCAGAGATCCCAGAAAGCCAGTGGACACTAACAGCAAGTTACGAAAGGAGAAAACATGAGTATTCTCCCCATGGAGTACATACACACAACGGCGTAGAAAGGAAGGCATCGGAGGGAGGTGTGGAGCCGACCATAAGAGTGCCGCCCCGTCCCAATCTCAAACCCGATTGTAAACAAACTGAACCTGATAAAGAACATTTTGTACATCATAACAGTCTGCTAGAACAAATTGGCATGCATCAAACAAGAAATGCACCATTTGTCCAGACTAGTGCCAAAGAAAAACATAATTAATACTTGGATCATGCCGTCTGGAAACAAAAAGAAAATGGGGGAAGGGAGGTTGGATCTCGCAAAGTCTGCCCTGCAAAACATAATCCTAAAAGAATAATAGTAACCACAAATTGCTCGGGGGGCCCCCCTAAAGGGAAAGTGAAAAACCAATCGGGACCTCCCAGAGTGGGTAGTTGTCATGGCTTCATATCACACATTCCCCTTGCATGCATAGCATGGAGAGTACCCATCTTTGACCCTGCTAAGACTATATCAGCCTGAAGATATAATGAAAGAGGAAAAAAAGCACAGATAAACGTAACGCCCCCATTGAAAAGGCCAGCGCTACACCGACTCCTCCAAGTGGACACAGCACCATCAATTGACTTGCATCAGGACCACTCTACTGTCCTGAATCTGAAACATTCAAAGATTAGGATTATAAAACAAAAGCTATACTAACAAACGCTGACCCACCTAGAAAAATATGACAAGGAGCTAGTGGTGGAGGGAAGTAGGATTTATTCCTCTTACAGAACAGATTTAAAGCTGATGTTCTCATTGACTCCAGGGGACTTAGTGGCCCCCAGCTGGAAAATCCATTTTGTTTCGAGTTGTAGGAGACGTTTGTCTGTGTTACCCCCCTGGGGGATTACCTTATATGTTCCAGGGCAAAAAATGTCATATGGTCCAGATAAAAATTATGATATAGGCCAATATGTTGGCTGATGGCCGATTCCAATTTCCCTTTGGTAATCTCATAGACATAATCCCTAATTCTTTTATGGAATGGTCTCCTTGTCTTGCCCACATAGAATGCTTTGCACAGGCATTCCATGTAGTAAACTACCCCTATGGTTCTACAATCAGTGAGCACCCTAGGGGACCAATGTTGACCATTAGGGAGTTGTATGGTTCTAGACGGTGACAAAAAATATATATTGAATAGATTGGCACCATGTGAACAATAAATAAGCTGGAAAAAATATGATGGGGTTGCTGCCTCTTTAAAGCCACAAATGGCATCCAGATATGACAGTAAATATAAAGGTTTTGGCGCTGACCCAGCTTAGTGTATATACAAAAATTCAAAGCAAAATAGTTGATAATACATTTGTGATTGACATAAAGTCCATAAGTCCTTCTATGTAAACAATATATTAAGTAGTAAAAAATCCATGTGATGTGACCCAACACCATGTGAGATGATCTTCTTAATCCAACAGTATGAGTGACAATAATCCACCAGTGTGCAGCTTAAGTACAGGTGGCAACTCACCAGATATTTTGAACGCCTTTTTACAGGATGGTCAAAAGGCGCTTGTGGAAAACCAATGTTTCCGTTTACAAGTGTGTATCTTCTCCCCCTTGGACTCTCTTAAAATTTTGTAACAAGAGATTAAAAAATGCAAACTCACATTTAGTTGTGCCTGGATCCTGACACTAGGTGTGATCAGCGTGCAGCTTTGAATAGACCGCAAAGCAAACGGCTGATTAGGGCTTCCGCGTGTGTTGTAAGCCTCGATCCCATTTGTACCAGCACTGGAGCTAATCACAGGACCCGGAAATCCTACAGTTTTGCGTCTTCCATGTATGTTTTGCTGTTACTGCGTCATCAGGAAGCTGGTACAAACGGGAGATCATCCAGATCATGAGGATGCCCTCTATGTAACTGTGCTATGAGAGAATATGGCACAGGTACATAGATGAATACTCACCAAAGAAAGTGGTACGTTCCCACCCCCCAGGTACGGGTTTGCGTACAATGGGGCACGCTTAGTCCCTATCGCCACACCCTGCACCTGAAGGTAGTGGGAATTATTAAATAAAAACACATTCCGAGTCAAGATGTACTCGAGTAGTTCCAGAACAAAGGTATTATAATTTGCCAGATTTTTATCTCGCTTTCAAGAATTCTGCTATCACACTAACACCCTTGTCATGGGGTACTGAACAATATAATGCCTTGACATCAATTGTCACAAGCCATGCTTCCTTGAGAACATTAATATCCTCCAAGATTTTGAGGAGGTCCCTCGTGTCTTTTATGTATGAAGGTAGTGATGTCACTAGCGGTCGAAGGCAGTCATCAACCAGCTGACTAGCCTTTTCAAATATGCAGCCAATCCCAGAGACAATTGGTTGGCCGTGCAGGGTTTCCCTATTTTTATGTACCTTCAGCAGGGAATAGAAGGTAGGTGTGACTGGGTGTGAGACATTTAGAAAATCGTAGGTATTTTTATTACTGATACCTCCTAGATAGGCTCTTCCAATCGAGTTTTTGAATTCATGGTGGAATCCGATAGTTACCTCCTCCAAAATTTGCCTATATCAGCTAACATTGTTTAGAATGTCTAAACACATTCTCATATATTGTTTACGAGCCAATACAACAATATCCCCCCCTCCTTATCTGACGGCTTGATGACAATATTCTTATTATTTTTTAGATTATGTAGAGCCTTACGCTATCTATCCGTCAAATTATCCTCTTTATTGAGAGGACTGAGTAATGTTTTGACATCATGGAGAACCTTTTGTACGAAAGACCATACATGTAAATTACGTTGTAAGGGGATCTACGGATATATTGGCACTGTCTCCTTCCTCTGGATTACTTTCCTCTCACAGCTGCATCAGTTCTTTCAAAGCCCTAAAGTCATTGATTGTGAAGCCTTTCCACAGTTCCATGTCCTGGGCTTTGGCAGCTTGTGGGTTCTCTGATTTATCATGTATCATGTGAAGCGTCAGTTTCTGCGCAAATAGAATAACATCTTTGGACAATTCAAAATTATCCATCTCCTGAGGGAGGCAAAAGCTTAATCCAAGGCTAAGCAATGACCGTCCGTCCTCTGTTAAAACATATGAAGATAGATTCACAATCTGCAAATCATCTTTATGTATGTTTTTTTGGTTAGATATGGTTGCCCTGATGCTTGGGGTCCCCCAAAGGGGATGGGCCGCTCAAAGGGAGGTTATCAATTTTGGTTTTTGGTCTAACAACTTGCTTACATTGGTTGCTCATGTCCCCTATTGGGGTTCCCCCTGTTGCTTTGCCAGATGGTACCCATGAGGAAGACCCTTCACCAAAGGAAGAAAACAGCGAAGTTGGTTTAAATTGAGTAAAAGAAAAGTTAGAAGGAAAAGGTACGGGTTTCCCCGTGCTGGAAAAATCACCCTTGTTCGTGTTCTGTCTTTTGGGTTGTGAGCTAGACCTTCCCCGACCGCCAAACTTAATTTTTTTGGATTTTTCACGTCCTGAGGAATCTGATACAATTGATTCTGCCTGTATAGAAGAAACAGAGGAAGAGGAACATAAAGAGGGTGCATCAGTATTCATCTTTACCGTGTCCTGCACATCATGTGGAACCCCCCCTTGTTGCTTATTAGGGTGACGCTGGGCTTGGACAGGTTTCTGCCTTTGGCCCTGTTGCCATTTGTAGACCTTATTGGTATCATAATCTACCATATTCCTCATTTATTTTTGTTCACCACCAGTTTTTTGTTGAACTTTTCCATGAAGTCCCTTAAATCTTTCTGTTTCTCATCAAATAATGCATTGGATAATATATGTTGGTTTTCCATATGTGGATTTTGTATCATATCATCTATGTTTTTGATTTCCTTTCCATAGTGGTCATTCAGAATCTCCATCTTGCGAAAAGAGCACAATTGGAGATTCTCTTCCCAAAGTTCTTTCATCTCAGTACTCACTGACGGTAGTGTGGGGAAAATCTGAATTCAAAGGGCACACATTTCCGTTTTTTATATAGCCCAAAATATTGTTTGTGCCAATACAAAGACGATTTTTTTTAGTAGTTAGTAGTTGTTTTATATGCTGGAACCATGTATCAATATCCTGCTGGCCTTCATTGGCCCCCAAAGCTTCATTTCTAATCCTAGAGGTAAACCCCTCCCATTCCTGGCCACAAAAACTGGTCTTAGTCCCATTGCAGTTAGGCTAATTTAAAAAAATGTTTTTTTTTTTGTTTTTTTTTATATTACATTTGCAGCCAGCGGGGCATTTCTTGCACAAAATTAAAAAGTGCGTCTACATTACTGGTTTAAAAAAAAAATCTAAATACTACATTTGCGGCAAGCGGTGCATTTCTTGCACAGAAATAAAAAGTGCGTCTACATTGCTGGTTTTAAAAAAAAATATTGGAAATACTACATTTGCGGCCAGCAGTGCATTTCTTGCAAAAAATAAAAAGTGCGTCTACATTGCTGGTTTAAAAAAAAAAGATTCGAAATACTACATTTGCGGCCAGCAGTGCATTTCTTGCACAAAAATAAAAAGTGCGTCTACATTGCTGGTTTAAAAAAAAAAGATTCTAAATACTACATTTGCGGCCAGCAGTGCATTTCTTGCACAAAAATAAAAAGTGCGTCTACATTGCTGGTTTTTAAAAAAAAAAGATTCTAAATACTACATTTGCGGCCAGCAGTGCATTTCTTGCAAAAAAATAAAAAGTGTGTCTACATTGCTGGTTTAAAAAAAAAATATTCTAAATACTAAATTTGCGGCCAGCGGTGCATTTCTTGCACAAAATTAAAAAGTGCGTCAACATTGCTGGTTTAAAAAAAAAATAAAAATGGTGCTACATAGTACATTAGCACCTTGTTGTGCATTTCTTGCATAAAATTTAAAAGTGCGTCTACATTGCTGGTTTTAAAAAAAGAATAATAAATAGTGCTACATAGTACATTTGCACCTTGCTGTGCATTTCGTCTACATTGCTGGTTTAACCTCCCTGGTGGTATTCCCGAGTGTGGCTCGGGGTGGAATTTCAGTACCATTAGCGGTAACCCCGAGCCACACTCGGGATTGAATTGCTGGATCCAGGCAGCATTACTCACCTTGTCCCCTGGATCCAGCGATGTCCTCCCACGGTGTCAGCGTGTCTGTCCCTCCGCCCGATGCCTCTGTGTGCCCGGTTCCGTTCCCTGCGAGCGTCGCGACGCACGGGGACGGAGACCGGCGGAAAATTCAAATAGTGAAACACACACAGCACATACAGTACACTGTAATCTTACAGATTACATTGCTGTATGAAATTATTTCACATCCCCTTTGTCCCTAGTGGTTTGCCCAGAGCCCTGCATGCACTTTTATATTATATATGTCATTCCTTCTGCCTGGAAACATGAGAATGTCCATAGCAACCAAAAAGTGTCCCTTTACATGAAAAGTGGTTTTTGATCAGCTAGAAAACACAGACAGTAAATAAGAATAATTTGCAGAATTGAGTGATACTGATTTTCGAGGAAATTTATCATCAGAAACTGAAAGTGGCGACAGCGACAATTCTGCAACTGAGCAAATTTCAGTGTTTTTGGTTTGATTACATTATTGCATACATTTTTTTACTATTACATTATTATTTTTGATAATTATTTATAGTTATTTATTATATTATAATTTATGATTTCATGTTTCATAACCGGGATATCTACTAGACTCTTGTTTGGACAGATTTAACCACTTCAGCCCCGGAAGGATTTCCAGCTTTAGGACCGGAGCCCTTTTTGCGATTCCGCACTGCGTCGCTTTAACTGACAATTGCGCGGTCGTGCGATGTTGTACCCAAATGAAATTTGCGTCCTTTTTTTCCCACAAATAGAGCTTTCTTTTGGTGGTATTTTATCACCGCTGCGTCATTTCTGATCGCCGCTATAAACAAAAGAAGAGCGACAATTTTGCAAAAAAAACCCAAATTTCTTACTTTTTGCTAACATACAAATCCAAAAAAAAAATATAAAAAAACATTTTTTTTCATCGGTTTTGGCCGATTTATATTCTTCCTCATATTTGTGATAAAAAAAATTTCAATCGGCGTTCATTGATTGGTCTGCGCAAAAGTGGTCGCGTTTACGGATGATGAGAATTCATTTTTGGGGTTTTTATTTTTTATTTTTTTTTTTACTAGTAATGGCGGCGATCTGCGATTTTTAGCGGTACTGCGATATTTCAGCGGACATGTCGGACCATTTTGACACTTTTTTGGGACCATTGGCATTTATACAGCGATCAGTGCTATAAAAATGCACTGATTACTGTGTAAATGCCATTGGCAGTGAAGTGGAACCTGAAGGGGGCGCACTAAGGGTTAACTATGTTCCCTGGGCGTGTTCTAACTGTGTGGGGACTGCCCTAGCTGGGGAAGCGAAGTGGTCACAGCCTCCGTATACAGGAAGGCTGTGATCACAGCCCTTCCCCCTTCACAGAACGGAGGTCCGTGTTTACATACACGGACCTCCGTTCCTTCGCTCCGGGGGGGGCCATCGCGGGTAGCCGGCGGCAATCAAAGCCGCCACACCCGCTCCCTGGCCCTCCCCGAACACAGTGAGCGTGCGGGCGCGCCTCCGGCGGCGCCCGCGTGCTCACTAGGCTCGGTCTCGCGGCCACCGTCGTATGACGGCGATTTGCGCTCACCAGCCACCTTGTCGCTGTCAGATGCCGATCTGCGGTCGGCAAGGGGTTAAGTGAGTTATTCCTAAGATTTACAGGCCTGCAATATAAAACGCCAAATTTCAATGCAAAATAATGTACTGCTTTCAGCACCAAAAAATCTGACATAATCATACCGCCAGGGAGGTTAAAAAAAAATAAAAAAAAATAGTGCTATATAGTACATTTGCACCTTGCTGTGCATTTCTTGCACAAAATTAAAAAGTGCGTCAACATTGCTGGTTTAAAAAAAAAAAAATAGTGCCACATAGTACATTTGCACCTTGCTGTGCATTTTTTGCACAAAATTAAAAAGTGCGTCTACATTTCTGGTTTAAAAAAAAAGTATTATAAATAGTGCTACATAGTACATTTGCACCTTGCTGTGCATTTCTTGAACAAAATTAAAAAGTGCGTTGACATTGCTGGTTTTGAAAAAAAAAAAAAAATAGTGCGCTACATAGTACATTTGCACCTTGCTGTGCATTTCTTGCACAAAATTAAAAAGTGCGTCGACATTGCTGGTTTAGAAAAAAAAGAATAATAAATAGTGCTACATAGTAGATCTGCACCTTGCTGTGCATTTCTTGCACAAAATTAAAAAGTGCATAGACATTGCCGGTTTAAAAAAAAAAGAAAAAATAATGCTACCTAGTACATTTGCACCTTGCTGTGCATTTCTTGCACAAAATGAAAACGTGCGTCGACATTGCTGGTTTAAAAAAAAAGAATAATAACTAGTGCTACATAGTACATTTGCACCTTGCTGTGCATTTCTTGCACAAAATTAAAAAGTGCGTAGACATTGCTGGTTTTAAAAAAAAAATCTAAATACTACATTTGCGGCCAGTGGTGCATTTCTTGCACAAATATAATAAGTGCGTCTACATTGCTGGTTTAAAAAAAAAAGATTTGGGGCGTGGCTTGCGCGCGCACGGTAATGGCCGCCTAAGCCGAGAGCTCGCTGACAGACCGGACTCCGAGCGACGATACAGCGGGCATAACGCCACTCAGCACTACCAAAGATTAGGTACGGAGACCCTCACGACCCGAGCCACTATGCAGAGGAAGAGAAAAGAGACCCGCCATCCCCAGAAGATGACGGACTTTTTCTTTAGACCAGCGCCGGACCAGAGGGGAGGGCAAGATGGCGCCGGTGAGAAGGCCGCACTCGGAGCCTCGTCTTACACTGATCTCCCCGATGCAGAAGGAGAGACCTCTCAGGAGTATTGCCCCACATATCCACAACACTCCCTACCTGTGAGCCCTGCATCACACAGCCCAGTGAAAGCCAGGATGAGGATGGATTCACCCCACCACAAGGCCGCCGCAGTGAGTACAGACCCCCAGGCTGGGGGCCCAGACATCACTTTATCACCGATAGCATCCTTCCCCACCTCTGGGCAGCCTGTACTAGATACTACTATGAAAGATAAAGTCACTACTGACATGCAGCAAATGGGAGATAGGGTGCAGTACATTGAGACTAAAATGGCTGAATGCACACACACCGTTAATGATCTGGTGGATGTTTATGAAGATCAAAAGGAAGAAAACTGGTGGGGGAGAACCAAATTAGCAAATTTAGAAGATCGCAGCCGTCGCAACAATTTAAAGCTGAGAGGAGTTCCAGAATCAGTTTTAGTATTCAATATTTCTTTATTGAGGATTTCACAAAAAAAAATTAACATGGTGTACATTTATTACAAGTCAGATGTTCCGACTGGGTCAATGCATACAAGGTTTAAGAATTTCACTACAGACCCGGGGGTCGGACCCCCAGACATGAGTGACGCCGCCGGAACACCACCCCACTTAGGTAGGAGTAGGA
>BLSH010495938.1:136868-158278 GCA_018402905.1 Glandirana rugosa | reverse complement strand
AGAGAACAGACATGCAGCTGCTTTATCAGAGGATCGCTCCGGCTCTTCTATTCTGAGCCGTGACTTCGCTGGGCTGCCTGTGGAGGGTGAGTAAGGAGGGGATGACTCACCATTCAGCTCTGGAGAGTAGGAGCGTTCCTTCTGAGTGAGGCTCTGGTCGGAGGGTAGAGAGGAGAGCGGTGCTGAGATTCCACAATCCTCTCCAGCGCCATCTTGGCTGCTTGCCAGGCCTGACGAGCTGAAGTAAGCTGTCAGCTTTTTAGGTTGTTTGCTGCCCATCCTCCTCTTGGACATGGTGCCCAGGGGCTGCAGGGGTGTCCGGACTATTGCCTGGGCTGATGAGACCCTTTCTGGTGCTGCTTTGAGGTCGCTAAAGCTGGATTAGCTGCAGAGCTGGGGAATTATGCTGCCATTCACTTCAGCCGGCAAGCCACGCCCCCTCCAGAATCAGTTTTAACACACGATCTTCACAAATATGCCACAGACTTATTTTCTCCCCTTCTGCCAGAAATGCCCCCATTGGAGCTCCCAAAACCAGCTCACCTAACGGACGCAGTCCCAAGAGATGTCTTATTAAGGATTCATTTTTACTCCACCAAGGAGCAAATCATGGCAAAAACCAGGGCCCTAAAAAATCTTCCTCATCCGTATGATGGCATACAGGTTTTCCCTGACCTTTCCCAACACACCCTTCAGATGCGGAGGCAGCTGAAAACAGTAGCAAAAGCACTTACTAACCACAAATTGCTATACAAATGGCGCTACCCAGCCACCCTATTGGTGACCAGAAATGGCGCCCACCACTCTAGCTCTTGAGCAAGGCCTGAAACTTCTCCACTCCTGGGGGATCATTCCAGAACCTCCCGATGACGGCAATAATCCTCCTCCCAGAGACCGGCTGCAGCAAAGGGGGAAATCCCACACTGGCTCACACCACTGACATTACTAGGAGAGCCCGCGTCTGCACGCATACTCTGGATCTTTTCCGGTCCAATAAGTAGCTCATGTGAATCCTATATCTGAACTTTGCCCCCTAACACGGCAGCAATCTAGTGTTATAGAGCTGCGTTTGAGTTACATAACCTCGGGTATCTTGCTTACGTATTATTTTGTTCATTTGTTTATCTTGTTTTTCTTTTTTGTTGCTTTTCTCATCTCCGCTTGTTCATCTTTACCGGAGCATCTTCTACCACATCATCCAGCATAAGCATACTTGGAAAGGCTTTCGGAGGACCATTCGCTAGCAGCGTAAGACCCTCACTCTACACAACCTCGCTGAGGCCCAGTCACCCAGAACAGCACCAAGCCTCCACCAACTGTGAGTAACAAAATCAACGGCACTCCCACACCACTATGCCTATCAACATACTTTCTTTGAACGTAAATGGCCTGAACCACCCCGTCAAACGCACCTCACTCTGGAAATTAGCGATTGCAAATAACTGCGATGTACTTTGCGTGCAAGAGACTCACTTCTTAAAAGACAACCATCCACTATGCAATCATCACCAATTCCCCCACATCTTCGAGGCCTCCTATCTCAAAAAACAAAGAGGCATCCTCATAGCGATAAGAGACACTGTCCACTTTCAATTGCACCACTCGATAAGCGATCCAGAAGGGCGCTTTCTAATATTGATTTGCTCTATAAACTCCATTCCATTGACTCTGGTCTCATTATATGCCCCCAACCAAAGGCAACTATCTTTCCTGAACAAAACCCTAAAAAAAAATGATAGCCTGAAACAGGGTAATCTTCTACTATGCGGAGATTTCAATCTAATCCCCAACAGTTTCATTGACACCTCCGGAAAGGTTAATAGACACCCCTCTCCCCTGGGCCACCTGATCAATGACAATGACTTATATGACATTTGGCGTTGCTGTCATGCAAGTGAACGCGACTATACTTTTTTGTCACCTAGACATCATACTTATTCTAGGATTGATTTGTTTGTATCTGATAAGGGGATATTACAAAATGTGATCGCAGTGGACATTCTACCCACCACCTGGTCGGACGATGCCCCAATCTCTTTGACAATAGCAGACAAAAATGTCAGCTTGAAGCCGCACCTATGGCGCGCTAGTAATTACCTCATACACCACGACAAACACAACGCTGCACTGATTAAGCAGTTACTAGACTACTTCCAAAACAATGTGGGCACGATGTCTGACCCGGTGGTGGTGTGGAATGCTCACAAGGCGGTAATGAGAGGAGTGTTAATCCAACTAGGGTGCAGAGAAAAGAAGAGGAAAGCAAACCGGATTGACTCCTTAACCAAAGAATTGAGGGACCTGGAGACCAAAAACAAGGCACTCTCATCAGAGCAAATCTCGAATACAATATTTTCCCTGCGTCTTGAACTTCGTGCCCTACTGTTAGAGAGCCACCACAAGACACAGAGAAAATACAAAGCTACGTTATACACTACCGGAAATAAAGCTGGTAAGGCATTGGCCTCATACATAAAGGGCAAGAGGTCCAGGTCAAAAATTTCACAACTTTACCATAATCTTACGAATAAGAAACTGCTAAAACCCAGAGAGATAGCGGACGCCTTTAGCCAATTCTACAAAGATCTATACAACTTAAACACAGACCCAAATACCCACCAGCCATCCCCCATGGAGATTAATGAATTTCTAAACCAAATAAACCTACCATCCCTTGACAGCCATCAATTGTCAACACTGAATGAGCCCTTCACTCCCCTCAAAATATCAGACCTAATTCGTAAACTCCCTAACTCGAAGGCACCAGGACCTGAAGGTTTTACGGGGGAGTATTATAAAAGATTTAATGACATCCTGGCCCCCCATCTCTGCAACACCCTGAATACTGCAGCTTCCTGTGCACTTCTTCCACCAGAAATGCTTGAAGCAATTATAATAACCCTCCCAAAACAAGGGAAAGATCCTACCTCAGCCAAAAACTTCTGCCCAATTTCACTCCTCAATTTAGACTCCAAAATATACGCAAAATTAATAGCCAACAGGATAGCTAAATTCCTCCCTGCCCTCATCCACCTTGACCAATCCGGCTTCACGAAAGGTCGCCAGACATCCGACGCCACTAGGAGACTAATAGATCTAATCCACCACGCAGAATCCACCAGAACGCCTTCTCTGCTCCTATCACTGGATGCAGAGAAGGCGTTTGACAGGGTAAATTGGTCGTACCTATCCTTGGTTTTGGAAAAATTTGGCTTCAAGGGACAAATTCTGAACGCCATTATGGCACTCTACACATCCCCCTCAGGAAAAGTCTATACCCAGGACGCTATTTCAATACCCTTCCAGATCTCGAACGGGACAAGGCAGGGTTGTCCCCTCTCTCCCCTGATATTCAACTTGGTAATGGAACCATTGGCTAAAAATATTAGATCCAACCCAACAATCTCAGGGATCACATTAGCAGCAAGGGAGCACAAGATCAGTCTTTTTGCTGATGATGTGATCCTAATCCTGAGCAGCCCAAACTCATCTTTCCCAGAAGTCCAAAAAACCTTAAATAAGTTCAGTGAGATCTCATTCTATAAAGTAAATGACACCAAATCTTTCCGTTTTGGCCTTAAACATAGACGCCACCTCACGTCTATACCTTCAACAACGATTCCCTTATTCCTGGGCAGATGATAAAATCCCATATCTAGGAATTCATTTGACTAACTCCACCAAATCGTTTTTTAAAGCAAACTTCGTCCCTCTAAAGCAACACTTACAACAATACCCCAGTTTTTTGGCCAGATACAAACTTTCATGGGTGGGCAGGCTAGCAGCCTTTAAAATGATATTCCTTCCCCAATTATTGTATTTCTTCAGAACGCTCCAAATACCTATTCCAATGAACTACTTTAGGTCCCTGCAGTCCACTCTTTCAAGATACATATGGCTGGGCAAAAAACCTAGGAGATCCCATAACATACTGATTAAACACAAACTAGCAGGTGGAGCTGGTCTTGTAGACATCAGGGACTACTTTTTAGCTTCAGTGCTTACTAAACTGAAAGATTGGTTCCTCCCATCCCCCAAAACTGCTTGGGGACAAATAGAAGTTTCTTATCTGACTGACAAATCCCTACGAAAATGGATCCTTAGTATCCCGCTAGGGGCTAAACTCCCTACCTCGTTGCCTCCGACTATGATAGCCGCAGCATCTGCGTGGAAAACCCTGATAAGTCTTTCACAAAACGACATGGAAGGGGTGCCCATCAATACACCAATCCAATCTCTCCAGTATATCATCCCCTCTATCTCACTAGTCCAATGGGCAAACAAGGGTATCTCCAACATTGAAGCCTTGTATGAGAACAGTTATTTTGAAATACCCCTTATAGACTAGTGGGATTTTTAAGGCAATTCAAAAAACTTTTTCCTTTTTATAAAAAATTATACAAATTTATTGAAAAATATGGACATCATTAAGCATTTTCATAGATTTTAAAACATTTTCACAAACGGCATAGATACAGTCGATTGTACAATAGTGTGCATTTTGACAAAAAGTGATATCACCCGGCCCTGGTGGTCCCTTAGAGTTGGGGTGACCCCAAGGCACGGTACATTCCAACGTGTTTCGGATTGACTTTATTACTTCCTTCTTTAGGGAAAGATATCACCATCTATGAAATAGATAATCAATAAACTAGTACCTTACATATATGTGCCTGAATCATCTCTATATATACATAAATTAATACTCACATAGCAAAAAGGACTCAACCCTCTTAGAGATCAACAACCTGGGCAGATCCCCCTCCACCATAAGTCCTACTTCCCCCGTATCAGAATGGCAGACCGTTGGGCCAACAGCCGGTGTACAAATGTCTTCCAAAAATCTCTATATAAAGATCAAAACACAAGGATTTATTACCTGGAGAGGCAAGTATAAACTCCATTTGGACAAGTCCAAGAGATTATCTTTGACTTACCCCTCAAAAGAGGATTTGTAACTGGAATGCAGCGCAGCCCCACTATGAGCTTGTGAACCATAGATGGTTCTGTGGTTCAAAGAGAAGAAAATCCTCCTCCATGGTTCGCTCACTGTCTCTGAGTTGCGTCCATTAGTCGACCTGTGTGGTTACCACCGCGTGCTCACGTCATTTCCTGACCTCCGAACGTCCGTTCAGTGGGAAGTAGATGACGGGCCATAGGACTTTAACCGACAGCACAAGACAGAGCAGCGCCATCCAGTGGGGGGAGAGAAAATAACACATATCTCCCCTCATGCATGGCGCCGTTCAAAAATGGGCCCCGGGCAGCACAAAGCTAAACCATCAGGGCCCTTCTTGTGCTGGATGCAGGGGAGGACAAGAAGGCGGAGGGGAAAACACTTCCCAGGGAACGATCTCTAAGTGCCATATCTACATTGGTTGAGTCCATGATTCAATTTTTTTTACAAAAAAGAGAAAAATTGTAAGTCAGAGAAAACAAAGACATCACAAAAATCTCATCACAACAAGCACAATCTCGTTACATTTTCAAATTGTATTTTATAGATCTCCAGGTTGTGCATCGGTGCATCTAGGGTGGGATCTCCCAGGGATGGGGAGCCCCGGCCAGGAAAATCCAGGATCCCAATTGTGGGAACCTGGGAATCTGTGTTGTGTGCCAAGACGAACATACATGAGACCAAAGGGAACATGAAGAAAGGAGAAGGGGGGCAGAGATGGAGGAAAAGGAGAAGGAGAGAGAGGTAAGGATCGGTTATTGGGCAGAAATAGTCAAAGCAATTTTAATCAGTTTTACCAGAGCTGTAGCCCTCCAAAAAGGGCCTATAGCTTTCCATTTCATTTAAACCTGGGGGGGTGGTGGCCCTAAGTTGTCTAATCCAGCGCATTTCGCGCTGGAGTAGGATCTTATTCCAGTCACCCCCTCTGATAGGAATATGTATCCTATCTAATGCTGTGAATACAATTTTGGGCATGTGATAATTGTGGTCTTTAGCTACATGTCTCCCCAAGGGGAGATACAGGTTGCCCATTCGCATACCCTGTAGGTGCTTGCTCACCCGTGCGTGAAATTCCTGCTTAGTTTTGCCAATGTAGAAGGAGCCACATTGGCAATAAGCCAAGTAGACCACCCCTCTCGTATGGCAATTGACAAAATGTCTAGGGGCCAGTGTCTCGCCATTGGGTAAGACCATGGATCCCCTTCCACCTATAAAGGGGCAGCACGAACATGATCCGCAGGGGTAAGTTCCCCTATCCCTACAAGGATCACTTCTGCTGCTACCCTTATATTCGCTTTTAACTAGGAGGTCTCGTAGGGAACCTGCCCTCCTATAGGTAATCTGGGGATGAGTTCCCACCAGGCTACCAAGGATGGGATCCTCCTGTAATATTGTCCAATGTTTATTTAGTATTTTGCGAATATCATCATGTTCACAAGAGAAACGAGTGATTATTCTAATGGTGTCAGATTGACTCAGTGCTTTTTTTCTATTGTTTTGAGATTTAAAGATCAATTGGTGTCTGTCTAGGTCTTTAACCCTGTTGAAAGCTTTCCTTAATGTAGTTTTAGTGTATCCTCTATCATATAGCCTTTCATGTAGAGAATCTGCCTCTGTTTTAAAGTCTTCAAATGTAGTGCAATTCCGTTTTAGCCGTAAAAATTGGCTATAGGGTATAGATCTTTTTAGGGGTTCTGGGTGAAAGCTGTTAGCGTGCAACAAAGTGTTGCCAGCAGTCTCCTTTCTAAACAATGTACTACTTAGTTTGCCACTATTGTCCTTCTGGATATAAATATCCAGAAAGCTAATTTTACTTTCATGGTAGTTCATGGTAAAAAATAAATTTAATGTGTTCCTGTTCATTTCTCCCAAGAATGATTTTAGAAGATCTACTGACCCATCCCACACTATAAGAACATCGTCGATGTATCTCTGCCACACAACGACGTGCTCTGTGTATTGGACAAGGTCTTCCCTGGAAAGAAGTTCTTTTTCCCACTCCCCCAGGTACAGGTTTGCATATGAGGGGGCACATGATGTCCCCATTGCAACACCCTGCACCTGGAGGTAGTGGGAACCCTTAAACATGAAGACATTGTGTCGCAAAACAAATTCCAACATTGTTAGAATGAAGGAGTTGAACTTCCACTCATGAGTAGAATGCTGACGTAGGACTCTCTCCACGGCAGCAACCCCAAGATGGTGGGGGATGCTGCCGTAGAGAGACTCCACATCAACAGCCACTAATATTGCTGTCTCTGGAATCACCAAATTCTCCAGGATCTGTAGAAGGTGGATTGTATCCTTGGTGTATGAGGTCAGACCTAGTACATGGGGTCTTAAAAGCCAATCAATGAGTTGGCTCATTGCCTCGGTCAGACTACCATTCCCAGAAATGATAGGTCGTCCCGGGGGATCTTGTAAATTCTTATGAACCTTTGGAAGGGCATAAAATGTTGGAACACGTGGGTGTCTGGTGCGTACAAACTCCCACTGTTCTGCTGTCAGAATTCCTTTTTGTCTGGCCCCATCAACCAAGGAATAGAATTCTCGAACAAATCCATCCACCATGGCGGCAGAGATTCTCTTATAGCAATTAGAATCATTTAGAATTTTTAGACACATCTTTTCATATTGATCATTGTTCATCAGCACAATATTTCCCCCCTTGTCCGCCATTTTAATTGTAATGTTCACATTGTTGTTAAGTGATAGGAGTGCTTGTTTATACTCCTCAGTGAGATTACCTCTATTTGAAGTGATTTTCATATTTTCAATATCCTTCGTGACCTGTCTTACGAAAAGTCCCAAGGCCGGATTTTGTGACAAGGGGGGAAATTTGTGCGATTTCCTTTTAAGACGAGTCATCTCAGTTTGTTCCTGACCTCCCCCCAAGCTCCCCCATCCTCTCCCTCCACCTCCTCCTCCCATGCCGCCTCAATCTCCGTCCAACCACTTTCTTGGAGAAGGAGATTCAAATCCCGTAGCGCCTTGAAGTCAGCCGCCGTGAGGTTTGGAGCCGGTTCCCCCCTCTCCTGATGAGTCTGTTTGTGATATAAGCTCTTAAAAAGTAGTTTACGGGCAAATAGGTTTACATCTTTGATCATCTCAAACTTGTCAATACTTCTGTCGGGACAGAAGGAAAGGCCAGAGAAAGGATCTCCCCCTCTGCCTGCGACAGAGCATATGAAGACAAGTTGATGATGCTCAATATTCTTTCGTCTGAGATTTGATTGCATATGCCTCGATTCCCTTCTGTATTGTGGATGTGGGTGTAAGAGGGGTTGGAGGAATTTTGTCCTTCTCTAAAAAAGTGTCTACAGGGGTCTTGGGAATGGCCCCCATATCCTTAGTGCTTTTAAACATCTTAGTGGTTGATTGAGTACCCTTTGTGTTACCTTTACTTATTGTGTTTTGAGATCTCACCAAACTGTGTGCACCACCTTTTTCCTCGTGTATATTTTCTGTAATCCCTGTGTTTGTGGTACGTTTTTTAATTATTGGTTGTGCTCCATCTTTTCCTTGCTGTTTGTGTGTAGAATTTTTCCTTTTCCCAAATTGTCGTCCTGTATGTGAAGAAGAAGAAACTGAAACTGAAGAAGAGGAATAGTTAGATGGTGTATCAGAAGAATAATCGTTGACCATACTTTTATTCTCAGACTTTTTGATACTCCTTCCCCTTTTATAGTTATTGTTCCATCTATATGCCTTACCCTCACTAAAGGCATTTTTGTCCCTCCAATATTTTCTCTCTTTCTTTTGGAGTATGTTTTTGCTAAATTCCTCTAGATGTACCTTGAGTTTGTGTTCATATGTACCATAATCTTTATGTGCCTTTAGGGGAGCCAGTTTGGTATAAATACCATCTATTTCCCCATCCAGCTTCTCCAGAAGCTTACGGTACTCACCCTGCAGAAGCAACATCAGGTCCTTGGAACATTCGTTTAATTTCTTTTCCCAATTGCTTTTTAGGTCATTGGAAATATTGTCCAAAATGGGGAATATTTGTATTCTCAGTCCCACTGGGTTGATATCTTCACGTATGTATCTCTCAAGGGACCTGGTGTGCCAATGCAGTGCAGATTTCTTTTCCAATTTTTTGGTTAGAGAGAAAAAAAGAGAAGTTAGATCAGAAAGTGCCTGTTCCCTGGCCTCATAATTGGTCTGAATGTTGAGCATAAGATTCTCCCACTCCTGGCCCGAAAGGTCCCCCATACCGGGAGATCCACCCGGACAAACCATTCACTTTGAATCGGAAAATTAGGGTTGCCCTTAGTTTCCTACAAGATTTTGATATATTGTACGAGGGTTAGTTCCAAATTAGGGGTCCCTTGGCCAAAAAAGTCAGCATAAGGGACACCCAGGAAAAAAATTTTCTGTAATACAAACCAGAAAACCAAACCCTCCTCAAATTATTTTTACTTAGTCTCTTAGTTAAACCTGGAAAAATCCCATCCCAATTTGGGAATAGGCACTTGATTGGGGTTGGGTGTATTATCCACCCTATATATCTGAATAGCTGAAAAAGAAAGTGCCACCACAAATTGGGATGTGCATTGCCATCATCCCTATGATAAATTATTTTGAAATACCCCTTATAGACTAGTGGGATTTTTAAGGCAATTCAAAAAACGTTTTCCTTTTTATAAAAAATTATACAAATTTATTGAAAAATATGGACATCATTAAGCATTTTCATAGATTTTAAAACATTTTCACAAACGGCATAGATACAGTCGATTGTACAATAGTGTGCATTTTGACAAAAAGTGATATCACCCAGCCCTGGTGGTCCCTTAGAGTTGGGGTGACCCCAAGGCACGGTACATTCCAACGCATTTCGGCTTGACTTTATTACTTCCTTCTTCAGTGAAAGATATCACCATATAGCAAAAAGGACTCAACCCTCTTAGAGATCAACAACCTGGGCAGATCCCCCTCCACCATAAGTCCTACTTCCCCCGTATCAGAATGGCAGACCGTTGGGCCAACAGCCGGTGTACAAATGTCTTCCAAAAATCTCCCTCAAAAGAGGAATTGTAACTGGAATGCAGCGCAGCCCCACTATGAGCTTGTGAACCAAAGATGGTTCTGTGGTTCAAAGAGAAGAAAATCCTCCTCCATGGTTCGCTCACTGTCTCTGAGTTGCGTCCATTAGTCGACCTGGTGTTAAATGTGTGTGAATAGCAGATGTGCAATGATTGACGTTTTCATTTAAAGTGATACACACATTTTAAAAAGAAGTGTGAATAAAAGATGTGGAATGATTGACGGTTTGATTTAAAGTGACACACACACTTGAAATAATTGTGCAGAAGAGATGTGCAATGTTTGACGGTTTCATTTAAAGTGATACACACATTTTAAAAAGAAGTGTGAATAAAAGATGTGCAATGATTGACGGTTTGATTTAAAGTGACACACAGACTTGAAATACTTGTGCAGAAGAGATGTTTTTGCAGAACAGTGATATGGGTACTCCCGGCTTATTTATACTTTTTTGACACAGTTTGAAGATGATTTTAGAACAGTTCTATGGCCTCTAATGTTAATTAATACTTTTCAGACCCATTTTGAAGATGATCTCCATTTTTGCATTTTTTATGTTTTTATTTTTTTTTTAAATATTTAAAGTTATTTCCCTGTCCCCATTTCTTTGTAGGTCACTTGTCCCACCCTTACCCACATTTCCTTCCTTTTGCAGACCTCTAGGACCTTCCAGGACTATTTTACAACATTTTTTGTACCTAAAAGTCCGGGTCTCCATTGATTTCAATGGGGTTCGGGGTCCGGGACAAAGTTCGGGTTCTGTCCGGACCCGAACCCGGACTTTGTCCCGAAGTTCGGCCGAACTAGTAGAACCCGGACTTCTAGAAGTTCGCTCAACTCTAGTGGTGGGGTATCTTGGTTTGGGGCTGCTTTGCTGCGTCAGGGCCTGGACAGATTGCTATCATTGAAGGAAAAATGAATTCCCACGTTTATCAAGACATTTTGCAGGAGAACTTAAGGCCATCTGTCCAGCAGCTGAAGCTCAACAGAAGATGGATGTTGCAACAGGACAACGACCCAAAGCATAGAAGTAAGTCAACAACAGAATGGCTTAAACAGAAGAAAATACACCTTCTGGAGATGCCGAGTCAGAGTCCTGACCTCAACCAGATTGAGATGCTGTGGCATGACCTCAAGAAAGTGATTCACACCAGACATCCCAAGAATATTGCTGAGCTGAAACAGTTCTGTAAAGCGGAATGGTCAAGAATCACTCCTGACCGTTGTGCACGTCTGATCTGCAACTACAGGAAACTTTTGGTTAAAGTTATTGCTGTCAAAGGAGGTTCAACCAGTTATTAAATCCTAGGGTTCACATAATTTTTCCACCTGCACTGTGAATGTTTACATGGTGTGTTCAATAAAAACATGGTAACATTTAATTCTTTGTATGTTATTAGTTTAAGCAGACTGTGATTGTCTATTGTTGTGACATAGATGAAGATCAGATCACATTTTATGACCAATTTGTGCAGAAATCCATATCATCCCAAAGGGTTCACAAACTTTTTCTTGCAACTATATATATAGATATATATATATATATATATAGATATATATATATATAAATATATATATATATCTATATATATATATATATATAGATATATATATATATATATTGTGGGAGATTAGTTTGTGGGGATCACTTTTCAGGGGAAAAGGTTCAGCATGGATGTCAGTTTCTTTAAAATCTGGCGGCTTGCAAGCACATTGCAAACCTTGTTCTCAGAGTACAAATTAGCACACAGAGCTCTCTCAGCTTTCTCCCTCTGAGATCCAGGATCAAGCTCCTCTGTTTTCTTCCTGGTCATTAAAGGCAGGTGGAGTGGGGTTTGAGTGAACCTGCAAGTCCAGGCTGGAACCAGCTCAGCCACGGTGGCCAGCAAAACCTAGAACCACCTAGTCACCCGGCTATTTTTCTCCCGGTTGTTACACATCCAATTAAAGGGGGCATGGTTGGTGACTAGCCTGAATGACCTTCCCACCAGGTAGTATTTTAGGGCCTCTAAGGTCCACTTGATAGCCAGGCACTCCTTCTCCACAATGGCATATTCCTTTTCATGTCTATTAAGCTTCTTGCTTAAGTAGATGACCGGGTGCTCCTCGCCGTCTCTGATCTGGGACAGAACAGCACCTAGTCCTACCTAAGAGGCGTCGGTTTGAACCACAAACTACTTTGTGAAGTCTGGGGCCACGACTGTACACAAAGGGCTTGCTTCAATTTCTGTAAGGTCTTCTCAGCTTCAGGTTTCCAATTAACCATTCCTGACACTCTAACCTTTGTCAGATAGGCCAGAGGGACGGCAATGGTGGCAAAGTAAGGGATGTAGCATTGGTAATCCCCTGCAATCCCCAGGAAGGTCTGAACCTGTTTCTTGTTCACTGATTGGGGCCACTTTTAAATGGCTTTGATCTTATTGGTTTGGGGCTTAATCAGACCTCGACCAATCACATACCCAAGGTATTTGGCCTCCGGTCTCCTCGAGACATATGGCACACTTCTTTGGGTTGGCTGTTAAACCTGCTACCCTCAGTGAATCTACCACTGCCTGCACCCGGGGCAGATGTGATTCCCAATCTGGGCTGTGGATGATGACATCATCCAGATAGGTCGCTGCATAGGGCCGATGCGGCCCCAAAGTCTTGTCCATCATCCTCTGAAAGGACGCAGAGGCCCCATGCAGACCAAACGGCATTCGCTTGTATTAGAAGGACCCCTCGGGGGTAGTGAAGGCCGCTTTTTCCTTTGCTGACTCCATTAGTGGGATCTGCCAGTATCTCTTAGTTAGGTCTAGGGTTGTTATGTACCGAGCCCTCTCAACCTATCCACAAGTTTGTGAACCCGCGGCATGGGGTATGTGCCAAACTTAGACACTTCATTCAGCTTCCTAAAATCATTACAGAACCGGATAGTGCCATTGGGCTTTGGGACCAGTACTATAGGGCTCGACCAGGTGCTGTGGGACTCCTATTACGTCTAACTTTAACATGGTTTTTCTTTCTCTTGCCACCACCTCTCTTCTAGCCTCAGGTATTCAGTAGGGTTTTACATTTACACGGACCCCGGGTTCCTTGATTATATCATGTTGTAGCACAATGATCAGTCCGGGTAGGGAAGAGAAAAAGTCTCTATTTTTACTGACAAATTCCTCATTTTGTGGCGTCAGTGACAAGGACTCGGTTATGGGGACATCCGGTGTTAGGGGTAACCTGTCCTTTTGGGGCGTCGGCACTGCCAATGAACTCCCTGTCCTTCCATGGTTTTAGGAGATTAACATGGTAAATCTGCTCCGGTTTCCTTTTCCCAGGCAGGTAAACTTTGTAGTTTACTTCCCCTACTCTTTCCCTAATCTCAAAGGGACCCTGCCACTTTGTAAGGAATTTACTTTCGACCGTGGGGACTAGCACCAGCACTCTGTTCCCGGGGTTGAAAGTTTGGGTTTTAGCATCCCGATTGTAAGCCCTTCTCTGGGCCTCCTGGGCTTGCTCCATATGCTCTTGTACAAGGGGCAGGAAAGCTGTGATTTGATCCTGCATCAAGGAGACATGCTCTATGACGCTTCTATATGGGGTGGCCTCTCTCTCCCATGTCTCCTTTGTGACATCTAGCAGCCCCCTGGGATGTCTACCATACAACCGTTCAAAGGGGGAATACCCTGTAGACGCCTGCAGAACCTCTCGTATAGCAATTAGCAAACATGAGGTACGGCAGCAAAAAATCCCAATTTCGCCCATCTTTATCCACCATCTTTTTTAAGCATACTCTTGGTCTTATTAAACCTTTTCACCAGACTGTCAGTATGGGGGTGGTAAACAGAGGAACAGAGATGGGAGATTTTGTACAATTTACACAAATCTCTGGTCACTCTGGACATGAACGGGGTACCCTGATCCGTCAAGATCTCTTTAGGGATCTCCACCCGACTAAACACCTGGACCAGTTCCTTGGCGATAGTCGTAGCAGAGATATTCTGCAAGGGTATGGTCTCAGGACAGCGGGTCGCATAGTCCAGTATCACCAGGATGTGCTGGTGTCCCCGAGCAGATTTTACTACTGGTCCCACGAGATGCATGCCAATTCGCTCAAATGGCACTTCAGTTATGGGAAGTGGGACAAGGGGACTGCGAAAATGGGGTGACAGGCTAGCTGTTCCAGTTCGTCCTCTCCGTGTTTCACCACTTGATACAACAAATCATTTTTAAGCGCCATGTAGGGAAAAGACACACACCAATTAGGGTCCACAAGTTCCCCATCCATCACCTTCACGTTTTCTCTGGCTCTGAGGAGAGCGACATTCCGTAGTTGTTCTGTACAGAAGTCCTCTCTTTGGACTTCTAAGTCAGGGACTACATTCGGTTCACTCTCACGGTCAGGGACAGATACATGTTCTGGGACATTAGCCATCTGCTGGGAGCTATCTTCCGGCTTCTCTGGCTCCCCAGCCATTACAGGAAAAGGAAGAGGTTCTCCTTCTTCCTCGGTCCTGCCACCAATCTCTCCTTCCGTTTGGCAAAATGGGTCTGGTGAGAACACCCTTGCCTCCTCAACAGGGGGAGCTCTTTCCTCCAGGCTCTCTGTGCCTTCCTACAATCTCCAAAAATGGGGAGAATCCATCCCCACTAGTGCTTCATGAAGCAGGGAAGGTACCACTCCCACTGAATGGGTCACTCTGCTGCAAGGGGTGTCAATCTCGACCAGCGCCGTCTGGTAGTCACGAGTGTCCCCATGGATGCAAATGACCCCGACAGTGCTAGGGTGTAACTTGGCCCGATTTACTCAACTGCTTTTGACCAACGTTATCACACTAGCAGAGTCAAGCAGTGCAGAGACAGGTTTCCCATCAGTAGCAATCACACACATTTGCTTCCCCATGCGACTTGAGCATGATGCTATACATGCGACCTGTGAACAAAGAGAAATGCGTCTTTTCATATAAGCATTATCACATTGCATAGGTTCATCATTTAGGGACAATTGGCAGCAATATGTCCCAATGCATAGCATCAGTAGCACTGTATGTGTCCTCTCAAGGGTCCTCAAGACCTTCCTGGCTTCTTTGACCAGTCTTCAGGTCTAGAGCCCCCAGTCTCTTTAACCGTATCAGTTTTATCAAATTTCCCCTCACCCATGAACCCTGGAACAGTCTTACCGGGTCCACCGGGTGATCTTTTACCTCTAGAGACATTGGAGAATGGCGCAGATGGGCGCAACAAGTCCTCAGCAGCCATGTATCTCTCGATGAGGTCCACCAGTTGGCTTGCAGTTTTGGGGTCCCCATGGCTGACCCATTTCCTCAAAGCAGCAGGGAGCACCTGTAGATAGCGACCCATGACTACCTGCTCCACAATCTGGGAACCTGGCAAATTCTCTGGCTGTAGCCATTTCCTGGTAAGGTGAACTAGGTCGAACATCTGCAAACGGGGTGGCTTGTCGGTGCGATAGGTCCACTGATGCACTCGTTGGGCCCTGACTGCCATGGTGACCCCCAGGCATGCAAGTATCTCTGCCTTTAGAGTGTCATAGTCCTGGGCCTTATCTGTTTCTAGATCAAAATAGGCTTTTTGGGCTTCGCCGGTCAAGAATGGTGCTAGCAGTCCTCTGTTCTTTTGGTCATCCTTTGCGAAAAGCGCATGTTTCAAAGGTCATGAGGTACGCCTCCATGTCATCCACACGTGTCATCTTCTGCATGTGGTAAGAAGGGCGTACCAACTTTGGTTCCACTGTCATGGGAGGTGCGGGCCCTTTTTTAACTCCAGCAGGGCCTCTGCAAACTGTCGGTCCATCTCTTGTTGTGCCGCTTGTTGTGCTGTTATAGTCTGGCGACTTACCTCCTGCTTATCTGCAATGGCCTGGCGACTCTCCTCTCGCTGAGCTGCAGTGGCCTCTGTGACCCAGAGGTTGGTTTCCTGCAGAGCTGCGTGTTGTGCTGCTTGTTGTGCTGCAGCGGCCTCAGTGACCTGTCAGTTGGTTTCCCGCTGGGTTGCATTAGCTTGCAGCAGGGCCTTCAACATTGCTTCCATCCTTGAAAGTTGCCACGCTGAACTCCACCACGTGTGGGAGATTAGCTAGAGGGGATCACTTTTCAGGGGAAAAGATTCAGCATGAATGTCAGTTTCTTTAAAATATGGTGGCTTGCCAGGTTTATTATTTCAAGGTTTGCAGGTTCAAAACACAAACAAAAGCAGAAAACAAAACCTCGCCGTCCGGTGCTAAACTAAACAAACAGATTCCTTTCTATACAGTGTGGGGCTGTCCCCGACACCCACAAAACATAAGCACATTGCAAACCTTATTCTCAGAGTTCAAATTAGCACACAGAGCTCTCTCAGCTTTCTCCCTCTGAGATCCAGGATCAAGCTCCCCTCTGTTCTCTTCCTGGTCATTAAAGGCAGGTGGAGAGGGGTTTGAGTGGACCAGAAAGTCTGGGCCGGAACCAGCTCTGCCGCGGTGGCTGGCAAAACCCGGGTTGCCTTCCGCTAGCCGCCTCAAAATGATCGCATTCGAGGCGACAAGTATCACCCATCCACTGTGATGCCTCACATAACGTCACAATATATATATATATATATATATATATATATATACATACATATTTAATAAATATTTGCCTTAGATAGTACTTTTTCTGCTCTAGTGTACAAACCATAACATAGGGAAGAAACACCTTTTCCTCATGAAATGCTTTTAATCAAGAAGAATATAAAATCAAGATAGAAGATCACAAGCTGAATAAGGCTTGGTTCACACTGCCGCAACTTGGGATCTGACTTGGGAGACCTCAAGGCGCATGACATGTAAAATCCCATGTTAATCAATGAGAGTTATCTTAATAGCACTACTGAAGTCGCTCCGAGTTTATAAAAGGTTCCAATACTACTTCAAGACGACTTCTATCCAACTTGCACCCATAGACTTTAATAAAAGTCATCTCCAAGTCGGATCCTCATCTCTGTTGATGTGATTTGGATCCTACATTACATGAAGATTACCCAGGCCTTCCCTGAAAGTCACTTCACAGTTGCATCAATGTAGTACTCAAGTCGCATCAAGTCGCCAGCAAATCTCCAGGAAGTCGCCTGGCAAAATTGCATCATAAGACACACAACTTTCGGGTTGCAGTAGTGCGAACCAAGCCTAAAAGTTAAAATGTTTATCAAATATGGGTCAACCACTTGTAATCTGGCTATGTATATTGTTCTGGTTTTGTGAGTCATGTGATTTTTGTGTGTTCGTTTTTGTATATATATTAGAATTCTCACAACACTGTATTCCTGCCAAAACCATTTCACACGTCCAAGATGGTAGCCCTAGGTTGCAGTAATGGTGACATTACATCTGTCAAGATTGGTGTAAACAGCTTCACTGCCAATTTACTCCCCTGGAGTTTTTCCTCTTTAAAAGATTGTGAATGTCTTTTTATACAATTTATGAACAGCAAACCTTCATGTGTGTGGGTCACTAACCAACACAACACACAATTCACACATGTCTCTCAAAACTCTTTATTGAATGCTATTTAAGTCAGCATCTGTTTTATGGTTATTGGTCCCAAATCAGATACAGTTCAAAGCAATACAAATGCCACATCTTTATTTATACATTTTAAAGTAATTTAATACTTAGAGGTTGCACAATATTTAATTAAGAACACCTATTGTATTTAACTATCGCATGCTAAACACAGTGCTATAATTTATTATGGACAGTTGGCAACTTAAACTCAGTAAAATTGAGAAAGTATCACAGTCTAATCTCCTTTCAAACTCTTTATAAAAGGCTTAGGAATTCAATAGTTTTAAGATGCACAGAAAAATAAAAACAAACAAGTCAATCGAAACTAGAGAGGAAAAAATGCATAAATAGCATCACTTTGCTTGAAGAACTTGAATTATGCTGGCAACAGGCCAAGATAAAAATTAAATGGCAATATAATCCTCTGGGGGAAGATGCACTTAGATTTTATTTTCTTAATAGAAACTTTGTTTTTGTAGACATTGAGCACCTTACTGAGGCAAACACCAACAACATCTGCTGCTGTTAGTAACAACTGACCTCTTAATCATCAGCTCCTCATTTCAGAATAACTGCAGGCTGTTAGTACAACATGGAGCTTCTGAAGAAGTCCCTTTGCAACCCCACCATACAGACTGACTGCTGAAATAATAATTTACCTTTCATTTATCAGCTTATACTGGCAGTGCACAAAGCTAAACAAGTGTCAAGGTTTTTTTTTTTTTTTTTTTACTGAGCACTTAAATATTGATATAGAGAGAAAAAATAATAAGTACAGTGTTTTCAGGCAAGTTCATTGAAATTAAATTAAGTGGTCTACTTGCATTTGTAGATGCTGTGTTTTTTTTTATTATTATTTATATTTCTCAAATGCTTTATTTATACTGTAGTCTGGGTGATACTTTACCATAAAAATTTAAAAAAGTGTGCAATAGGTTGTATAATAGTATATTGTAATGCTGTTTTTTGGGGGGTTCTCAGTGGCCTATATGAAACTCCTTTGGTAAATGAAAATAATCATGAGCATTTCAGGCACTAAAATAGCATGTATGGAGAGGCGCATGTGCGGAGGCTCCCGTGGTGGCTGCTTAGAATGGGAGCTCCGTACCGTTCCAGCTGATTAAGAGCCCTCACAACATCCACAGACTGCTGAATGCCACCCAACTCACAGCCTGCACACAGGACACACCGGAGATGACCCCTGCATGTTGAGCGGGCAAAATAGAGCAGTGGTGTCCCGCCGAATCAGCTTTGCAGAACAGGCACCAGTACATCCCAAGATGGAGGCCGCAACACAGCCACGAGATGACACAGAATCCATTGTGAATCTCATGCCTGACAACCAGGACACAGCCAGCTTCCCTTCCACCCCAGTGAATAGCCACCTAGCTGCATGAACCTCCCCTGCATCCACAGAGTCTCTCCTGGGGAGAACACTGGGAGACATACTGGGAACTCCTGATTATAACAGTCACGGGTTACCCGGGTCCATACAACAGGGCTCCCCTGTCCTTACAAGCCACATCCCTGACATGGCCCATATCATGAACAGATTTTCTGAAATGCTGGCTAATGGACTGGCCCAAACGGCATCCCAGATCACAAACACCATTAAAGCAGATCTGCAGAGCCTAGGCTCCCAGATTGAGGCCATAGAGTTAACTGTGGATCAAACGGTCGTGCAGACAAACCAAAACACCACATGCATCCTACAAGATCAATTGGATGCTGCCCTATTAAAAATAGACGATCTTGAAAATAGGAGCAGGAGATACAATTTCCATGTCAGGGGGTTGCCCGAGACAATTTTGGACGCCCAAGGGTCTGTAAAGGCCCTAATCAAAGAACTGATTCCTGACATCCCTGATCACAAGATGGAGTTGGACAGAGCTCACAGAGCCTTACAACCCCCCCCCCCCCAATCAAGATGGCCTCCCTAGGGACATCATAGTTAGGAAACACTACTATAATGTGAAGGAAGAAATTATGAAGAAATCCTGGGAAGCAGAGAACCTCAATATCCAAGGCCATCAGGTGCAAATATTTGCAGGCCTATCCCCCTCAACCATACAACGAAGGAGCCTTTGCTGGCGACCTTAGCACAAAAGCACGTTAAGTACTGGTGGTCTTTTCCTTTTCATTCATAATTTCAGTTCAAAATCAAAACTTACAACTTCTCAACCCTTTAAGACGTGGAACGCCTGCTGCTCCAACTCGGCATCATCAACCAGGATTCCTCCCCTTCGCCAACAACACACCGCCAAAGCACATCAAATCGACCCCCTCCAATTAGCCCCATCAATACAGTCTGGCTAAAACAGAAGACAAAGGGATATCGAGATTCAACCCCACCTTGAGGTTGCATACGTCCACTGATCTTCTACTTGATTTTTGATAGACAACGCTCACTTAGAAGAGACCTCTTCTAATCCTTTGAGTTTGACACTCATCACAGTTTAGTTTGCTTTGTTGAGGGGACATCCCCCCCGTGTTTTGTTTCTTTTTGTTTTTACCTCTATAACTTTAGGTGTTTATTGTTATTTTTCTTGGGGAGTTTTCTCCTGGAAAGGACCTCCCCCTAGCCTGGGCCTTCTTAATTTGTCCCCCAACTTCTGCCAGTTTTTCTGGATGTACTGTATTGGATGTCTTCCTCAATGCGGGTGCTGTAATGCCTACAGTTTGTTCTATATTTTATATCTGTCAGAGACTACCTTCATTTTATCCATATTTGGAAGATACATTTAATTGGTCTAAATGTTAGCTAGACTTAACATTAAAAGGGAAGCAATGAACTATCTCCGGTTCCCCCCCCCCCTCCCCATCCAACCCCCTCTTTTTTTATTTTACTACCCACACCCCCACTCCCCTTTTCTTTATTTCTTTCCCTCATTATTTTTATTGACTGAGTAATAGTTCACCCCCTGTTACCTGGAATATAGTGTCGTTTCTGTATAAAAGCTTCATGTTTAGAAACTCAAACTAGTTATAGCGAGGGCTTTAGGGCTGGAACAGCCCCCATGCTCTTTCCCTGTTGTGACTCGGAGGCGTCTAACCCCTCTGGTGACCACAGGGAAGCACCATGTTTAGTAAAGGACATACTTGGGGGGTGGTGTCCGGATGTAAGCGGCGGCGGACGTTAGGGAGAAGAGCTCCTGTTATCCTTCATTAAATCCTGCACCATCCACCACTCTGCAAACTCTGTGAGGCCAGCTGACACCACCATATGTCCTGCTGACTGACGGCAGCACATTTTGGGGCATATTGCGGCGAACGACCGGCCGGGTCCGCTAATTGAGGTCCTGGCTTGCGGCCTAGTCCGCGGATCGCCGCCATCCACCGCGATTCCCAGCCATCCGCGTTCCTGTCACCCTTGTACAGCATATCCAGATGCTCATCTGCCCTCCTGGCCTCCCTGGAAAGGTGCTACCCGAGGAAACTGTGAGTAGAAGGGGTTGGAACGTGAGCCGCGGCCTATGCACGAGCCGCGGCCATCTTGGTACACCCTCAGGCCTGATGTCCCCTTAATAAGAGGATAAACGAGCAGATTCCTCTGCATACCTGCCCTATTACCCTAATCACTGCCTCTGCCCCTTCAAGAGAATCTGACTGAACGGGGAAGTGGGGGTATAAGCATCAGGAGCAATTTGATTAAACAAGCAGCCTCAATACACAATTGGTGAATTTCAGTGGACACTGCTGGGACAGTAACATTTTAATATACCCTTATACCTGCGGGTGATTCTCTTTCCTCAGGTGCCCACACAGCTGTTTTAATACTCTCCACAGCAAACTATACCTGCAGTGCACAGTGACCAGCGCCTCCCCCAGGCCAGTATCCTCACTTGCTTTTTCACTCTCCCCTTATACACTTGTCTAACCGGAAGGGAG
>BLSH010495938.1:98512-126053 GCA_018402905.1 Glandirana rugosa | reverse complement strand
AGTTCCTTCACATTGTCTCCCACCCGGTCCCTTGCTGAAAGCTCAGAGTTGACACCTGAACCCCATGGCCATCTGTCTTTCACCTCAGCCCCTTGTAAATCAGCCAAGCAGTCTGAGCCCCAAGTCATGCAGCAGTCTCTTATGCTTTTTGATGACTCTGCTGGTGTGCTTTCCGTGGGCCATCCACATAGCCCTGCCCCAGAAGTGGAAGACATTGAGTGCACCGATGCCCAACCACTTCTGTTTCAGGATGAGGACATGGAAACACCACCGCAGCACGTCTCTGATGATGACGAAACACAGGTGCCAACTGCTGCGGCTTTCTACAGTGTGCAGACTGACAAGGAGGGCAGTGGTGAAGGGTGGGTGGAAGATGATGTGGAGGATGATGAGGTCCTAGACCCCACATGGAATGAAGGTCATGCAAGTGACATGTGCAGTATGGAGGAAGAGGTGGTGGTCGCACAGAGGCACCAGCACGGCAAAAGAGGAAGCAGGTTGCAAAAGCGGAGTGAGCGTCCCCTAGACAGTACGCCTGCTACTACCCACCGCACCCAGGGACCTAGCACACCAAAGGCAGCTCAAAGGCGATCCCCGGCATGGCAGTTCTTCAGACAATGTGCTGACGACAGGACACGAGTGGTTTGCACGCTGTGCAATGAGAGCCTGAAGCGAGGCATAAATGTTATAAACCTGAGCACAACCTGCATGACCCGGCATCTACATGCAAAGCAGGAGCTGCAGTGGAATAAGCTCCTCAAAATCCAAGAAAGGTCTCGGCCTCCTCCTGCTTCCTCTTCTGCTGCTGCCTCGGCCTCTTCCTCTACCTCTACAGTGCCAGTATCACCTGCCACCCAGCAAACAAACCATGTGACAGCAATGCCACCATATCCGCCACCGTCCCCAAGCATTTCCACGCGGTCCCATGGAAGCTTACAGATCTCCATCTTCAAAACACTTGAGAGAAAGAGGAAGTACCCCCCCCCTACCCACCCCCGATCCCTGGCCCTGAATGCCAGCATTTCAAAATTTCTGGCCTTTGAAATGCTGGCATTCCTTCTGGTGGACCCGGACAGTTTTAAAAACCTGATGGTGGTATCTGTCCCACAGTGCGTGGTTCCCAGCCGCCATTACTTTTCCAGACGAGCCATCCCTTCCCTGCACAAACAAGTTGGGGACAAGATCAAGTGTGCACTGGACAACGCCATCTGTGGCAAGGTCCACATAACCACTGATACGAGGACCAGTAAGCACAGGCAGGGACGCTATATCTCGCTAACTGCACACTGGGAAAATGTAGTGGCGGGTGGGCCTGAGGCGGCTAGCCGTTTGGTGCATGTCCTTCCACCACTGAGGATTGCAGGGCATTTCTCTTTGCCTCCGGTTGCCTCCTACTCCGCTTCCTCCTCCTCTACCCCCTCCTCATCCGGTCAGCGTAACACCTTCACCACCAACTTCAGCACATCCAGGGGGAAACGACAGCAGGCTGTTTTAAAACTGATATGTTTGGGGGATAAACCCCACACTGCGCAGCAGCTGTGGACGGGCATTGAACAACAGACCGATGAGTGGTTTTTGCCACTGAGCCTCAAGACCAGCCTGGTGGTGTGCGATAATGGGCGAAATCTCGTAGCAGCTGTGGGCCTAGCCTGGTGCATGTGCTGAATTTGGTGGTGCAGAAATTTCTAAACATTACCTGGATATGTCAGAGCTGCTGCAGAAAGTGCGGGCCGTCTGTGCGCTCTTTCAGCATTCTCATCCTGCTGTTGCTCGCCTGTCTGCACTGCAGTGGAACTTTGGCCTTCCCGCTCACTGCCTCCTATGCGACCTGCCCACAAGGTGGAACTCCACCTTGCACATGATGGAGAGACTGTGCGAGCAGAAGCAGGCAATAGTGGAGTTTCAACTGTAGCACGCACGGGTCAGTAACTCTGCGGAACAGCACCACTTCACCACAAATGAGTGGGCCTTCATGCGAGACCTGTGTACCATATTGCAGTGTTTCAAGTACTCCACCAACATGGCCAATGCTGATGACGCTGTTCTCAGAGTTACTATCCCACTTCTATGTATCCTTGAAAAAACACTTTGGGCGATGATGGAAGAGGATGTGGCACAGGAGGAGGAGGAAGAGGGGTCATTTCCACGGTTATCAAGCCAGTCATTCATAAGTGGTTCGGAGGGTGGGTTCCTGCACCAGCATAGGCCAGGTAAAAAATTTCAAGCCAGGGCACAGTTCTGGAGGATGAGGGGGACAAGGATGATGAAGAGGAGGAGGAGGAGGAACCGTGTTCACAGCAGGGTGGCACCCAATGCAGCTCATGGGCATCACTGGAGCGTGGCTGGGGGGATACGGAGGACACAGATGATACACCTCCCACAGAGGACAGCTTGTCTTTGCCTCTGGGCAGCCATGCACACATGAGCGACTACATGCTGCAGTGCCTGCTCAATGACAGTCGAGTTGCCCACTTGTGCTGATTACTGGGTGGCCACCTTGCTGGATCCCCGTTACAAGGACAACGAGCCATCCTTAATTCCCTCACTGGAGCGTGATCGGAAGATGCGCGACTACAAGCACACTCTGGTAGACGTGCTGCTGAGGGCATTCCCAAATGACACCCAGGGGCTCAGTGGAAGCACAAGGCGAAGGCAGAGGAAGAGGAGGAAGAGGTCGCCAATGCAGCTGTGGCACCTCCAGCACCTCAGAAGGCAGGGTTAGCATGGCCGAAATGTGGAAAAGCTTTGTCAGCAGCACGCCACAACAAACAGCACCACCAGCTGATAGGCAACGTCTTAGCAGGAGGCAGCATTTCAGCAACATGGTGGAACAGTATGTGTGCACACGCCTACACGTACTGACTGATGGGTCTGCCCAATTCAACTTCTGGGTCTCCAAATTGGGCACATGGCCTGATTTTGCCCTTTATGCCTTGGGGGTGCTGGCCTGTCCTGCAGCCAGTGTATTGTCTGAACGTGTGTTTAGCTAGGCAGGGGCGTTATCACAGATATGCGCAGCCACCTGTCCACCACCAACGTGGACAAACTAACGTTTATTAAAATGAACCAGGCATGGATCCCACAAGACTTGTCTGTACCTTGTGCAGAATAGCCATTTAGACCGGCCTCACACAGCCATTGGTATACTTCTTTTTTTTTTAATATGTCTCAATATTTTAGGGGCTACCCCAATTAGAAAAAAACTGTGTTGGCTACCTCCTCCTCCTCCTCCTCCACTGCTACTTACACCATCTACACCGCCACAGTCAGGGCCTCCTCAACCTCCTACTCCACATCCACCTCCTCCTCCATTTTTTATTTTTTTATGTGATTTTAAATAATTTCCCTATCCACATTTGTTTGCAGGGCACTTGTCTTACTCTTAATCCCCATTTTGCTTCCTTTTTCAGCCCTCTAGCCCTTTCCATTACTTTCTTAGAGCCATTTTTGTGCCCAAAAGTTCGGGTCACCATTTATTTCAATGGGGTCAAGTTCAGGTCAAGTTTGGTGTCGAACTCAAACTTTTTCGCGAAGTTCGGCCGAACCCGATGAACCCAAACATCCAGGTGTCCGCTCAAATCTATTCTTGAACCAAATTTTTCATATGATGCGCAATATTACTAAGGTATCGCTATCCCAGGTCCCAGAGATAGCACTCTTAAATCCACGTATACCCAAAATTTCCAAATACACTCAAGCTTTGATATTTTATATATTACTTGGGGCCAAAATTACAATAGCCCGTGCTTGGAAGAGCTCTAGGGTATCCTTCTATTTGGCCAAGCGCAAATTCTCATGGATAATGTCTCAGGAAAAGACCTTCTCCAAAATACAAAGGAAAGATATGAATTGACCTGGGTACCCTGGGTCTCTTATATGAAAGTGGCCTTATAATCTACCATACCTTTCTCTCCCTTCAGGTCAACTTAACTTAACTAGGATACTTTGCACAGATGTCTAACCCTATCTATTGCCTATGCTTAATTCCCCTCTCCCCTCTCTCTTTCCCCTGCTTATATCCCCCTTTTCCACCACTGATTTTCTTTCTCATCTTTGCTCCTCGATCTAGGCTCCTTGTCCTATATCTTTGTCACTACGATATATACGCACAGTGCTCTCACATTGTGTCTCTTTCCTGCCGAGAGGATTCTTTGTACGGCTGAACTGAGAATCAGTTGACCTAGTAGGACTAAGGCAGAGCTGTAATGAGGAACAGGAAGTGCTAAAGATTCAACACTGCCAGAAGCACATGTCTCTGCAAAAAGGGAACATCTTGCTTTAATAGACCCATGTCGATAAGTGTTTTATTTGCTAAATATAATATTATGTTGATACTCAAAGTATTTAAGATGGTCCCAGAGTCTCTTTAAAGCTGAATTTAAGGTTTAGCATAATAGTATACCATTAATTAAGCTGCCCATTCAGGTGCTACCATTATAGCACTCTTCTGTGTTGCCCATTATGTGTCTTCAAAATTGCTTGTGAGTCTAAGGCCATTGCCCAATTTCTGGGATAAATGTTGGCAATGATTAATTCTTCCCAGAGGGAAGGGAGGGAGGGGGGATTGTGGATGCACCATTTGTTATACATCCTGTAATTTTGCTTTAAAAGAATCATGGGTGTCAGGTAATTCAAAAGGGAAGAACAGTCAAAGAGCAACAATTTAAGATGGCCATGAAAAGTAGAGATGTTGTAGTGATGTTGTACAGCTACCAGAAGCTATAGTTTCAGATCTGTGCATTTAAGGAGTGGATGGTGTGCAGACAGGGGCTATCAGTCTATTTAGTTTGTCTGTCATGAGAAAGTTTAGGCAGGTGGTTGTCAAGAGTATCCTCACTTAATGGCTGTAGTATAACAACAGACTATGGGTTAGCAAAGCAAAATTTAGATAGGGCCTCCAAGGAATCTCTTTCTGTGGCACCTGGCAATGACAACTGTGACAATACTATCACTGATCTGAACATAACATATGCCTAAATCAAGGGAAGGTAGGTAGGGGAACTGCCAGCACACTGTACAGGAAAGTACATTTTTAAATTTTTATTTATACTGCATAATTAGAGGTGCACTAAGACAGGGCGATGTATGTAGTTAGCTATACAAATGAGCTTTGAGAGATAAGTATGAATGTACAGTCACAAAACAGAGATGTAAGAAAGGAAAGGGAGAAAACAGCGCAGACCTCTGGTGTAGTAAAAGGATCAAAGAGCTTTATTAAAAACAACCTATCATATACTCACAAAATAAAATGTGAGTGCATATAGTCCATGAGAAAGAGCCCACTCAACACACAACAGTCGCAAGGAAAGGATGGATGAGCAGCCACAGTGTCCAGATCACTCTGTGGCCAGCTGACAGGTAAAAAGCTGGGCTGGATGCCAGAAATCTCTGCTGCTCCTGTTTGGCTTTCTCAATCCCAAGGACAGCTCTCAGTAGATGATAGTCTCCTATAAAAGTGGGGTTGCAAGATGCAGGATTTCTCCTCTTCTTTAGCTAACCTCAACGGGTTGCCGGCTCCCATTTAAATAGACCCCTACAAGCTCCAAAGCATGAGGTGGGGGCAACAAGGCAGACTGACAGCATGCTGGGCGGAAGGAAAACTAGGGATGGAATAATACCTCTGATGCAAAGTGATCAGGGAAGCAAAAATCACAGAAATGCCGGTTCAAATGTGTTACTGATGGAAAACCAAGCAATGTCAATGTCAAAAAAAAGAAAAAGTGGGGGGAAAAAAAGAAATAAATGAAAAATAAAAATACATAGATAAATAATAATGATGATGATAGTAAATAAACACAGACTACTATATAAACATCAAAAAGCAAAAGGTGTGTATAACAGTTTTTGCTTTTTTTTTAATTTTTATTTTTTTAATTTTTCTGTTCCATCCTAAATTTTTTAAACTATTGATCAATCATTTTCCACTATTTTTATATTTTGTATTATTATTTATTGCTATTTATTTATTTATTTCAGGTACTTATATGGCGCTGTCAATTTACACAATGCTTTACATATATATTGTACATTCACATCAGTCCCTACCCTCAAGGAGCTTACAATCTAAGGTCCCTAAACTCACATTCATACATATACTAGGGCCAATTTAGACAGGATCTAATTTACCTACCAGCATGTCTTTGGCGTGTAAGAGGAAATTGGAGTACCCATAGGAAACTCGCGCTGGCACAGGGAGAACATGCAAACTCCAGGCAGGTAGTGTCATGGTTGGGATTCGAACCAGCGACCCTTTTGCTACCAGGCGAATGTGCTATCCACTACAACACTGAATCTATTTTCCCTATTTCCTGCATTTTCTGTTTGATTTCTATTGCATTTGAGTATTAGTCTTTCACAAATCCTGTTATACACACCTTTTGCTTTTTGTGTTTATTGGTTTCACAAGTGGTTTCGTACAGAGCAGCCCCTATCCTCCCCTTCTCCAGTCCCCCAGTAACTTATTGGCTCCTCCTCCCCACCGACTGCCGCCATAGCAAGCTGTTTGCTATGGGGGCACTCATGCTGGCTCACTCCTGAGCCTCTCTGTCTGCATCTATTAACGCAAACAACGGGGCTCGGCCCCACCCCTCTCCCTCGTCACTGGCTGTGATTGACAGCAGAGGGTCCAAAGGCTCCTGCTGCTGTGTCTGAGCCAATGAGAAGGGAGAGAGCAGATAGAATCTCTGCTTCTTTGCGAATCGCTGGATCAAGATTGGGCTCAGGTAAGTATTAGGGGGGCTGGAGTGGAATTTCTAACCCATTAGAAACAGATTTTATATAATTAAAAATGTTTTACTACCAAATATGGCATGTTATAGGTCAACACAAACAAATATGTGTAGGATTCAACCTTAGCTTACCAAGCTGTGAAATTTTATCATAGCATTACTGTTTATTTACTTATTTAGAGCCCCTTTCATGACTTGGGCATGTGCCTTCATTTCCTCAAATCTGTCATTATTCTACTGTACCATTGTCCAATTGTAATTACATGATCCTTTTCTTTCTTAGACATCTTCCAGACTTTAGTATACATCAGCTAGCTTTTCCTCTTCCAATAGGGTTCGCCTTGTGCTCTTTCTCAAATGTCTGCCTTCCTTCATTTCAACCCCCTAATTATTCATTTGGTGCTTCCCTCAATTCATTTGTAACATTTTAGACTTAGAAGAGAATGCCTGAACTTGCAAAGTTTCCTCATTGGATGACTTATCTTTTTTCCTGTTCCCGTGATGACTCAAAATGTGGGATTTTCCCTCACTTTTGATCCCAACGACAATGGTCAAGAGTACAAATAAGGAAGGTGATTACAAATGGCGATACAAACAAGAAAATAAAGGAAAGGGTTAAAGTGGGTGTGGCGCTGTCATGATGACTGTGTGAATTAGTACATATTATCTTCAAATGATCATACACTTAAGCAACACATATATACGTTCTAAAACAAATGGTGAATCATGCAGTGATATACTGGTAAACACTGGTGAGTGAATAGCATAAAAGCAAATTGTACCAATGTATTAACATACATGTAAAACAGTCCAGACTGTTCCTCTGTGAAGGGGGTGGGTGAAAGGTGTAGCAAGTGGAATTTAGGTAGATAAGTGCTCCCCTCCAGCACACCCCACTCACCAGCCCTTCTGCTGCAGTTGTCCTAGGGATGAAGTAGCTTGGATCCCGGTGTTGTACAGCACAGCCCAATGGGTATAGACGGGTCACATGGAAAAAGAAAACTCCATAGTGTAGGGTGCATTGTATAGAGACACGAAGTAGTAGGCACTTACATATGTTAAAGAGAAGTCAGTCGCTCAGACCCGGAGATTACGTGTATTCCACCAGGTAAACAAGGAAATGGCGATAGATGTACTTTAAGTATATTTCATTCTAATTAGTATGGAGGTTACCTATTAATGACAGTTCTGTATAGTTACATAGTTAATCTGGTTGAAAAAAGACACAATTCCATCCAGTTTAACCAACATAGAAAAAAAACACACACACAAATAGAAAACCTCTATATATTCAATCCTATACCCACAGTTCCTTGATTTAACCATAGCTAAAGAGCGGGAGAAAACTTTAACTATTCCGCCTCAGACACCACCAGCTCAGCAGGTCAACCTGAAGACATACTGTAATGCATCACTAAGACATTGTAACAATTTCACCTGGCTGACCTATTTATTTTCAATAGTATTCATTCTGAGTCTTTAGCATATGATGAGAAAAACGTATCCATTACTATAAACCAGGCCAAGGTAACAAGTTATAGTACTTCAGGTAATCCATAGAGACCAATTCAGCTCGTACTTGGATGCCCTACCTTCTTTGTAAGCTAGGATTTTTTCATACTCGGCTATTACATTAAACTGTCTAATGACTTCGCTAATGTTTGGTGCCTCATTTGTCTTCCATTTGTGCATGATTATTGATCTGGCAGCCATTAGAATTTGCATGGCTAGTGATCTCACTGAGACATGAAAGTTTGACATATTAATGCCTAAAATAGCCTGTTTGATATTTGGTTTTGTGAAGTAACCCGTGACCTTTGATATTAATTGAAAGGTTTCCGCCCGAAAACTTCAAAGGTGCATACAGGACCTGGTTGATTACCTGGTGTGTGTAAAGCCCTGAATCATTGCTGAGCGAAGTGACCATCTGGTGTGGGAAATCCATGTGCAGAGGAGTGCTGGCCATCCCAGACTGCCCTTTTATATCCGGTGGGGTATTCAGGGCTTCAGGGCTTTACACACACCAGGTAATCAATTCCAGCCTTTGCCATCTCCTTCCCTTACACTCATCTTACACTCTGTTTCAAGTTTTTGTTTTTTGGTTTTGTTTCTGGCTTGGTTTCTGTTTTTGCATTTTTTTCACAATATCCCTTCACTGCCTCACTATCACCATGTTTGAAGCTCACTGATGGGCTGTGCTCATTCATTCACTATACACCCACAGACTCCAATGTTTTTTTTGTTTTTTTTTCCCACTCAACACACACGTCCTGTCCACATCCTGCACACATTCCCATAGGTCATGTTTATTTACTCCTTTCTTGCATCCACATCTTGTCTTCATTAGTCCACACACTAGATGACCCAGTGGCGTGTCTGGCTCTCCCTGACTGCTCCATCCATTTGGGACGATGTTTTCCACCTCAGTCCCATGTCGGGGATCTGTCTCTGGCCCCCACTTTCCCCTGGATACGGGATACACCACCAATGGGTTGCTTTGTAAGTTACAAGAACTACGTTTTTTCCAGATTAGCATTTTTTGCTTATAGAGTTACCATTTACTCATATGCTCATTATCTATTTTAGAACACTCTGTTTGCATCATACTCCTGATGAATGGCTGTACGCCATGAAACGCGTAAAGTTTATATAAAAGGATGCTCAGATTAATTTGATCAAATTATGCAATTCAAAGGCACAGCTTGTGTTTGATGAATATTTCAAGACATCCAAATCAATCTGTACTGCTTATTATGTCTTTCTCTTGTCTTTCAATTTAGTTATTTCTCAATGAAAATATGTGTATATTAATTGTCTCTGTACATGATTGGATTATGTGTATAACATATCATGGTTTTAATATAAGAGTAATGTACACTTAATTATTTTTATCAATAAATTATGGACATGCGTTTTGCTAATCAGCAGCACTATACTGTGTGTTACTTAATGACTGGCCTCATTTAAAGTCCCAATTTTTCCTCTCCTTGTACTCAAAGGCAGTATAGTGTCATCTCAATAGAAACTTTGGGGATAATTCCCAATAGTTGGTGCATCGGGAATATTGATAAATACATTTAATTGCACCTAGCCATTGTGCATTCAAGTATTCCTTACCTAACTCTTTTTCCCATTTTATTAAAGGTGATGGTTTATGAAAAATCGTTTTGGAGTTTAATATATTATATATTAATGAAATTCCCTTTTGTTTGATGAGTGCCAAAGTTTCCATACAGGGTCTGATATCAAGCAATACGTATCTCTCAGGGGTCGGCACAGAGAGGATATCCTTAAGCAGGTAAATATTTCTGTGTCAGGTAAGTGGAATTTGTGAGACAACTCTGTAAATGTCTTTTTTTTTTTAATAATCTTTTTATTGAGTTTCAATGTTTTGACACAGCAAACAAAGTATAGCAATACACATACAGCAAGAAAAAAGACTATAGTCCATTGAGGGGCGGACCCTCCGGTCCAGTAGCTAACAAAAGGTGGCTGAGAAAACCCTATGGTGAGAGTGGGGTCTGGTCCAGTGTGTTGCATAGTGGTAATTTTCCATGGCTTGGAGTTGTACTTTTATACTTTTAATAGGTTATATGCTGAGGGCCAGTTATATTAAGCATGCATATCAATGTCTAATGTGGCCATGGTGTTATCGTTTATCCAGCTTGACCAAATCTTTTGGAACTTGAGGGGGCACCCCCTATTTATATACAGTATCTCACAAAAGAGAATGCACCCCTCACATTTTTGTAAATATTTTATTATATCTTTTCACGTGACAACACTGAAGAAATGACACTTTGCTACAATGTAAAGTAGTGAGTGTACAGCTTGTACGACAGTGTAAATTTGCTGTCCTCTCAAAATAACTCAACACACAGCCATTGATGTCTAAACCGCTGGCAACAAAAGTGCGTACACCCCCTTGGTGAAAATGTCCAAATGGGGCCCAATTAGCCATTTTCTCTCCCCCGTGCCATGTGACTAGTTAGTGTTACAAGGTCTCAGGTGTGAATGTGGAGCAGGTGTGTTAGATTTGGTATTATCTCTCTCATTCTCTCATACTGGTCACTGGAAGTTCAACATGGTATCTCATGGCAAAGAAGATCTCTGAGGATCTGAAAAAAAGAATTGTTGCTCTACATAAATATGGCCTAGGCTATAAAAAGATTACCAAGACCCTGGAACTGAGCTGCAGCATGATGGCCAAGACCATACAGAGGTTTAACAAGACAGGTTCCATTCAGAACAGGTCTCACCATGGTCGACATAAGAAGTTAAGTGCTCGTGCTCAGCGTCATATACAGAGGTTGTCTTTGGACAATTGAGGTATTGCACACCCTGCATCAAATTGGTTTGCATGGCTGTCATCCCAGAAGGAAGCCTCATTTAAAGATGATGCACAAGAAAGCCTGCAAACAGTTTGCTGAAAACAAGCAGACTAAGGACATGGATTCTTGGAACCATGTCCTGTGGTCTGATGAGACCAAGATAAACTCATTTGGTTTAGATGGTGTCAAGCGTATGTGTCGGCAACCAGGTGAGGAGTACAAAGACATGCGTGTCTTGCCTACAGTCAACCATGGTGGTGGGAGTGTCTGCATGAGTGCTGCCAGCACTGGGGAGCTACAGTTCATTGAGGGAACCATGATGTCAACATGTACTGTGACATACTGAAGCAGAGCATGATCCCCTCCCTTCGGAGACTGGGCTACAGGGCAGTATTCCAACATGATAACGACCCCAAACAAACCTCCAAGACGACCACTGCCTTGTTAAAGAAGCTGAGGGTAAAGGCAGTGGACAGGCCAAGTATGTCTCCAGACCTAAGCCCTATTGAGCATCTGTGGGGCATCCTCAAACGGAAGGTGGAGGAGCGCATGGTCTCTAACATTCTCCAGCACCGTGATGTTGTCATGGAAGAGTGGAAGAGGACTCCAGTGGCAACCTGTGAAGCTCTGGTGAACTCCATGCCTAAGAGAGTTAAGGCAGTGCTGGAAAATAATGGTGGCCACACAAAATTTTGACACCTTGGGCCCAAATTGGACATTTTCACTTAGGGGTGTAATTACTTTTGTTGCCAGCGGTTTAGACATGAATGGCTGTGTGTTGAGTTATTTTGAGGGGACAGCATATTTACACTGTTATACAAGCTGTACACTCACTATTTTACTTTGTAGCAAAGTGCCATTTCTTAAGTGTTGTCACATTAAAAGATATAATAAAATATTTACAAAATGTGAGGGGTGTACTCACTTTTGTGAGATACTTAATGTAGAGTTGTACAAAGGGAGGTTGCTGTTTATCAGTTTCTTCCAAAAGTTGAGCGATGGGGGAGCAGCTTGTTTCCAACACATGGTGATTGCCTTCCTGTCGTAAAAGAGCAGGATGCTGACCAATATGCGGTCTGCTCTGGTCACAATTATATGTTCAACCAATCCAAGAAGGCAGTATTTTGCATCTTTTGGGACCGCTGTTTTTGTGGTTTGAAGGATCAGTCCCAACACAGCCTGCCAAAAGGTGGATATCTCTGGACAGTCCCAGAAGATGTGGTAGAAGTCGGCCAAGGGGGAAGTACAGCGCCAACATGCAGGGGAGTGTGAGGAAGAGATTCTATGTAACCTGCTTGGGGTAAAGTACGCTCCATGTAGTATTTTAAACTGGACCATTTTGTCTCTTGCAGAAATCAGATTCGCAAAAGGGAATCTCCAGATCTCCATCCAATCATTATCGTCCAGGTCTGGGATATTTCTCACCCACTATGTTCTTAAGGAGTCAGTTCTGGGGTGGAGACTGTGAGCAGATAACCATATAATTGTGAAGTGGGTTTCTCCAGTTCCGGTACCTGTAAAGTGGCTTCCAGTTCAGAGTATGAAAGACAAACTGGTTGACCCAGAAATTGACATCTAAAAGCATGCTCAATTTGTAGATATCTGAACAGGTAATATTCAGGTATGTTATATTTAGACCGGAGGACAGGGAAGGGGGCCAGTGTGGTGTTGCTAATGACGTGTGCCAATTGCGTAATTTTAAATTTAGCCCACACTTGAGGGTCAGGTATAGTGAAAAAATATGGGAGATTAGGGTTGAGCCACAGAGGGGTATATGGTGATATGTCGTTCGTCGGGGAAGGGTGAAATGCGCCTCCTGCCCTCCGGGCCTGTGCGCATAGAGGGTGTAAGCAGGTGAGGAGTTTTTAGTCCCCTGTATAGAAGGAGCTTCAGAGCCTCCAGCGATTGTAGAATCGCAGCCTCTAGGGTTATAGCCGGGTTGGTAAGGTCGGGTTGAAGCCACCAGTTGGCAGTTACCAACTGGCAGGCTAGAATGTATTTATAACATTCCGGCATGGCTAGGCCACCCCTGTCCACCGGTCTTGTAAGGGTTGTGTACTTAAATCTTGGGAGGTTAGATTTCCAAATAAAGGCCACAATAACTCTTTTCAAAGAGTTAAAGAAGTTCTTGGGGATCCACTGTGGGGAGTTCCTAAAGATATATGTAAATTTGGAGAGCACTTTCATTTTAATTAAGTTAATTTGTCCCAAAAGGGGAGAGAGAGAGATTATTCCACACTTTTAGGTGGAGCCTTACCTCTGACATCACCTGGTCCAGGTTGTCTTTCACAAAGTCATTACTGTCTCTGGAAATCTTAATTCCTAGGTATTTAAATTTGTCAACCCAGCTGAGTGGAAGGTCTGCCGATGCTGAGGTCCTTGCTCCCTCATCCACCGGGAAGAGCAATGACTTGTGCCAATTTGCCCTTAGGCTGGTGAAGGACGAGAAGGCGTTCATGACATCTAGCACCCCTTGCAGAGAGGCACCTGCATTGTTTAGGAATAATAGTAAGTGATCTGCATACAGAGCCACCCTCTCCTCCAGCCCGGAGGCCACGTATGGCTCGGGGTGTCCTGAGCGCCTCAGCCATGGGTTCCATGGCCAGAATGAAAAGGGCCTGAGAGAGAGGGCAGCCCTGCTTGGTACCCCTCTGCAATAGAAGGAGTCAGACACCGACCCATTCACCCGTATCAAGGCTTGGGGTTTGTATATATGATTTTCATTCATGTTATGAACCTGATCGGGAACCCCATCCTCCTCATCACCTCCCACAGATACTGCCATTCCACCGTATTGAACGCTTTTTCCATATCTAGCGTGGCAATGGTACGTGTGCCCTGGTCAATGTGTTCAGCGTGTATATTAGAAAATAGTCGGTGAATGTTTATGTCCTTGGTTCTACCTGGCATAAAGCCTGTCTGGTCCACGTCTACCAGTGACCTAATTATTTTGTTGATTCTCGTTGTCAGTAGCCTAGTAAGAATTTTGAGGTCACAGTTGAGTAGGGCAATTGGCCTGTAGGAGGCACAGAGTCAGGGGTCTTTGTTTGGTTTGAGAATTAAAATTATGTGTGCCTCTTTCATAGAGGGAGGTAGTGCCCCAGATGACAGGCAGTGATTGTAGAGGGCCGCTAATCTAGGAGAGACCAGGTCTAAATGTGTATGGTAAAACTCAATTGGTAGGTCACCTGGGCCCGGGGCCTTCCCGTTCTGGACAGAGGGTATGGTGGCGGCCACTAGAGCTGTCCTCTCTGTATTGGGCAGCCAGCCTAGTGCTAGGGTATCTAATACTGACATCATGGTGGTAGGGTCAAAGTCCGATGGTAGGGAGGTAGAGTACATCTTAGTGTAGTACTTTGTAAATTCTGTTAAGATGTCTTGCTGTGATGTGACCGTCTCCCCCGTGTCGGTTAGGAGTGTGGGTATGATTGTGAGAGGGTTGTCATGACGAGCCATTAATGCTAAAAGCTTACTGTTTTTATCGCTGAATTCAAAGTATTCCTGCCGTCGTATAGTCGTGCCTAGGCTTGCAGCTTCAGAGATATGTAGGTGGAGCTCCCTACGCTTATGGGTCAGTTGGTCATAATTCTCTTTGGTAGGCAAGGAGGAGAAGTGAGCTGAGGCCCCCTCTACCCCCTCCTGTAAAGCACGGGCCCGTGCCCCCTGTTCCGCCCTAATAGAGGCTGTTAGGGAAATATAGTGTCCCTTAGTGCTAGGCACATCCCACACCATCTCCGGGGAAGCCAACTCTGCATTTGCCTCCCAATAAGCACTTAGCTTGGGGGGATATCAGTTAGGGAGGCTTCATGGTTTATCCACCAGGGCTGAAGGGGCCACAATGCCCTAGTTACATTTTTTTGAATTTCGATGGTCAGTTGTAGAGGGCTGTGGCCCGACAGATCAGATGGGAGGTATCTGGCCTCCCTGATCTCTCCTAGTAGGGCAGGGTTGGCAAAGGCCAGGTCTAAATGCGAAGCCGTTTTGTAGGTGGCTGAAAAACAGGAATAGACCCTGTCCTGGGGGTGAAGCCACCGCCAAGCCTCTGTCAGACCCGTCGCCTGAGCCCAGGCGGACAGGTCCGGGGCGGTGGAAGGAGTTGGTCGGTCAAGGCCAGGGGCTAATATGCCATTAAAGTCGGCATGCATGCAGGGTCATGCGGAGCCAACTTCTCCAGCACCGCATAAAGGGGGTGCAACTGACTGGGAGGAGGCAGATGTACATTGACCAATACATACTTCATGTTAAATATTGTCAACACCAATATAAGACATTTCCCGTTGGGATCTGTGTGAACTGCGTCAATTGTACACTGTAGTGATTTGCTAATTAATATCGACACACCACTGGAATATAAGGAGTATGACGCATGGAACATTTTTTGTATCCAGGGACGTTTCAGGGCCATTACTTTGCTACCCGTGGTGGGTCTCCTGTAGCATAACCATGTGGGGCTTAAACCCATTAAGGTATTGAAAGAGCAGGAAATGTTTGTGCTTAGAATTTAGCCCTCTTACGTTCCATGACACCATGGACATAGTTTTTAGGTTTTATTGGCCATGGTGTATGCATACTAAATTTGAAAATCCTCCAGGAGGGGGGCGCTGCTTGACCGGATCCAGTGCCTCTCGGGGAACAGACCATGGTTACACCCGTGTCTCAAATTCCGTTGACAATTAGTATAGCGTACAACTGACCCTAGCCTGCCATGGTACATTGCATTGTGCATAATCAGCATAGTATAGATATACCGTATAACTGGACAGACCCCATCTCTCACAGGTAGAGTTGAGTGGACACCTGGTTGTTCGGCCGAACCTCATGAAAACGTTCGGGTTCGGCACCGAACTTGACCCCAGACACCGAACCCCATTGAAGTCAATGGTGACCCGAACTTTTGGGCACAAAAATGGCTGTAAAAAAGTCATGGAAAGGGCTAGAAGGCTGCAAAAGGAAGCAAAATGGGGGTAAGAGTAGAACAAAAAAAAAAGATACCAATGGCTGTGTGAGGCCGGTCTAAATGTCTATTCTGCACAAGGTACAGACAAGTCTTGTGGGATCCATGCCTGGTTTATTTTAATAAAGGTTAGCTTGTACACGTTGGCTGTGGACAGGTGGCTGCGCTTCTCTGTCATAACGCCCTCTGCCGTGCTAAACACATGGTCAGACAATACACTGGCTGCAGGGCAGGCCAGCACCTCCAAGGCATAAAGGGCAAGCTCAGGCCATGTGCCCAATTTGGAGACCCAGAAGTTGAATGGGGCAGACCCATCAGTCAGTACGTGTAGGCGTGTGCACACATACTGTTCCACCATGTTGCTGCCTCCTGCTAAGACGTTGCCTATTAGCTGGTGGTGCTGTTTGTGGTGGCACGCTGCTGACAAAGCTTTTCCACATTTCCGCCATGCTAACCCTGCCTTCTGAGGTGCTGGCAGTGCCACAGCTGCATTGGCGACCTCTTCCTCCTCCTCCTCCTCCTCTGCCTTCGCCTTGTGCTTCCACTGAGCCCCCAGTGTCATTTGGGATGCCCTCAGCAGCGCTCAGAAACTCCACTATTGCCTGCTGCTGCTCTCACAGTCTCTCCAGCATGTGCAAGGTGGAGTTCCACCCTGTGGACACATCGCATAGGAGGCGGTGAGTGGGAAGGCCGAAGTTCCGCTGCAGCACAGACAGGCAAGCAGCAGCAGGGTGAGAATGCAGAAAGCGCACACAGACGGCCCGCACTTTCTGCAGCAGCTCTGACATATCCGGGTAGTTTTTTAGAGATTTCTGCACTACCAAATTCAGCACATGCGCCAGGCAAGGGATGTGCGTCAAACCGGCTGGCCCGAGAATTCGCCCATTATCACATACCACCAGGCTGGGCTTGAGGCTCAGTGGCAACAACCACTCATCGGTCTGTTGTCAGTTTTAAAACAGCCTGCTGTCGTTTCCCCTGGATGTGCTGAAGTTGGTGGTGAAGGTGTTACGCTGAGCGGATGAGGAGGTGGTAGAGGAGGAGGAAGGGCAGTAGGAGGAGGAGGCAACAGGAGGCAAAGAGAAATGTCCTGTGGGACAGCCACCGCCATCAGGTTTTTAAAACTGTCCATGTCCACCGGATGGAATGACAGCATTTCAAAGTACAGGAATTTTGAAATGCTGGCATTCAGGGCCAGGGACCGCGGGTGGGTAGGGGGCTACTTCCTTTTTCTCTCCAGTGTTTGGGAGATGAAGAGCTGTAAGCTTCCATGGGATCGTGTGGAAATGCTTGGGGACGGTGACAGACATGGTGGCGTTGCTGTCACATGCTCTGTTTGCTGGGTGGCAGGTGACACTGGCACTGTAGAGGTGGAGGAAGAGGCCGAGGCAGCAGCAGAAGAGGAAGCAGGAGGAGGCCGAGACCTTTCTTGGATTTTGAGGTACCTATTCCACTGCAGCAAGTGCTTTGAATTTAGATGCCTGGTCATGCAGGTTGATCTCAGGTTTAGAACATTTATGCCTCGCTTCAGGCTCTCATTGCATAGTGTGCAAACCACTCGTGTCTTGTAGTCAGCACATTGTCTGAAGAACTGCCATGCTAGGGAACGCCTTTGAGCTGCCTTTGGTGTGCTAGGTCCCTGGCTCCGATGGGTAGTAGCAGGCATACTGTCTAGGGGACGCTCACTCCACTTTTGCAACCTGCTTCCTTTTTTGCTGTGCTGGTGCCTCTGTGCAACCACCACCTCTTCCTCCAAACTGCACACATCACTCGCATGACCCTCATTCCATGTGGGGTCTAGGACCTCATCATCCTCCTCCACATCATCTTCCACCCACCCTTCACCACTGCCCTCCTTGTCAGTCTGCACACTGTGGAAAGCTGCAGCAGTTGGCACCTGTGTTTCGTCATCATCAGAGACGTGCTGCGCTGGTGTTTCCATGTCCTCATCCTGCAACAGAAGTGGTTGGGCATCGGTGCACTCAATGTCTTCCACTTCTGGGGGAGGGCTATGTGGATGGCCCATGGAAAGCACCCCAGGAGAGTCATCAAAAAACATAAAAGACTGTTGCATGACTTGAGGCTCAGACTGCTTGGCTGATTTACAAGGGGCTGAGGTGAAAGATAGATGGCCATGGGGTTCAGGTGCCAACTCTGATCTTTCATCAAGGGACCGGGTGGGAGACAATGTGAAGGAACTGGAGGCATTGTCAGCCACCCAATCTACTATCGCCTGTACTTGTTCTGGCCTCACCATTCATTGAGCGCCATTCGGGCCTACCATATAACGTTGAAGGTTCTGTCGGCTACCTGAGGAAGGTGTTTCACTTGTGTGTGTAGCTGGCACAGATCAACCATGTCCTCTCCTTGCAATAGGAGCTTCAGCAACACCACCAACACCAGCAGCACCAGCAGCACCACGATCACGACCACATCCCTTATTTGACGCTCTCCTCATTCTGGACGCAAATGTACTATGTAGCACTATTTATTAATACTAAACAAAAAAAGAATAATAAATTATTATTCTTTTTTTTTTAAAAAAAAAAGAAAATTGTAGATGCACTTCTTATTTTTGTGCAAGAAATGCATTGCTCACACCAGCAGCAGGAACCTCTCAGAACACCAACAGGAACCTGTCCATAATGCAGTAGTAGATGGTTTTAGAATGATAATCTCTCCCTCAAAGCACCAACAGGAACCTTTCCCTAATGCAGTAGTAGATGGTTTTAGAATGATAATCTCTCCCTCAGAGCATCAACAGGAACCTTTCCCTAATGCAGTAGTAGATGGTTTTAGAATGATAATCTCTCCCTCAGAGCACCAACAGGAACGTCTCCCTAATGCACTATAAGATGGTTCTGAACGCTAATGTCTCCCTCACAGGACCACAATGAATGTCTCCCTAATGCAGTCTGAGATGGTTGTGAATGCTAATCTTTCCCTCACAGCACCGCCATGAAGCTCTCCCTACTCTAGTCTGAGACGATCTGACACGCGGCGCTACGTGACTCCAGCCTCATATAGAGGCTGGGTCACATGATGCACTGGCCAATCACAGCCATGCCATTAGTAGGCATGGCTGTGATGGCTTCTAAGGGAAAACTAGTGAAAAGCATGTTGATTGGCTGCCCAGCAGCTATAGAAAAGGCGCCAAAAATACCCGAATACCGAACCCAGACTTTTTTCAAATGTCCGGGTTTGGGGCATGGACATCCTAAAGTCCAGTACGGACCCAAACTTTACAGTCCGGGTTCGCTCAACTCTACTCGCAAGCAAAACACCCTACCTTAGCACCCAAACCAAACTTAAAACAAAACCAAACAGTAGGTGCAGGTTTATTTCCCTGAGCTGTAGTCTGTGGCATGTCCCCTCAGTCTAGTGAAAAGTATCCATGCGGGAATAGGGGGGGTAAACTTGAAAATTACTCCTGGTCCCTTTGTGGAGTGGGGGGTAATGTTGTAGTGGATGGTTAGACTCCGTTTAGCAGTGCGTGTGTTCCGCCCGTTGGATGAGGGTACGGTGTAAGGGGAGGATAATTCCAAAACAGTGGGAAAGTGACCCGCATAACTAAGGCCTTTACATGGCCTTTGAAGCAATAAGAAAGGGATGTTCATAGACCCAGTTCAATGCAATAGTCAGTGTAGCAAAACATACCTCCGACCTGTGCTAGCGGGATTCCAGCCAGGCATCCGTAGCTGCTGGCGTATCTAAGTAGTAGGTGTTGGCGCCATCATTCACTCGCATCTTACTCGGATAGAGTAGGCTGTACTTGAGGCCCCTTTCCCGGAGCCTCTTCCTTATCTCCGTAAAGGATCGGCCGTGTTGCTGGACCTCAGGGGAATAATCCGGGTAGATGGACACTTTGTGATTTTCATACATGAGGGGTCCAGCGCCGCGAGCCGCAGATAGGACCATGTCCCTGAAATTCAGCATCCTGATAAGGAAGGGACGTAGTGGAGCCCCGGGTATCGATGGTCTAGTGGGGACCCGGTGCGCGTGCTCCACCAAGAAATTGGGTTACTGGTCAGTTAGGTCCAACAGGGTGGTGAGGAGCCGTTCGGGAACTCTGCGGGCTTGGTGTCCTCTGTTCTCTCCGGGAGTCCCACCACCCGCAAATTGTTGCAGCGCAAACAATTTTCCATGTCGATTGTTTTTTTTCCTGTAGCGCGCGCACCTGGCCTTGGAGTATTCTCAGTTTCCTGGAGTCCTCGTGCACTGTATCCTCCGCCCTAGAGATGCGGGTCTCAGCCTCAGACACCCTGGACCAGAGCCTCTCCATGTCGTGCCTGATGAGGCTGATGTCTGTTGCCATTGAATCCAATTTGGCTGTCAGAGTCTCTTTGAGCAATATTATTGTTGCCATGAGGTCTGCAGAGGAATGCTTGTGGCCTCCCATGTTCTCCGGCGTCATCTGTGTAGCGGTTGAAGTTTTAGAAGGGGATGAGGGAGGTCCTGTGGGCAAGATTGCCGCTACCGAGGGTACGGGCTCCGGTTTGGGAGCTTTCTTGGTTATTTTAGCTTTGCTGCCCGCCATTTGAGAGGCCACCAGAAGGTTCATCCGAAGGAGCCCTGCTAGTTGGGTGAATCTGGGTAGGCAAAACCGCTATGTCAGGATGTCTTTTAGGATCAATTTTCAGCAGAGCTCAGGCACTGCACGTCTTCCTCGGCTCACATCCGGACATGCCCCTGCTTGTAAATGTCTTTTGTTTTTTTTCTATCAAATAGGTCTTGTAGGCTGCGGATACCCCCCTGGTGCCAGTGCCCCAGAGAGATATCTGTGGTGCCCCACTCAATAGATTCTACGGGTATAGGAATATGTGCTCTGGGTGGGTTAGTGTTCCCTCTATTAAGTAGGTAAACCCAAGCCTGGTAGGAAGCTGATATAGTAAGGTGGTCAATGCTTTTCTCTTGTTGATTAAGGTTGTATGACATCAGGAAAGACAGTGAAGACTTGTTGTTCGACCATGCCCTTTCCAACTGACACCAGGGTTTCAGTGAGTTGCCATCAAACCAGCATTTGAGTTGATCCAACAAAGAGGCCATATAGTAATCCTGTAGACCAGGGAGGCCCAAACCACCTGCTAGTTTATGTTTTCTTTGGGTTTGTGAGGGATATCTTGCTTTTTTCCTTACCCAAATAAATTGGGGCAATATTTTTTGCATAGTTATAAATAACGAGTTGGGTATTCGAATGGGAATTGTCCTGAATAAGTATAAAATTCTAGATAGAAGTGGCATCTTATATGCAGTCAAATGACCTGACAAGGATAATACGTGGATTTTGAGTTTTGATATTTCTCTTTGGATATTAGAGATAAGTGGAATAAAATTAACCTTATACAGGTCTGTAATGGGAAATGTTAATTGTATGCCTAGATATTTCAAAGGTTTGTCAGACCAACAATATGGGAATCTTTGTTTAAGATTTGATTTCAAACTTTTCCCCATAGCGATACTTAATATGTAGGATTTTGAGCAATGTTGCTAAATTGTTGGAGGACCTTATGGACTTCCGGGAGGGAATGGATCGGGTCTGATAGGGAGACTATTACATCATCAGCAAATAGCTCTCTTGCCCGCCGCACTCTCCAGCAGTATGGCCGTGGGTCGGATGGACTCCATGTCCGCCGGCTACCCACGATTGCCTGGCACAGAAGAAAAACGGGGAACTGCCAATGTAAACATGGAGGTTCCCCGCTCTGTCATACGGCATGTAAGAGATCTACTGATCCCTGTCACTGGGATCAGTTAGATCTCTTATGCCCCTGGTAGGACAGCCCCCTCACAGTTAGAACACGCCTAGGGAACAGAGTTAACTCCTAGATCCCTTCACTGCCAATGACATTTACACAGTAATCAGTGACTATTTAAATTTCTGATCACAGTATAAATGTCATTGGCCCAAAAAAGCCACCATTACGAGTAAAAAAAAAAAAAAGTAAAAACGCCATAAATGAATTCTCATGGTTTGTAAACGCGGCAACTTTTGCGCAAGCCAATTAATAAATGCCAATCACAATTGTTGTTACCACAAATATTTTTATATATATCTTTTTTTTTGGATATGTATTATGGCAAAAAGTAAAAAATATAGTTTCTTTCAAAATTGTCACTCTTTTTTGTTAATAGCGGTGATCAGAAATGACGCAGAGGGGATCAAATACCAACAAAAGAAAGCTCTGTTTGTGAAAAAAGGACGTCAGTTTCGTTTGAGTACAACGTTGCACGACCACGCAATTGTCAGTTAAAGCAAAGCAGTGCCAAATCGCAAAAAGTGTTCTGGTCCTACAGTGGGAAATCCTTCCGGTCGTTAAGTGGTTAATCCTGGCAGATAGTTGTATAAGAAGACCTATTATATATACTTTATGTGAGTTAGACAATATGAAGGGATCCTCGACTGATGGGGCATTGATCTCAAAAAACTCTTTCAAAGCTGTCACAATTTGTTTCTTGTTTTTGGGTTGAGTCAAAGTATAAATGTCATTACGCTAATGGTTTGCCCGTCTCATTGTGAAGATCCCCAACAGTTATGGAAACTGGAGCATGGTCTTACCATGTTATGCAATGAATATCTAACTTAGTAATTTTTTGAAGCAGGAATTTATCAACCAAAAATAAATCTATCCTAGAGTATGATAAGCATTGTATGATGAGCATTGGAGAAGAAAGTAAAGTATTTTTCTGTGGAGTGTTGACATCTCCAGATATCGTAAAGATTGGAAGTGGAGATGAAAATGTTCAAGGTGACTCTATGTTTCTTATGTCACTTTTCAGTAGAGAGATCCAAGTCCAAATTTGGGATTAAAGTCTCTACAAACAATTACATGACCTTGTTGCACAGATATAACCTTCTTCCAGATTTTATTTAAGCAGGAAATTTGTTTGGTGTTTGGGAGATATAAGTTAACTAGGGTGTATTTGATTTTAGTTTATTTTGCAGATTAGGATTATAAATCTACCCCTGTTGTCGTGACGAGGCTTCCAGCAGCAGGAACCATGGAGGCAAAGGACTTCCGGATCTGAGAACTGTTATTCCTGCCCTTACTGTTGCAGGAGCAAATCACAAAACATCAAGCAGACTGAAATCACTGATCATGAGCTTGGCATTAGAGTTGACCGAACACCTGGATGGTCGGGTTCGGTGGGTTCGGCCGAACTTCGCGAAAAAGTTTGGGTTCGGCACCAAACTTGACCCGAACTTAACCCAGAACCCCATTGAAGTCAATGGTGACCCAAACTTTTGGGCACAAAAATGGCTGTAAAATAGTCCTGGAAAGGGCTAGAGAGCTGCAAAAGGAAGCAAAATGGGGATAAGAGTAGGACAAGTGCCCTGCAAACAAATGTGGATAGGGAAATAACTTAAAATCATATAAAAAAAAAAAAAAATGGAGGAGGAGGTGGATGGAGGTGGATGTGGAGTAGGAAGTTGAGGAGGCAGTGACCGTGGCAGTGTAGGTGGAAGTGGCGGTGGAGGAGGTAGCCAACACTGTTTTTTGTTTGTTTGTTTTTTTTTTCTAATTGGGGTAGACCCCAAAATATTGAGACATATTAAAAAAAAAAAAGTATACCAATGGCTGTGTGAGGTCGGTATAAATGTCTATTCTGCACAAGGTACAGAAAAGTCTTGTGGGATCCCTGCCTGGTTCATTTTAATAAACCTTAGCTTGTCCACGTTGGCTGTGGACAGATGGCTGTGCTTGTCTGTGATAAGGCCCCCTGCCGTGCTAAACACACGTTCAGACAATACACTGGCTGCAGGGCAGGCCAGCACCTCCAAGGCATAAAGGGCAAGCTCAGGCCATGTGCCTAATTTGGAGACCCAGAAGTTGAATGGGGCAGACCCATCAGACAGTACGTGTAGGTGTGTGCACATATACTGTTCCACCATGTTGCTGAAATGCTGCCTCCTGCTAAGATGTTGCCTATCAGCTGGTGGTGCTGTTTGTTGTGGCGTGCTGCTGACAAAGCTTTTCCACATTTCGGCCATTCTAAACCTGCCTTCTGAGGTGCTGGCGGTGCCACTGTTGCGTTGGCGACCTCTTCCTCCTCCTCCTCCTCTGCCTTCGCCTTGGGCTTCCACTGAGCCCCCGGTGTCATTTAAGAATGCCCTCAGCAGCGCGACTACCAGAGTGCGCTTGTAGTCACGCATCTTTCGATCACACTCCAGTGAGGGAATTAAGGACAGCACGTTGTCCTTGTAACGGGGATCCAGCAAGTTAAAATGTGGGCAACTCGGCTGTCATTGAGCAGGCACTGCAGCATGTAGTTGCTCATGTGTGCCAGGCTGCTCAGAGGCAAGCTGTCCTCTGTGGGAGGTGTATCATCTGTGTCCTCCGTATCCCCCCAGCCACGCTCCAGTGATGCCCACGAGCTGCGTTGAGTGCCACCCTGCTGTGAACACGGTTCTTCCTCCTCCTACTCCTCCTCCTCATCATCCTCATCCTCCTCATCCTCCAGAACTGTCCCCTGGCTTGAAAATTTTTGACCTGGCCTATGCTAGTGCAGGAACCCACCCTCCGAGCCACTTGTGAATGGCCTGATAACCGTGGAAACACATCCTCTTCCATCATCGCCCAAAGTGTTTTTTCAAGGAGACATAGAAGTGGGATAGTAACGTTGAGAACAGCGTCATCGGCACTGGCCATCTTGGTGGAGTACTCGAAACACCGCAATATGGTACACAGGTCTTGCATGAAGGTCCACTCATTGGTGGTGAAGTGGTGCTGTTCCAAAGAGCGACTGACCCGTGCGTGCTGCAGCTGAAACTCCACTATTGCCTGCTGCTGCTCGCACAGTGTCTTCAGCAGGTGCAAGGTGGAATTCCACCTTGTGGGCACGTCGCAATAGAGGTGGTGAGCTGCAGCGCAGACAGGCGAGCAGCAGCAGGGTGAGAACGCCGAAAGCACGCACAGACGGCAGCACTTTCTGCAGCAGCTCTGACATATCCGGGTAGTTTTTTAAGAAATTTCTGCACCACCAAATTCAGCACATGCTCCAGGCAAGGGATATGTGTCAAACCGGCTAGGCCCAGAGCTGCTACGAGATTTCACCCATTATCGCACACCAACAGGCCGGACTTGAGGCTTAGTGGCAACAACCACTCATCGGTCTGTTGTTCAATGCCTGTCCACAGCTCCTGCGCAGCGTGGGGTTTATCCCCCAAACATATCAGTTTTAAAACAGCCTTCTGTCGTTTCCCCCTGGATGTGCTGAAGTTGGTGGTGAAGGTGTTACGTTGACCGGATGTGGAGGTGGTAGAGGAGGAGGAAGCAGAGTAGGAGGAGGAGGCAACAGGAGGCAAAGAGAAATGCCCTGCCATCCTCGGTGGCGGAAGGACATGCACCAAACTGCTAGCCGCCTCAGGCCCACCCGCCACTACATTTGCCCAGTGTGCAGTTAGCGAGATATAGCGTCCCTGCCCGTGCTTACTGGTCCACGTATCAGTGGTTATGTGGACCTTGCCACAGATGGCATTGCGCAGTGCACACTTGATCTTGTCCCCGACTTGTTTGTGCAGGGAAGGGATGGCTCATCTGGAAAAGTAGTGGCGGCTGGGAACCACATACTGTGGGACAGACACCACCATCAGGTTTTTAAAACTGTCCGTGTCCACCAGACGGAATGACAGCATTTCAAATGCCAGGAATTTTGAAATGCCTGCATTCAGGGCCAGGGATCATGGGTGGGTAGGGGGGTACTTCCTCTTTCTCTCCAGTGTTTGGGAGATGGAGAGCTGTAAGCTTCCATGGGACTGTGTGGAAATGCTTGGGGACGGTGGTGGACATGGTGGCATTGCTGTCACATCGTCTGTTTGCTGGGTGGCAGGTGACACTGGCACTGTAGAGGTGGAGGAGGAGGCCGAGGCAGCAGCAGAAGAGGAAGCAGGAGGAGGCCAAGACCTTTCTTGGATTTTGAGGTGCTTATTCCACTGCAGCTCATGCTCTGCATGTAGATGCCTGGTCATGCAGGTTGTGCTCAGGTTTAGAACATTTATGCCTCGCTTCAGGCTCTCATTGCACTGCGTGCAAACCACTCGTGTCTTGTCGTCAGCACATTGTCTGAAGAACTGCCATGCCAGGGAACTCCTTTGAGCTGCCTTTGGTGTGCTAGGTCCCTGGGTTTGGTGGGTAGTAGCAGGTGAACTGTCTAGGGGACGGTCGATCCGATTTTGCAACCTGCTTCCTCTTTTGCCGTGCTGGTGCCTCTGTGTGACCACCACCTCTTCCTCCAAACTGCACACATCAGTCGTATGACCTTCATTCCATGTGGCGTCTAGGACCTCATCATCCTCCACATCATCTTCCACCCACCCTTCACCCCTGCCCTCCTTGTCAGTCTGCACACTGTGGAAAGCCGCAGCAGTTGGCACCTGTGTTTCGTCATCATCAGAGACATGCTGCTGTGGTGTTTCCATGTCCTCATCCTGAAACAGAAGTGACTGGGCATCGGTGCACTCAATGTCTTCCACTTCTGGGGCAGGGCTATGTGGATGGCCCACGGAAAGCACACCAGCAGAGTCATCAAAAAGCATAAGAGACTGCTGCATGACTTGGGGCTCAGACTGCTTGGCTGATTTACAAGGGGCTGAGGTGAAAGACAGATGGCCATGGGGTTCAGGTGCCAACTCTGAGCTTTCATCAAGAGACCAGGTGGGAGACAATGTGAAAGAAGCCTCTACTTGTTCTGGCCTCACCATTCGTTGAGCGGGATTCGGGCCTACCAAATAACGTTGAAGGTTCTGTCGACTACTCGCACCTGAGGAAGGTGTTTCACTTGTGCGTGTAGCTGGAACAAATCGACCACGTCCTCTCCTTGAAACAGGAACTTCACCAACACCACCAACACCAGCAGCACCACGGCCATGTCCCTTATGCTCTCCTCATTCTGGACGCAAATGTACTATGTGGCACTATTTATTAATAAAGAAAAAGAAAAGAATAATAAATTACCAGCAATGTAGATGCACTTTTAATTTTTGTGCAAGAAATGCACCGCTGGCCCCAAATATAGTATTTCGAATATTTTCTGTTTTCTAAACCAGCACCTTTTATTTTTGTGCAAGAAATGCAAGGCTCACAACAGCAGCAGGAACCTTTCCCTACACCAGTATGAGATGATTTTAGAACGCTAATCTGTCCCTCACAGCACCGACAGATACCTGTCCGTACTGCAGTATGAGATTATTTTAGAATGGTAATCTGTTCCTCACAGCACCGACAGGAAGCTCTCCCTACACCAGAATCAGATGAGTTTAGAACAATAATCTGTCCCTCACAGTACCGACAGGAACCTTTCCATAAACCAGTATGAGATGATTTCAGAATGATAATCGGTCCCTCCCAGCGCCTATAGGAACCTCTCCCTACACCAGTATGAGATGATCTTAGAACGATAATCTGTCCCTCACAGCACCGACAGGAACCTCTCACTACACCAGTATGAGATGATTTTAGAATGATAATCTGTCCCTCACAGCACCGACAGGAACCTCTCCTCTAATAGCAAGATTTTAGTAGAGTATGACC
>BLSH010495938.1:71552-82370 GCA_018402905.1 Glandirana rugosa | reverse complement strand
TTCACACCAGCAGCAGGAAACTCCCCCTATACCAGTATGATATGGTTTTAAACCACTAATCTGTCTCTCACAGCAACAGTAGGAAGGAACCTCTCCCTATAGCAGTATGAGATGATTTTAGAACACTAATCTATCCCTCAAGGCAGCAGCAGGATCCTCTCTCTATAGCAGTATGAGATGATTTTAGAACACTAATATGTCCTTCACACCAGCAGAAGGAACCTCTCCGTATATCAGTGTGAGATTAATTTAGAACACTAATCTATCCCTCACACCAGCAGCAGGAACCTCTCTCTCTACCAGTATGAGATGATTTTAGAACACTAATCTGTCCCTCACACCAGCAGCAGGAAGTAACCTCTCCCTATAGCAGTTTGAGATGATTTTAGAACACTAATCTATCCCTCACACCAGCAGCAGGAACCTCTCTCTATACCAGTATGAGATGATTTTAGAACACTAATCTGTCCCTCACACCAGCAGCAGGAAGTAACCTCTCCCTATAGCAGTTTGAGATGATTTTAGAACACTAATCTGTCCCTCACAGCAGAAGCAGGAAGGAACCTCTCCCTATAGCAGTATGAGATGATTTTAGAACACCAACCTATCCCTCACAGCAGCAGGTGCCTCTCCCTATAGCAGTATGAGATGATTTTAGAACAATAATCTGTCCCTCACAGCCGCAGCAGGAACCTCTCCCTACAGCAGTATGAGATGATTTTAGAACGCTAATCTATCCCTCACAGCAGCAGCAGGAACCTCTCCATATAGCATTATGAGACAATTTTAGAACACTAATTGGTCCCTCACACCAGCAGCAGGAACCTCTCCATATACCAGTATGATATGGTTTTAGAACACTATTCGGTCCCTCACACCAGCAGCAGGACCCTCCCCCTATACCAGTATGATATGGTTTTAAAACACTAATCTGTCTCTCACAGCAACAGTAGGAAGAATTCTCTCCCTATAGCAGTATGAGATGATTTTAGAACACTAATCTATCCCTCAAGGCAGCAGCAGGATCCTCTCTCTATGGCAGTATGAGATGATTTTAGAACACTTATATGTCCTTCACACCAGCAGAAGGAACCTCTCCCTATATCAGTGTGAGATTAATTTAGAACACTAATCTATCCCTCACACCAGCAGCATGAACCTCTCCATATACCAGTATGAGATGATTTTAGAACACTAATCTATCCCTCACACCAGCAGCAGGAACCTTCCCCTATACCAGTATGATATGGTTTTAAAACACTAATCTGTCTCTCACAGCAACAGTAGGAAGGAACCTCTCCCTATAGCAGTATGAGATGATTTTAGAAAACTAATCTATCCCTCAAGGCAGCAGCAGGATCCTCTCTCTATAGCAGTATGAGATGATTTTAGAACACTAATATGTCCTTCACACCAGCAGAAGGAACCTCTCCGTATATCAGTGTGAGATTAATTTAGAACACTAATCTATCCCTCACACCAGCAGCAGGAACCTCTCTCTATACCAGTATGAGATGATTTTAGAACACTAATCTGTCCCTCACACCAGCAGCAGGAAGTAACCTCTCCCTATAGCAGTTTGAGATTATTTTAGAACACTAATCTATCCCTCGCAGCAGGAACCTCTCCCTATAGCAGTATGAGCTGATTTTAGAACACTAATCTGTCCCACACAGCAGCAGCAGGAACCTCTCCTTTTAGCAGTATGAGATGATTTTAGAACACTAATCTATTCCTCACAGCAGCATCAGGAACCTCTCCCTATAGCAGTATGAGATGATTTTTGAACACTAATCTATCCCTCACAGCAGCAGCAGCAGGAACCTCTCCCTATAGCAGTATGAGATGATTTTAGAACACTAATCTGTCCCACACAGCAGCAGCAGGAACCTCTCCCTATGCCACTATGATATGATATCGGAACACCAATCTGTCCCTCACAGCAGCAGCAGGAAGGAACCTCTCCCTATAGCAGTATGAGATTATTTTAGAACACCAACCTATCCCTCACAGCAGCAGCAGGTGCCTCTCCCTATAGCAGTATGAGATGATTTTAGAACACTAATCTGTCCCTCACAGCCGCAGCAGGAACCTCTCCCTACAGCAGTATGAGATGATTTTAGAACGCTAATCTATCCCTCACAGCAGCAGCAGGAACCTCTCCATATAGCAGTATGAGACGATTTTAGAACACTAATTGGTCCCTCACACCAGCAGCAGTAACCTCTCCATATACCAGTATGATATGGTTTTAGAACACTATTCGGTCCCTCACACCAGCAGCAGGAACCTCCCCCTATACCAGTATGATATGGTTTTAAAACACTAATCTGTCTCTCACAGCAACAGTAGGAAGAATTCTCTCCCTATAGCAGTATGAGATGATTTTAGAACACTAATCTATCCCTCAAGGCAGCAGCAGGATCCTCTCTCTATGGCAGTATGAGATGATTTTAGAACACTAATATGTCCTTCACACCAGCAGAAGGAACCTCTCCCTATATCAGTGTGAGATTAATTTAGAACACTAATCTGTCCCTCACACCAGCAGCAGGAAGTAACCTCTCCATATAGCAGTTTGAGATGATTTTAGAACACTAATCTATCCCTCGCAGCAGGAACCTCTCCCTATAGCAGTATGAGATGATTTTAGAACACTAATCTGTCCCACACAGCAGCAGCAGGAACCTCTCCCTATAGCAGTATGAGATGATTTTAGAACTCTAATCTATCCCTCACAGCAGCATCAGGAACCTCTCCCTATAGCGGTATGAGATGATTTTAGAACACTAATCTATCCCTCACAGCAGCAGCAGGAACCTCTCCCTATAGCAGTATGAGATTATTTTAGAACGCTAATCTATCCCTCACACCAGCAGCAGGAACCTCTCCCTATACCATTATGATATGATGTTAGAACACTAATCTGTACCTCACACCAGCAGCAGGAACCTCTCCCTATACCACTATATGATTTTAGAACATTAATCTGTCCCTCAAAGCAGCAGCAGGAAGCAACCTCTCCCCATAGCAGTGTGAGAATATTTTAGAACTCTAATCTGTCCCACACACCAGCACCAGTAGCCTTTCCCTATAGTAGTATGAGATAATTTTAGAACACTAATCTATCCCTCACAGCAGCAGCAGGAACCTCTCCTTAAAGCAGAATGAGATGATTTTAGAACACTAATCGGTCCCTCACACCAGCAGCAGGAACCTCCCCATATACCAGTATGATATGATTTTAGAACACTAATCTGTCCCTCACACCAGCAGCAGGAACCTCTCCCTATACCAGTATGATATGATTTTAGAACACTAATCTGTCCCTCACAACAACAGCAGGAAGAAACCTCTCCCTATAGCAGTATAAGAGGATTTTAGAACACTAATCTATCCCTCAAGACAGCAGCAGGATCCTCTCTCTATAGCAGTATGAGGTGATTTTAGAACACTAATCTGTCCCTCACACCAGCAGCAGGAACCTCTCCCTATAGCAGTGTGAGATTATTATAGAGCATTAATCTATCCCTCACAGCAGCAGCAACAACCTCTCTCTATTCCAGTATGATATGATTTTAGAACACTAATATATCCCTCACACCAACAGCAGGTACCTCTCCATATACCAGCATGATATGATTTTAGAACCCTAATCTGTCCCTCACAGACAGCAGCAGGAAGGACCCTCTCCCTGTAGCAGTAAGATATGATTTTGAACACTAATCTATCCCTCACAGCAGCAGCAGGAACTTCTCCCTTTACCAGTATGATATGATTTTTGGACACTAAACTGTCCCTCACACCAGCAGCAGGAACCTCTCCCTATACCATTATGATATGATTTTAGAACATTAATCTGTCCCTCACACCAGCAGCAGGAACCTCTCCCTATACCACTATGATATGATTTTAGAACACTAATCTGTCCCTCACAGCAGCAGCAGGAAGGAACCTCTTCCTATAGTAGTATGAGATTATTTTAGAACACTAATCTATCCCTCACAGCAGCAGCAGGAACCTCTCCCTATAGCAGTATGAGATGATTTTAGAACACTAATCTGTCCCACACAGCAGCAGCAGGAACCTCTCCTTTTAGCAGTATGAGATGATTTTAGAACACTAATCTATCCCTCACAGCAGCATCAGGAACCTCTCCCTATAGCAGTATGAGATGATTTTTGAACTCTAATCTATCCCTCACAGCAGCAGCAGCAGGAACCTCTCCCTATAACAGTATGAGATGATTTTAGAACACTAATCTGTCCCACACAGCAGCAGCAGGAACCTCTCCCTATGCCACTATGATATGATATCGGAACACTAATCTGTCCCTCACAGCAGCAGCAGGAAGGAACCTCTCCCTATAGCAGTATGAGATGATTTTAGAACACCAGCCTATCCCTCACAGCAGCAGCAGGTGCCTCTCCCTATAGCAGTATGAGATGATTTTAGAACACTAATCTGTCCCTCACAGCCGTAGCAGGAACCTCTCCCTACAGCAGTATGAGATGATTTTAGAATGCTAATCTATCCCTCACAGCAGCAGCAGGAACCTCTCCATATAGCAGTATGAGACGATTTTGGAACACTAATTGGTCCCTCACACCAGCAGCAGGAACCTCTCCATATACCAGTATGATATGGTTTTAGAACACTATTCGGTCCCTCACACCAGCAGCAGGAACCTCCCCCTATACCAGTATGATATGGTTTTAAAACACTAATCTGTCTCTCACAGCAACAGTAGGAAGAATTCTCTCCCTATAGCAGTATGAGATGATTTTAGAACACTAATCTATCCCTCAAGGCAGCAGCAGGATCCTCTCTCTATGGCAGTATGAGATGATTTTAGAACACTAATATGTCCTTCACACCAGCAGAAGGAACCTCTCCCTATATCAGTGTGAGATTAATTTAGAACACTAATCTGTCCCTCACACCAGCAGCAGGAAGTAACCTCTCCCTATAGCAGTTTGAGATGATTTTAGAACACTAATCTATCCCTCGCAGCAGGAACCTCTCCCTATAGCAGTATGAGATGATTTTAGAACACTAATCTATCCCTCACAGCAGCAGCAGGAACCTCTCCCTATAGCAGTATGAGATGATTTTAGAACACTAATCTGTCCCACACAGCAGCAGCAGGAACCTCTCCCTATAGCAGTATGAGATGATTTTAGAACACTAATCTATCCCTCACAGCAGCATCAGGAACCTCTCCCTATAGAGGTATGAGATGATTTTAGAACACTAATCTATCCCTCACAGCAGCAGCAGGAACCTCTCCCTATAGCAGTATCAGATGATTTTAGAACTCTAATCTATCCCTCACAGCAGCAACAGGAACCTCTCCCTATAGCAGTATGATATGATTTTAGAACACTAATCTGTCCCTCACAGCAACTTCAGGAAGGAACCTCTCCCTAAAGCAGTATGAGGTTATTTTAGAACGCTAATCTACCCCTCACACCAGCAGCAGGAACCTCTCCCTATACCATTATGATATGATGTTAGAACACTAATCTGTACCTCACACCAGCAGCAGGAACCTCTCCCTATACCACTATATGATTTTAGAACATTAATCTGTCCCTCAAAGCAGCAGCAGGAAGCAACCTCTCCCCATAGCAGTGTGAGAATATTTTAGAACTCTAATCTGTCCCACACACCAGCACCAGTAACCTTTCCCTATAGTAGTATGAGATAATTTTAGAACACTAATCTATCCCTCACAGCAGCAGCAGGAACCTCTCCTTAAAGAAGAATGAGATGATTTTAGAACACTAATCGGTCCCTCACACCAGCAGCAGGAACCTCCCCATATACCAGTATGATATGATTTTAGAACACTAATCTGTCCCTCACACCAGCAGCAGGAACCTCTCCCTATACCAGTATGATATGATTTTAGAACACTAATCTGTCCCTCACAGCAACAGCAGGAAGAAACCTCTCCCTATAGCAGTATAAGAGGGTTTTAGAACACTAATCTATCCCTCAAGACAGCAGCAGGATCCTCTCTCTATAGCAGTATGAGGTGATTTAAGAACACTAATCTGTCCCTCACACCAGCAGCAGGAACCTCTCCCTATAGCAGTGTGAGATTATTATAGAGCATTAATCTATCCCTCACAGCAGCAGCAACAACCTCTCTCTATTCCAGTATGATATGATTTTAGAACACTAATCTATCCCTCACACCAACAGCAGGTACCTCTCCATATACCAGCATGATATGATTTTAGAACCCTAATCTGTCCCTCACAGACAGCAGCAGGAAGGGCCCTCTCCCTGTAGCAGTAAGATATGATTTTGAACACTAATCTATCCCTCACAGCAGCAGCAGGAACTTCTCCCTTTACCAGTATGATATGATTTTTGGACACTAAACTGTCCCTCACACCAGCAGCAGGAACCTCTCCCTATACCATTATGATATGATTTTAGAACATTAATCTGTCCCTCACACCAGCAGCAGGAAACTCTCCCTATACCACTATGATATGATTTTAGAACACTAATCTGTCCCTCACAGCAGCAGCAGGAAGGAACCTCTTCCTATAGTAGTATGAGATTATTTTAGAACACTAATCTATCCCTCACAGCAGCAGCAGGAACCTCTCCCTATAGCAGTATGAGATGATTTTAGAACACTAATCTATCCCTCACAGCAGCAGCAGTAACTTCTCCCTATACCAGTATGATATGATTTTTGGACACTAAACTGTCCCTCACACCAGCAGCAGGAACCTCTCCCTATGGCAGTATGAGATGATTTTAGAACACTAAACTATCCCTCACAGCTGCAGCTGGAACCTCTCCCTATAGCAGTATGAGATGATTTTAGAACACAAATCTGTCCCTCACAGCAACAGCAGGAAGGAACCTCTCCCTATAGCAGTATGAGTTGACTTTAGAACACTAATCTATCCCTCACGGCAGCAGCAGGAACCTCTCTCTATACCAGTATGAGATGATTTTAGAACACTAATCTATCCCTCACAGCAGCAGCAGCAGGAACCTCTCCCTATAACAGTATGAGATGATTTTAGAACACTAATCTGTCACTAACACCAGCAGCAGCAACCTCTCCTTATACCAGTATGATATGATTTTAGAACACTAATCTGTCCCTCACAAACAGCAGCAGGAAGGAACCTCTCCCTATAGCAGTATGAAATGTTTTTAGAACACTAATCTATACCTCACAGCAGCAGCAGGAACCTCTCCCTATAGCAGTATGAGATGATTTTAGAACACTAATCTGTCCCTCACACCAGCAGCAGCAGGAATCTCTCCCTACAGCAGTATGAGATGATTTTAGAACGCTAATCTATCATTCACACGAGCAGCAGGAACCTCTCCCTATACCAGTATGATATGATTTTAGAACACTAATCTGTCCCTCACAGCAACATCAGGAAGGAACCTCTCCCTATAGCAGTATGAGATTATTTTAGAACGCTAATCTATCCCTCACATCAGTAGCAGGAACCTCTCCCTATACCTGTATGATATGATTTTAGAACACTAAACTGCCCCTCACAGCAGCAGCAGGAACCTCTCCCTATACCATTATGACATGATGTTAGAACACTAATCTGTCCCTCACACCAGCAGCAGGAACCTATCCCTATACCACTATGATATGATTTTAGAACATTAATCTGTCCCTCAAAGCAGAAGCAGGAAGCAACCTCTCCCTATAGCAGTATGAGATGATTTTAGAACACTAATCTGTCCCACACACCAGCACCAGGAACCTTTCCCTATAGCAGTATGAGATAATTTTAGAACACTAATCTATCCCTCACAATAGCAGCAGGAACCTCTCCTTAAAGCAGAATGATATGATTTTAGAACACTAATCGGTCCCTCACACCAGCAGCAGGAACCTCTCCCTATACCAGTATGATATGATTTTAGAACACTAATCTGTCCCTCACAGCAACAACAGGAAGGAACCTCTCCCTATAGCAGTATAAGAGGATTTTAGAACACTAATCTATCCCTCAAGGCAGCAGCAGGATCCTCTCTCTCTATAGCAGTATGAGATGATTTTAGAACACTAATCTGTCCCTCACACCAGCAGCAGGAACCTCTCCCTATAGCAATGTGAGATTATTATAGAACGCTAATCTATCCCTCACAGCAGCAGCAGCAACCTCTCTCTATACCAGTATGATATGATTTTAGAACACTAATCTATCCCTCACACCAACAGCAGGTACCTCTCCATCTACCAGCATGATATGATTTTAGAACACTAATCTGTCCCTCACAGACAGCAGCAGGAAGGAACCTCTCCCTATAGCAGTAAGAGATGATTTTGAACACTAATCTATCCCTCACAGCAGCCGCAGGAACTTCTCCCTATACCAGTATGATATGATTTTTGGACACTAAACTGCCCCTAACACCAGCAGCAGGAACCTCTCCCTATAGCAATGTGAGATTATTATAGAACGCTAATCTATCCCTCACAGCAGCAGCAGCAGCAACCTCTCTTTATACCAGTATGATATGATTTTAGAACACTAATCTATCCCTCACACCAACAGCAGGTATCTCTACATCTACCAGCATGATATGATTTTAGAACACTAATCTGTCCCTCACAGCAACATCAGGAAGGAACCTCTCCCTATAGCAGTATGAGATTATTTTAGAACGCTAATCTATCCCTCACATCAGTAGCAGGAACCTCTCCCTATACCTGTATGATATGATTTTAGAACACTAAACTGCCCCTCACAGCAGCAGCAGGAACCTCTCCCTATACCATTATGACATGATGTTAGAACACTAATCTGTCCCTCACACCAGCAGCAGGAATCTCTCCCTATACCACTATGATATGATTTTAGAACATTAATCTGTCCCTCAAAGCAGCAGCAGGAAGCAACCTCTCCCTATAGCAGTATGAGATGATTTTAGAACACTAATCTGTCCCACACACCAGCACCAGGAACCTTTCCCTATAGCAGTATGAGATAATTTTAGAACACTAATCTATCCCTCACAACAGCAGCAGGAACCTCTCCTTAAAGCAGAATGATATGATTTTAGAACACTAATCGGTCCCTCACACCAGCAGCAGGAACTTCTCCCTATACCAGTATGATATGATTTTAGAACACTAATCTGTCCCTCACAGCAACAACAGGAAGGAACCTCTCCCTATAGCAGTATAAGAGGATTTTAGAACACTAATCTATCCCTCAAGGCAGCAGCAGGATCCTCTCTCTATAGCAGTATGAGATGATTTTAGAACACTAATCTGTCCCTCACACCAGCAGCAGGAACCTCTCCCTATAGCAATGTGAGATTATTATAGTACGCTAATCTATCCCTCACAGCAGCAGCAGCAGCCTCTCTCTATACCAGTATGATATGATTTTAGAACACTAATCTATCCCTCACACCAACAGCAGGTACCTCTCCATCTACCAGCATGATATGATTTTAGAACACTAATCTGTCCCTCACAGACAGCAGCAGGAAGGAACCTCTCCCTATAGCAGTAAGAGATAATTTTGAACACTAATCTATCCCTCACAGCAGCCGCAGGAACTTCTCCCTATACCAGTATGATATGATTTTTGGACACTAAACTGTCCCTCACACCAGCAGCAGGAACCTCTCCCTATACCATTGTGATATGATTTTTAGAACATTAATCTGTCCCTCACACCAGCAGCAGGAAACTCTCCCTATACCACTATGATATGATTTTAGAACACTAATCTGTCCCTCACAGCAGCAGCAGAAGGAACCTCTTCCTATAGTAGTATGAGATTATTTTAGAACACTAATCTATCCCTCAGAGCAGCAGCAGGAACCTCTCCCTATAGCAGTATGAGATGATTTTAGAACACTAATCTATCCCTCACAGCAGCAGCAGTAACTTCTCCCTATACCAGTATGATATGATTTTTGGACACTAAACTGTCCCTCACACCAGCAGCAGGAACCTCTCCCTATGGCAGTATGAGATGATTTTAGAACACTAAATTATCCCTCACAGCTGCAGCTGGAACCTCTCCCTATAGCAGTATGAGATGATTTTAGAACACAAATCTGTCCCTCACAGCAAAAGCAGAAAGGAATCTCTCCCTATAGCAGTATGAGTTGACTTTAGAACACTAATCTATCCCTCACAGCAGCAGCAGGAACTTCTCCCTATAACAGTATGATATGATTTTTGGACACTAAACTGTCCCTCACACCAGCAGCAGGAACCTCTCCCTATACCATTATGATATGATTTTAAAACATTAATCTGTCCCTCACACCAGCAGCAGGAACCTCTCCCTATAACACTATGATATGATTTTAGAACACTAATCTATCCCTCACAGCAGAAGCAGGAACCTCTTCCAAAAGCAGTAAGAGATGATTTTAGAACACTAATCTGTCCCTCACAGCAGCAGCAGGAACCTCTCCCTATAGCAGTATGAGATGATTTTAGAACGCTAATCTATCCCGCACAGCAGCAGCAGGAACCTCTCTCTATAGCAGTATGAGATGATTTTAGAACACTAATCTGTCCCTCACAGCAGCAGCAGGAACCTCTCCCTATAGCAGTATGAGATGATTTTAGAACACTAAACTATCCCTCACAGCTGCAGCTGGAACCTCTCCCTATAGCAGTATGAGATGATTTTAGAACACAAATCTGTCCCTCACAAGAGTATGACGATATCCCTCTCCAAGGTCGACGTCGACACTCCCTATCAAATCACAAGATTTTAGTAGAGTATGACGATATCCCTCTCCAAGGACGACGACGACACTCCCTGTCTAATCACAAGA
>BLSH010495938.1:50594-62353 GCA_018402905.1 Glandirana rugosa | reverse complement strand
ATGTGAAATCTCTAATTTCTGCTATCTGTCCTCAGAGCAACAGCACAGACAGCAGTAGTAAAGTAATCTATCTCAGGATGCAGGATCAGGTCTTAAAATGGCTAAAATCTGTCCCTCACGCCGTCAGCTACCTTTCCCTATACTAACCCAAGGAGCATGTGACTGCAGCACTGTGACTCCAGCTTATAAAGAGGCTGGGTCACATGATGCACCGGCCAATCACAGCCATGCCATTAGTAGGCATGGCTGTGATGGCTTCTAAGGGCAAACCAGTGAAACGCTTGTTGATTGGCTGCCCTGCAGCTTCTCAACACGTGGAGTAAAATAGCAGAACCCCGGACCGAACCCGAACGATTTTTGAAATGTCCGGGTCCGGGTCCGTGCCACGGACACCCGAAAGTTCGGTACGGACCCGAACGTTACAGTCCGGGTTCGCTCAACACTAACCAGGATGACTACCACAAGTTTAAAGAGAAAATCCTTCCTAGAGGAGTGATCCAGCGTATCATGGGCTGCCACCAATGCTCCAGGATGGGAGAGGTGTCACCGAAAGGCGTATTGGAAATGCAGAGAAACACAAAGTTTTATGCCATGGCAGCTTAGGGAAAGTGGTCAGCCCGGAAAGGAGGGTACAGCAATCTGCATCCTGCATGAGGTATAGCCAACCAGCTTTGGAGTGCAAGTCTGCTGTTACCCCTAGCAACAGGGATCTTGTGTTACCTGCAGGGTGCATCAGTGTGTCCAGATAGGCTGCAGTGTTGCTCCATGACCACATGGGGAAGTCAGCCTGTGGAGATCTCACACCTGTGAGACATCCCACTAAAGTGAAAGCTATGACACCAGCTGCAGGAACTGGTAAAACTATTTCAGTTTGTTAAACTGAACCCAGTGAAGTGGAAGTGTGTCCAGTGGGGAGATCCACAGATTTAGCAGAGGCTGCGGAGGCCTCACCTGGGAGACAGCAGTCTGGGGGGGTGACCTTGAGGTCTGGACGCTCAGGTGCAGCCAGGAGGAGAGAGAGATCCTGGAGCAGCACAAGGGAGCAAGAGAGCAAGAGAGAGGCTACAGGAAATGACTCTTTAAAGGACCCACTGGTGTCGGAGTAAGGAGTACTATCCACTTTTTCTTTACTCCTTACTATCCACAACTTTTACCCATTCACTCTTTTTAGTGCACATACTTTCACTCTTATGCTGGTTTTAATTATCCTCTTATTTGTCTTATTCATCAGGCTTGGGGGTTTCCTCTTATTTCTAGCCCACTTGGGTTCTATTACTATATTATATTATATTATTTAATTTTTAGATTGGAGCCTCCATTGCACCCCTTGATGGACAGGCTTGTCCTGGGGAAACCCACCCATCTTCTCTGTTGTGCCGCATACCCCACCTCAGCTCCTGGTACAAACAGATTTGTCAGCCCATATTCTCCGGCACACACAACTCATGCTGCTAACGTGTAAGTAGTTTGGGAGATGGATATCCTTATCCTCTCCACTAGGGATGGGCCTGTGGATCGAGTCGCCCGTTCGGCAAATTTAAAACATTATGGGGCTTTTGCAGCGACTTTGCCTCCGCGGAGTGCCCCATAATGCATTGTGCGCAGACGGCATTGGGAGGGCTCCCGCCATCTGCACGCTTTTTGCTTGGAGAGTTTATTTATATGGCAGGGCGGGGCCACCCGGTGATGTAAGCGTGCGACCCCATCCCTTCTGACTTCATGTGACATCAGATGTGGCGGGTCATGCACTTATGTCACTGGGTGGCCCTGCCCTTCCAGATAAATAAACTGTCAAAGCAAAGATTGTGCAGAAGGCGGGAGCCCACCCAAGGAGGAGGAGCTGTTGTGGCTTTTTTTTTTTGGGTCCATTGTGCACAGTGATTGACGATAGATTACTACGGGGGACACTTAATTTTTTTTTAATAAAGGACTTGTCCCTATTTGTCTCCTGTGGTTTTTTTCCTTTTTGACACTTTTTGGTGAATTAGTAGGGGTACGATGTACTCGATACTAATTCACATGGGGGGCTGGGATATGGGGGCCCCCTTATTAAATGGGGCTTCCAGATTCCGATAAGCCCCCCACCCACAGACCCCCACAACCACAGCCTAGGGTTGTGGGGAAGAGGCTCTTGTCCCCATCAACATGGGGACAAGGTGCTTCGGGGTGGGGGGCGCAGAGGCCCCTGCCCCAAAGCACCCATGCTCCCCATATTGAGGGGATGTAGCCTGGTACCGTACAGGGGGGCCACTCGCCCCCCCCCCTATCCTGGCCAGCCAGGTTGCATGCTCGGATAAGGGTCTGGTATGGATTTTAGGGGGAACCCCTGTCATTTTGGCACGGGGTTCCCCTTAAAACCCATACCAGACCTGAAGGGCCTGGTATGGACTGGGGGGGGACCCTACACAATTTTTTTCAGTGATTTTTTCTATATTGCCGGGAGCCGGCAATACATTACAGTCGCATGTGGTTTTAAATGACATTTTTTCCTTTACAAATGTAATTTTGCTCTGGCACTGTTCCAAACATCACAGAGGTGTGCCATTTTACAAGCAGACTAAGGGGACCCCCCAGGCACGATATTTAAAGGAATATTTCATTTTTATTGTTTCACTTTAAGCATTATTAAAACCACTGCTCCTGAAAAATCAATTGGTTTAAAAACTTTTTTTGCATTGATACATGTCCCCTAGGGCAGGACCCGGGTCCCCATACACTTTTTATGGCAATAACTTGCATATAAGCCTTTAAAATTAGCACTTTTGATTTTTCATGTTCGGGTCCCATAGACTTTAATGATGTTCGAATGTTCGCACTAATTTTTTTGCCTGTTCGCATGTTCTGGTGTGAACCAAATTGGGGATTGTTCGGCCCATCCCTACGCTCCACTTAACGCCATCACCTCCCCTATTTGGGTTGTACTTTTGAACTTTGTAATGTGATATGCTTGTGTCTTTCTGCAGATCTATTTTAAGCACATCCACCCATGAGGAGTGACTTTATTGCCATGAAACGCGTAGAGCTTACACTGATGCATTGCTTACTCACAAGGACCCTACCCTATGTTTTAGGATTTTTGATATGGAGGATCATGTTTCAACAATGTATATACAAGTTTATATTATGCAGTTCATATGTTTATTATACTCTATGAATCCATTGTCGCATGTTATTGCTTTGTGTTTTAGACAATAAACACATTCAATGTACTTTGTTTTGCTTTGTTTTACACGCTGAGTCCCATTACACACACCTCATATAAAGTCCCAAACCCCTTTCTATGTACCTGAACCAGGGATGGAGATGTATGGCAACATATCTCTCATTCAAAGTCCCAAAAGCCCCCTTTTTCTTCATGCCCTCAACATGGGGAGGGTGCTTTGAGGTACCCCCAAAGTACCTTGATGGGAGAAGGGCCTCACCCCCACAACCCTGGCCGGTGGTTGTGGGGGTCTGCAGATGGGGGGCTTATCGGAATCTTGAAGCCCTCTTTAATAGGGGGACCCCCAGATCCCAACTCCCCCTGTGTGAATGGGTAGGGGTACATTGTACCCCTACCCATTCACCAAAAAAGGAATGTAGTGTTACAAAAAACAGTAGACAATTTTTGACAAGTCCTTTATTGTAAAATAGCTCTTTTTCTTCTTTTCTTCTTTCTTCTTTCTTCATCCGGTCTTCCTCCATCTTTTCCTGCGCCGCTCCTCCTTCTGGTCCTCTGCTTCTTCTTTCAGTCTTCTTCCTTCCTCTCATCATCTTCTTCTACTTCCTCCTCATTCTCCGCCACTGCCGCCGCTCCCCCTGCTGCCGCTCCTGCTGCTGTGCCATCCAGAGGCGACTCCCAGAATGGGCGGTCTTCAGTTTGACAGTTATTTTAGAAGAAGGGCCTTTGCCACCTGGCAATGTAAATGGGTGACCCTGCCCCCTCTGACGGCACATGACATCAGAAGGGGGCAGGGTTTCTCACTTACGTCATTGGGTGGCCCCATCCATACCTATAAAATACCTATAAAATAACTGTCAAACTGAAGACCGCCCATCCTGGGAGTCGTCTCTGGACAACACGGCATCGGGAGCAGCAGTGGTGAAAGAAGAAGAAGAAGATGACGAGAGGAAGGAAGACCAGAAGAAGGAGCGGGGCAGGAGAAGATGGAGGAAGAAAGAAGAAAGGTAGAAAAAGATCTATTTTACAATAAAAGGACTTGTCAAAAACTGTGTTTACTGTGTCTACTGTGTTTTGTAACACTACATTCCTTTTTTGGTGAATGGATAGGGGTACAATGAGCCCCATACTCATTCACAGAGCGGTTGGGATCTGGGGGCGCCCTTATTAAAGGGGGATTTCAGATTCCTATAAGCCCCCTGCCCACAGACCCCCCACAACCACTGGTCGGGGGTTTGGGGATGAGGCCCTTCTCCCCATCAACATGGGGACAAGGTGCTTTTAGGTAACCTCAAAGCACCCTCCCCATGTTGAGGGCATGGTGCCTGGTATGGTTTGGAGGGGAGGGGTGCTCACTCATTGAAACCACCAAAGATAATGTTACGCCGAGTAAATAGATACCCAACATGTCATGCTTCAAAATTGCGCCCACTCGTGAAATGGCGACAAACACTTAAAAAATCTCCATCGGCAAAGTTAATCAATTTCTAAAGGTTACCAGTTTTGAGTTACAGAGGAGATCTAGTGCTAGAATTATTGCTCTCGCTCTAATAATCAGGGAGGTACCTCATATGTGTGGTTTGAACACCGTTTTCATATGTAGGCGGGACTTACGTATACGTTCAGTTCTGTGTACAAGCTCGGCAGGACAGGGCACTTTACATTTTTTTTTTCTTATTTATTTAACTTGTTATTTTTTATTTTTACACTGTCCATTTAAAAAAATTGGGTCACTTTTATTCATACTACAAGGAATGTAAACATACACTGAATGAGCTGTGTATAGTCTACACTAAAGGCACTACACTATATAAGGTACATATATATTGTTAGACTGCCTGAACGGACTCTATATATTCTACTATACTATACACTGAATGAGCTGTATATAGTCCACACTAAAGGCAGCATATTATATATATCCTTACACTGCCTGTATATCATCTACACTCCCTTCACTAACTGTATAAAGATGTATCTACCTAGTATTGAACTGCCTACACGCCACTAGCTAAACTATCTCTCTCCACGTTACACATACAGTACACAGAGCCGCTGTTCAAGTGGCTTTATGTAGTGTGGGATTCGACTGAAACCCCTGATCCATGATTGGCCAAAGGCACCCTGCCTTTGGCCAATCATGGCTCTCACAGCAGAGCGTGCTGGGAGTGGCCAAGCATGCAGGTCATGTGTATGCTTTGGCCAAACAGCGGGCGGCATTTCCCCATGATTTCACTGCATTATGGGGCGCTCCAATTTCCCACGAATGCCCCATAATGTTTGGGATTTGCTGAACAGGTAAACCCCCAATGTTCGAGTCGAACGTGTGTTTGACTCGAACCGGAGGCCCATCTCTACTGCGTAGTACCAATGGGTGGAGCCAGGTGGTACAGGCCATGCTAGGTAACCTCGAACAAGAATCTAATTAATGGGACCAATGTTTATTAACCATTTGGCACAGGATCTCCTGATTCCCTGTGAGGGTACTTCCAGTTATTGATTGATATGGAAGTCACTCAGGAGAACCATCTGAGATATCAGAGGTCTCTCCACCTGATGCGGTGACCAGGAACATTTCTGCTAATGTGGTCTGAGGTGTGGCTGAGCAGTGATCAGTAGAGGGCACAGATACTGTCTCACCCGGTAGACCTCATAAAAAGGAAAGGCCCAGAATAGACGTGGCAGTAGCAGAGGTGCCTTCTGTCACTCACAACGTGGTACGAGTTAAGGTACCCAGAGACACTGTGGGAGAAAGTGCAAATATTGGTTGCTGTAGCAATGTAACTTGTACACCAGTTAGTATTATCCAAGTAAGAAATTATTTAAGCTTGAATCAGTGCCATTTGTTAGGACAGCCACCCATGGAGCTTTGGACAACAGGTGAGGTGGAGCTGGGCGATGGTCACGTGGAGTATAGTCACTCGCCTGTGTGTGTGGTCCCTCCTCAGGACTGGTCCTAAGAAACACTGAAAAAAGCACGGATGGTATCAAAAGTTGTGACCTCATGCTTTGTGATCTGTTAATGATTGATGCTGTTAACAATTATTTGGTTGCCGTGAGTAACCGGAAAAACTTTTTTGAACCTGAAGGACCTATGGTGAAGGGTGAAAGGAAGGATCAGGGAAAGCCAAGCTCCCCCAAGAAAAGAAAATAAGTCCAAGGACCCCAAGAGAAAATAGAGAAGGCTGAGTATAAGGAACTGTAGGACCCTGTTTAGATTTAGGGTGGGATGTACCTGGAAGCACACCCGGAAAAAGGGTTGGGCCTATGTGGCTGATGGCCAGCACAGAGGTGTCCCAACTGCAGTGTGTGCAGGTGTTCCTCCCTCTGAATCAAAAAACAAAAGGGGGAATGTGATAGTGAGAGTCCCTGCCTCAGGAATTAGGCCTCATACACACCACACGGGTGTAATAGCAAAACGGCCCGGACAAAAATCGGTGTCAAAAAAGCGATTTTGTCAGCGTTTTGCATCGGCGTTAATGCGCGTTAGTGAGCGTCATTGAGCGTCGGCGTCAATAGGTGCTTTGTTTAAAGAAAACATTCCTCTGCTATTTTTTAACCTGAAAACGCTGTTGCTATGGCGTTAATGTGCGTTACTGAGCGTTAGTTGTGTTAGTGAGCTTTTTGCCAGCTCATCGTCAAAAACGCCATAAAGCTACAACCTCGGAACACGCGTGTCCTGCGTTCGATTTACAGCTTAAGAACACCAACGCCATCTACAGCTCAACAATGTCAGCGTTTGTATGGGGTCATTGAATAACATGGAGAGCTGAAAAAATTCTAAAAAATGCGGCGGTAAAAAACGTCTGTGTGCATGAGGCCTAAAAGGTTTAAAAGAGACAAAGAGTTTGCATGTCTGCTGACTGCAGGGCTACAGAGCAGTTATTTTGAGTGGAAAAAACTCCTCTGACAGCTCTCTCCGGAATTTGTTATTTCCAGATGGGGCTCTGTATTTTGGAGATCCCTAAGAGTCTTGGGTGGGATCTCCTACCTTGTGTTTGGGTCTTGTGGACAACCATCAGGCAGTGTGCCTAGGTGCACACAGCCCATATAACGATGGGCTGGTGAGAGCAGTAGGTGGTGGAAGGTGGCGTTTGAGCAGCTTAGTACTGTTTGAAGACAGACCACTGTCAATAAAACTGTCTGCCCTGTGGGATACTGCAGCCCATGAAAAGGGGATTCTATGCCCAGGGACTGGGGAAGGCTGGCCAGCATTTAGAGTCAATAAGACTAAGGAAGCCAGTGAGTCCAGGGGGGCTGGAAGGAATCAAGAAGTCTGTTGGGAACAAGCAGAGGAACTGCTGACATGAGAGAGCCAGGTGGCTCTGTATGTTTTTATTCATGTTTGAATGAAGTTTCAACTCCTACACGGGATTCCTGGATGGACTTTTGTTTATGTTTTTAATAAACGTGGGCTACCAGGCCCTTAACGATAACGCCTGTCTGACGTGGACTCACTGCACAAAAATGCATCTATCACTACAGCTAAACACCCCCAATATCAGGATATATATACTGTACAAATCTATTTTATTTAGATAGTGTTTATAATCTAGTGATTTGGGGTCTTAACGCTTCACTATATGTAATATTTTTACTGAAAATATCCCAACACTTTATTGAAGCCCATTTTGGTATTTTAATGATATTTGTACAGAAACATTATTTTGCACTATTGATATTATTTCTAAAAGTAACAGCGCCATTTAGAGATTTTTTATTGCACTTTATGAAACTGTATATATGTGTTTGTGTCTGGCCAACATTGTGTTCATGCATTCAAATGTAGGTGTTTTATAGTACAGATGATTTTTTTTTTTGAAAAATCTGACAATAAGAAGTTTGTGGAATTATTTCATCACACAATACACTGATTTGTTGCAGGAGAATGATCTTGGTCATGCACAAGTATTCCCCATTTCAGATATTGAGGGTGACAGTGCCAGAACCACATAGGAAGGGAACATCAGGTAAGGAGCAGCCGAAGACAGTGATTTTCCTGCAGTTTGGGCTTATTACCAAGTGGGCTCCAGCAAAGAGGGGGTATAAGATAAGGAGACAGCCTGTTCATTGATGCCACAGATTTGAGAGGTGGAAGTTTCTGAGGGAGAGACAGAACAGTAGCAAGAAAAGGTTTTGTCCAGGGGCAGACCTAAAGGGACAGAGCTCTGAATAGTGGGCCATTTTTACACTTAACTGCTGTCAACAATACTATTGTTATCTGCAGCCTCTTTTTTGCAGGTTATCAGCCATGTTAAAAGTATCACCATCTTGGGTGCCATAAGCAAGAGATGCAGGATGAAACATATGACTCTGCACCACAACTCACTCAATAAGACAAGTTGGCAGCAAAAGTCCTACACTCTTTCTCCTTGTTCCACACATTGCACATATCTCCCACCCCACAAGATTCTCTGGCTGCATCCGCTGCAACATCTGTGGCATCTGGTGACAGATAGGAAAGTCTCACAAGGTTTTTTCAGTGGTTTAAGACACACCACCTCAAGCAAGAGAGATGGTCATGGTGCTATGCTGAGTAGAGTCAACACAAGTTGCCTGCCAATCTGCCTTATCTATGACATTCATAGAACAGAATGTTGCCATGCTGCAGAGGCTGCTGGTGAGCCATGACAAGGCTATGATTAGTGATTAGGCAGAGACAATAGGAGAAGGAGGAGGAATTTGAGGAAGAAGAGGGGGCTGGGGTGCTGACAATGAGGAGGAGGAGAAAATAGGGTGGGCTTCAAGGGGCAAAATGTATGAGGATAGTGTTGTCCTCAGCAACACAAAGGACTCAGGGTCCTCTGCTGCAGACAATTTGTGGTAAATGGGGTTTTTATGTACCTGCGCAAAGACCTCAGATTTTATGGCATGAAAAAGAAGGGCCACTATTAGGTTGACACCCTATACGATCCCTTATTTAAAGGCATTGTAACCCTCGCAGTTTTTAACATTAATGCATTCTATGTATTAATGTGAAAAACCTTTTGTTGTGCAACTGCCCCCAACGCCCCCCGTTTACTTACCTGAGTCCAATAGTTTCCGCGCTGGTGACGAGCACACCCTCTCCAGTCAGTGTCTTGGGTCCTCATTGGATAGATCTATAGCAGCGCAGCTATTGGCTCCTGCTGCTGTCAATCAAATCCAATGATGCTGGAGCTGGGGGCGGGGCCGAGTCCCGTTGTCTGTGTCAAGGGATGAAGTAGCAGGACTCGGGAGCAAGCCTGCATGAGTGACCCCAGGGAAAGTGCTTCCCTGATGGGTCAATCGATGCGGGGAGGAACAAGGTGCGCCGCTGGGCGACCCCAGCAGAGGAGGATCGGGGTAACTCTGTGCAAAACCCTTGCACAGAGGAGGTAAGTATGACACATTAGTTGTTTTTAAAAAAAAAAACTGCACCTTTAGTATCGCTTTAAATGTAAAGTGGTTGATTGACAGCCACCATCGCACAGGAAGCTCAAATAGCAGCACTTTCAAAAAGATCTTGAGCAAGAATTTTCTGTTGATGGCAGGATTCCCTCTGATACCCAACATGCTTTCAAACCAATGATCCCTGAAAGGATAAGCAATGGTAGTGACTTTTAATAGTTTTTTTAAGCACAGTGGCTAGGCCCAGTTGCAGACAGTACTTAAAGACATGATCCGAACCCCACAATTGCTGACTACATTGGGTCCAAAGCTGATACTGAAACTTTTAGGAGTGAGGACTCCATGGACCATTGAGTACCCAGGTTGTACTACTGGCCTGTGCTTGTACATCATACACTAGAGCTTCTGGCTTTCCCTGCAACAAGTGTTAGACTTGTGCATGGCTGAAAAATTCATTTGTTTTAGTATTTTTTGTTTTTTTATTTATTCAGAAATTCCAAAATTCCGAAATTCAGAAATTCAAAAAATTCCGAAATTCGTGGTAATTCCGCAATTTCGGTAATTCGTCAATTGCGGTAATTCGGAAATTCACGGGAATTCAGCAATTGCGATAATTTGGAAATCCGAAAATTCAAAAATAACAAAGAACATTTGAAATAATAACTAACTAATAAATAACCATTAAATTATAGGTATTGGAATTTCATGAACATATGTCAGTGATAAATTTCATATTTAAGTTCGCTAACAGCCAAATTTTCAAGGAAATTCCAATACCTATGATTTAATAGTTATTCATTATTATTTCAAATGTTCTCTCTTATTTCCAAATTTCAAAAATTTGGAAATTCGGAAATAAGAAAGAACATTTGAAATAATAACTTATTATTTCAAATGTTCTCTCTTATTTCCAAATTTCCAAAATTCGTAAGCTCGGAAGTAAGAAAGAACATTTAAAATAATAACTTATTATTTCAAATGTTCTTTCTTATTTCACAATTTCCGAAATTATGAAATAAGAAAGAACATTTGAAATAATAATAAATAACTATTAAATTATAGGTATTGGAATTTCCTTGAAAATTTGGATGTTAGTGAACTTAAATATTTATCACTAACAGCCATATTTTCAAGGAAATTCGAATACCTATAATTTAATAGTTATTTATTAGTTAGTTATTATTTCAAATGTTCTTTGTCATTTTAACATTTTCGTATTTCCGAATTTCGGATTCTCAGCTGCTCCGACTGCCGAATTTCCGAATTTCGGGTGTTCGGATTGCCGTATTTTTGAATTTCCGAATTACCGCAATTACCGCAAATTTCCAAATTACCGCAATTGCCGAATTACCACGAATTACCGCAAATTTTGCAAAATTCGGTAAAAACTAAATTCAAAACTAAACGAATTGCACAAGCCTAACAAGTATGCTGTCTAAAATAGACTTCAGCGCAACATAACGTTTTGTTACAGTATGTACCTGTCCCTGTCCCATGACAGTGTGGACTACCTCAGTTTAATTAGAATGAATCAGTCTTGGATTGCCACTGATTGCAAATCCCTGTGCTGATGAAACTTAACTTTGTACATTTTCCTTACACTTCTCCATGTGTATGCCATAGCTCCAGCACTGTAAACATATCACACAATGTTTCTACAATTGGATCTGAGCTGACACATTTATACTGTTTGTTGCAGGGTTTATCCAGCACTGAGCCTTAAAGTTTGTGTCCTATTCCAATGTTCTGGCACTGTAAATGTGCCAAGCAATGTTTCTGCAGCTGAAAGTCAACTGCCAAATTTCTAATATGCAGAAAGAAACTCCGGACGACCGCACTCCTTTGCAATAATTTAATAAATCCAAATCCATATGTACAGACAAGAGAAGAATCGCTAACGCGTTTCACGCCAACCTAGCGTGGTACAGTACGGCTGAGACGACCTTCGATATTTCGAGACTTTCCTTAACTACTATCGATTTGTTCATTGTCGACTAACTAACATACCACTAACCACCTCGTACCCTTCACTAGTTGTCATAAAAAAGTGTATATATACATGCGTATTGGTACGAGGTGGTCGATACTCATTCGCGGAGATCCAACCGCACTTTGCGCAATCGCTAAGAAGAGAACAGACATGTATACCTAAACCTAAATAATTTAATAACGTTTCCTCACGCCAGCAGGCCTCAAAGAAAGACGTATAATCTTTAAACCGTCAACTGAA
>BLSH010495938.1:34839-50410 GCA_018402905.1 Glandirana rugosa | reverse complement strand
CCCAATGCTTGAAGCCTATTCTGATGCTCCAGCACTCAATAATATTTGTGGCTATTGTTCATGAAATAATAAACTCCAATGTATTTTTCGCTCTTATATTGCAGCCTAACCAAGCTGCTTACATATTGTCCTGCCACTGAAAAATATTTGTGGCTGTATTTTATTTTTTATTGAAAACTACTTTAGAAAACTTTTTTTATCAAGTTTAAATAAACCAAACAGGAAACTGCAGCTTTAATTAAACCAAGCTAAATGTAAAAGTTAAAAAAAATCAATTACACATCAAAAATATGTGAAGTAAGGTGAGTACGGTGTTACTGACATGGTCTATGAAAATTGCACTGTTTTGTAACACCACATGCAGTTTAAAGGGGTTTAAACAGACCAAAAAAGTTTTTCTTTGTTTCTGTCACAAAACTTTGTAAATAAGTCAATTTTCTCCTTCACTGATGGGCACTGATGAGGCAGCACTGACGGCACTGATGAGGCAGTACTGATTGGCACTGATGAGGTGGCACTGATGATGAGGCACTTATATGCAGCACTGATGGGCACTGATAGGCAACACTGATAAGCAGCACTGACGGCACTGATAGGTGGCACTGATATGCAGCACTCATGGTCACACACAGGTGGCACTGATGGGCATTTATAGGTGGCACTGATGGGCACTCATAGTTGGCACTGGTGGGAACTGGTGGGCACTCATAGGCAGCACTGATAGAGGCACTGTTAGGTGGCACTGATAAGGAGGCACTGGCAGGCATCACAGATGGGCACAGTGCCATCCCTACAGAATGGTGTGTGCCCCTTACCTGGTGGTCTTGGGTGGGCTCCCTGGTGGTCCCTGGGTAGGCTCCCTGGTGGTCCCTGGGTAGGCTCCACAGTGGTCCCTGGGTGGGCTCCCTGGGGGTCTCTGGGCTGGCTCCAGGGTGGTCCTGGGTGGCAATCCTCGGGGGGGGGCTGCACTGATAAACAATCAGCACAGACCACCCCATCAGGAGAGCTGCCGAGAGGCCCTCCTCTACTCGCGTCTGCAGACACTTCCTGTTTACACTGTGATCAGCTGTGCTTGGTCACAGCTGATCACATGGTAAAGAGCTTCCAATGGAGGCTCTTTACCGAGATTGGTAATGCGGTGTGTCAGGCTGACACACCGCACCACCGTTCGCCAGTTATCCGGCTGGATGTCACATGACATCCGGTCAGGATAACTGAACCACCACCCAGCCATCATTTGCCTATAGGCCAGACGGGAAGTGGTTAAAGGCATCTAAAAAGCATGTCATTGAAAGAATTTGTGTTTTTCCTAGGTTGACCTTAAAGTCACATTAGAGGGATCCCCCCCCCAACTATATGCATTATTTTTATTTCGTTTTTCTTTGTTTTTTAAATACCCCCCATGGCAATGTCCAGCTCTATGAGCCCTTTTATCAATAATAGCTTGCCTATTAGACTTGAAAATAGCCAGAATTTAGTATAAAGATCCCCCTCCATAAATTTCAATGGGATTTGCACCCAAGTTCAGGTTTTACAGATTTCAAGTGGGGTTTGTCGAATCCCTTCCCCCTGTAATTTGAACCAAGGTAGATTTGCTAATTTCTAGTGACAGGTTACATTGCTAAGAACTGATAAACAAAATACACAGATGAGAAAGAAAATCACATGTCTAATATGGATCAATATAAATTCAGTCAAGTTTCTCCAGTCTTCATATTAATTGAGAAACTTGTTTTGTCCTTTTTTATTGATAACTGATGATTAAAAACAGTGCTTGCTTTCAAGTGTATTTTACTTTCATAGCTGAAACAGACAATCAATGTCCTTCAGGAAAATAAAATCAAGCCTACACAACATAATAGTTTTTATTTGTTCAAAACTGAAACTCACAACAGGTTTTTGTAGCATTATACTCTGGGAAAGATCTTATGGCGATACATATTTAACTTATTACATTATTAGTGAAATGTTAAAGTATATGTGCATCCAAAGCTCTAAGTTTTGCATAGTGTATGGAATGGTTATGACAACTGTCAAGATTTTTTTTTCTATTTTTTTTTATTGTAAGGAATATAAAATATACATAACAGTAATAGCGCAATTAGCGCTGGTAGTAATACAAAAACAAATAGAATTGCAAATAATCTCACACCTGTAAGAATGAGTATAAATAAAACAGTACTATGATACAATGGAACAAATGGTTTTAGATGTAAGTATAAAGAACACAGAGATTAAGGTCCTCCAAATACACACATTCAAAAGTCCATGTGATTAGAACTATAATGCCATCACTTGATCCAATGTTGTTAGGCATCAGCAGACAAAGGGGAATACCTCTAATGTTCAGAAAAGAAAAAAATAATAATAACAGTAAACAAGGTAAGCAGGTGGTGTAAAAGGAAGAAAGAAGGTAGAAAGAAGAGAGAAGAAGGAGAGAAGTGTGGTCAGCCACTTGAGCCAGGTGAAGGACATGATAAACGAACTTGGACAGGCCTCAAACATCAGGGTTCGAGGAAGGGAGAGCAGTGTTGCCAACCATCCGTAAATTTACGGACAGCCAGTAAAAACAGGGCAGTTAGGGTGTCTGTAAAAGTCTGTAGCAGTCGAAAAGTGCCAGTAAAAACGGTGGCCATTGGCTCCGGTCACAGCTGCGCATGTGCAATTACAGAAATCCCCAAGTGGCGAGCGAGAAGATCTGATCCTGACCCTGAGATGAGTTGGAAGACCACTCCTCCTGCTGCCAGCTAGTGCCTCTGCCCAGCCCATCCGCCCTCAAATGAGGTTACTGCATTTTCCCGCCACACCACCGCCAGCCAGCACCTGACCGGAGCAGACGCTCCAGATGGATGGATCCTCCTGATTCCTGCCTGCCTCCCTGCTCTGGCTGACCCTGCAGCCCTCCTGGTGACAGTGGTGAGTGCAGTACGCGTCCTCTTCAAGCCAGCCAAAAAGAGTCGAGACAGTGAGTGTGTGACTGTTTGACACCCACACTGTCTCTGCTCACTCTGACAGACAGCCGCGAGCCAGGCTGTAGGAGTCTCTCTCTCTTAGTGTGAGTGTGCACTGTATGAGTGCAGTGTGCACTGGATAAGTGGCAGGAGGTAATGGAAGGATGGTGTAATGGAAAAAGGAGGTGATGGGGATGGTGTGATGGAGATGGAGGGATGGTGACAGGAAGTGATGGGGGATTGTGTGATGGAGACAAGAGGTGGTGGGATGGAGACAGAGGGATGGTGTGATGGAGATGAGGGGTGATGGAGGGATGGAGACTGGAGGGATAAAAACAGGAGGTGATGGAGACAGGAAGTATTTAGGAGTGGGGACATAAATTCCGGTGATCCTAGTGGCTACCAGGGATTTCACTTCACTTTCTGTGATGGTTATGGAACAGAAATTAAGGGGAAATCTCTACAATTTGACATAGGTGACAAAACTGATGGACTAAATAATCTGCCCTTATTATATTGACAATAAGAGAAATATGTTGTTTTACCTTGCTATCTACCTTAAATCACATTGCTATTTGCACAGTGTACTTGCTTGTAGACTAAATACTGAAATTTGCACTGAAAACTGTAATTTTGTAACTTTTGTAAAATGCCAGTAAAAACTTGGCTGTGCCAGTAAATTTTGGGTGTTGTGCCAGTAAATTTCAATCTGGTAGGTTGGCAACACTGAGGAAGAGTCAAAGTCAGGTGGAAGATAATGGTCCACCCATGGTTGCCAGACTTTACGGTGCTTAGGGATCTTATCTAGTATGATGGCCTCGATTGTGCTGTGAATAATGGCTTGGCCCCCAGTGGGTCCCCTAAAAGCCCCAGGTCTCAGAATTCACAAAAGAATATTTAGCCCTGAGCCTTTTTCAGGAGTGTGGGGATCGATCCCCCAGCACGGCCAAGTGATGCACGGACCCAGCTCCTGTGATGGACGTAACACTGGTCCAATGCCGGGACCGTGGGACATGTGACATCATTCATAGGTGCCACCGGGTCCAGAAGGAGGTGGGAATTACACTGATCCCCGCTTGCTCTGTGTAAATGGGTGGGCGTGGGCGGCTCTCCTATCCTGGCTCTGGCTGCCTGGTGCCACTGCAGGAGTGTCACTGACAGATTCAGTGGTCATCTTAAGTCTGGCGTGGGAGAGTAAGGTAGGCCAGTGTATTTGTTAGGTAGGTCAGTGTATGTGTTAGGTAGGTCAGTGTATATGTCAGGTAGGTCTGTGTATCTGTCAGGTAGGTCAGTGTATGGGTCAGGTAGGTCTGTGTATGAGGTAGGTTGGTAGGTCGGTGTATGTGTCAGGTAGGTAGGTCAGTGTATGAGGTAGGTAGGTCAGTGTATGTGTCAGGTAGGTCAGTATATGAGGTAGTTGGTAGGCCAGTGTATGCGTCAAGTAGGTATATAAGTGTATGAGGTAGGTAGGCAGGCCAGGGTATGTATCAGGTAGGTCAGTTTTTGTGTCAGGTTAGGTAGGTCAGTGTATAAGGTAGGTAGGTCAGTGTATGTGTCAGGTAGGTGGATCAGTGTAATGGTTAGTGTAGGTGTCAGGTGAGTTAGGGTAGAAATCAGGTAGGTCGGTTTAGTGGTCAGCATTGATGGGCATCCCCCCCACCCCCCGCCTACTGCCACCCCCCTCCGACCTGAAGCCCCTTGAGTTTTTCCCACCTAGCAACACCCCTGGCTTGGGTTATTCTATTTTCAGTCTCAATTACACAGCGTACTGAGATCTTTCAGGCACTTGCTATGGTTTGTTTAGAGTCAGTCTGCTGTAGCAGTTTTGCCTGTGCTTTTGTAAAGTTATATGTACAGTGGTATGTGAAATATATATAAAACCGCGCTTAGGATAAAGATTCACATGTGGGACTGCTGCCTTTCAACAACCCCCCCTAGGGGAGCGGTCTGGGTATAGAAAATATAAAGAAATGGCGCTGTCCCAAGTGTTAATACCACAACCTACTGTACAAATAATTCTGTGCAAATAAATTATATGATAATTAAAATAAATAACATCCACCAGTTAGTATACACCACTTCTCCTGCCAGCAGGCAGGTACAAATGTAAACGCAAAATTGTGAATCCAAAAAAGTGCAAAGTGCAAATTCTCAATAAATGTTCATAATCAGTATAAATGCAGTCTTTTTCTTCAAAAATTCATTGTGATCAGAAAACGTTTCATGAAAAATGTGAAGTGTGAAAAAAATAAATAAAAAAGTATAAAAAAATATAAAATATATATATGCCAGACACGGAAATTAATATCAATGGAGGAAGGTCTATAAAAATATCATTAAAACATCTATATTCCTTGCATAAAAATTTTGAGGATACAATGTATTATCTTGTGAAGAACGATCCGTATAAAGTGACTTTCGTGCTCTTTTTTTTGTAATCAAGGTGACTTCCACACGTGCTCCCCCTCTCGGCTCCCTACTCATCACATTTCCACACCCCTACAGGGGTATTGCGCCTGGGTTATTGGGATCTTTGTATGCTGTGTTCAGCTCCCTTTCTACAACAGCAACCGCGCTGGAGGTACTTGCAGTCCTCTTGGAAGGAGTAAGGAAAAAAAAGGGAAACCCCACATAGTGTAGTATCTTCACGAAAATACTTTTATTAAATAGTCTTTTGCAAAACGAGGGGGGAATAACAAGGGGACGGGGTAAAACAGCAAAAGATAAAATAAACGTCCCGGTTGGTGCACAAGACAGCCAGCCGGCAGCTACTTGAGGAAGGTAGGAATCTCTTCCTCTCTCGTTGTCCTGCGTTCCAGCTCTCGGAACCACCAAACCCGGACGTGACGTATTACATAGAGGCCCCTATGTACAGTGGTTCAAAAGAACAATAACAGGATTGGGTTCTAAAGTTTGTTGAAGTAATACTGAGGCTATCCTGAATATTTCAGCCCAAAACAGCCTCACAATCGGGCAAGTCCACCAAATATGGACAAGTGTGCCACTAAAGCACTCGTGGGATAACCAGGTAGGAATTTTGAGATTCTTGCTGGGAACATGTACAATCTTATAATAAGTCTCCACTGCTAGCATATTTTGAGGACTTGGTTGCTGTCCAGACTCCATCCCAGTCTTCCTGCTCCAACTGTTCCTCGAGATCAGAGGCCCATTTGGAGGCGTAAGAGGGTAGTGGAGGGGGAGAGAGTAAAGATGAGAGTAAAGTTTAGTGATCAGGCCTGGGGCATGGAGGTCTGAATTACAAATACCTTCAAAGAGAGACAAACTGGAAAGGGATGAGTAGGAGGCGGTGTATGTAGCAAAGAAATGGGATATCTGAAGGTATCGAAAGCATTCCCTTGGGGGTAAACTAGCTTGCTCTTGGATAGCAGGAAAAGATTTTAGGCCTGAGTCAGTGGACAAGTCAAGTAGACGGCTTAAGCTCAGAGAATGCCATAACCTAAATGAAGCTGGGTCAGAGTAGGCAGGATAGAATGCTGAGTGGCAATAGAATGAAACTAAAGGGCAAAGGGGAGAGATTAACTTAAAGGGGAGCTTCAGCTTATCCCACAGGGAGAGAGAATGTTGTGTGACAGGATTGGTTAAAGGCCCTCGTTCTTTATGATGTATCTAGAGGATATAAGAGACCAACACTGGACTTAAGTCTGCAGCCTCCAGTCCCACCTATATCGGCACTTCCTCAGTAGCATGATATAGTGTCAATTGGGCCAGTTGGGCCACTTGGTAGTATTCAAGGAAATTAGGTATGCCCAAGCCTCCCTGTAATTCACCTCTTTGGAGAATAGACCTGGAGACCCTTGGCTTAGTGGAGCCCCAGATATACTCATGAACACAACCTCAGAAAAAGTATGAGGAAATCAATATAGGGAGTACTCTAAAGAGGTAGAAGATTTTGGGGAGTAAGGTAATTTTGACTGCAATGATACGTCCAAGCCATGAGGCACATAGGGGACGCCAGCTAGCCATCAAGGATGTGAGATGGGAAAGCATGGGGATGTAATTTGTGCAGTATAAATGGGCAGGGGAGTTTATCAGCTTAATGCCTAAGTATGGTAAATAGGGGGTGGCCCATTGGAAAAGGAAGTGGGCCTGGAGATGAGATACCTCCTCATTCGGCAGCGACACATTGAGCACCTTTGATTTATGGCGGTTAACTTCCAGACCTGACAGTTGGGCAAATCTGCGTGTACATATTCACCAGCACACCGAGGATCACCATCCAAAGATTCTTTATTTAATGAAAGATCACATCACAGAAGAGTGCAACGTTTCGGAGCCACGCAGGACCCCTTCATCAGGCATGTGATCACACAGTGTGCTGGCGAATATGTATACATGCATGATGTTTCCAGGATCCAGCTGCAGCACACACTCTTACTTGAGCCTTGTTTGCCAGAAAGGTTTGCGACAGGAAAATTGACAAGTTGGGCAAATCTGTCTAATAATTTTAACAGGTTTGGCAAGGTTAAAAGTAAGAGGTAATAAACAGCAGAGCGTCATCTGCAAATAGACATAATTTGTGGTGGGAGGAGGCTCAATGGCAAGGGCGAATATTAAAGGGGAGAGGAGGCAACCGTGCCTAGTTCCCCGAGCTATCGGGAACCTTTCAGAGCAGAATCTGGAATATTTGATATAAGCTTGAGGGCGAGCATATAAGGAAGCTATCCAATATAGAAAATTTGGGCCAAATCCCTAGTTCTGCAAGATGAACTGCATATATGTCCAAGAAACCATATCAAATGCCTTCCTGATGATAGCAGGTGCATGGGGATCCAGCGAGAGCGGGCCACATGTTGCAGAAGAATGACTCTATGGCCGCCGTAGATCACAGAACTCATCATGGAACCAGCCGCGATCCTCTGATCCGGAACCCCGACTGAGGGAGTTCGCACACTTACCGAGGTATGATAGACTTCCAAGTGCCATAGTCTAACGTTATAAATGACCAGTCTGTCCACCTGCCCAGGGCCCTTTACCTGCACTCCCTCCCTGGACCCCAGTCCGGACTTGAAGTACCTGAGACTGCCCCGTTGGCGAATGTTACACTCAGATGACTGTGGGGGACCTGCCATCCTAACGGATGACCCCAACCCTCAATGTTCACAGCCGATACCTGGAGTGGGCCCCATACGCCCCCTAATCAGTCTGTGAGATTGATTGCCCCTTCGTCCCTTTTTTCTTTCTTTTTTTTTGGGGGGGGGTGATGTGGTCTTCCCCCTGCGGACTTCACCCTGCAATGCACTCTTTCATCTACATGGAGCAGGACCCCCTGGAACTTGGCACCAAGGAGGGCCCAGGGGAAGTCCCACATCAGATGCAATAATTAATGACTATTGTACATATGGTTAATGTATACCTAGTGATGCTCTAAACAGTCACTTTCCCTAACCCACTAAGTATCCGCAGTTGCACATTCAGCTCTATGTATAGATGGGACAGAGACCGCAATGCTTGCTAACATGTCTGTTTTGGGAAAGCATAGGGGTTACTGCATTCTTGTTAAATCTGGGTACATGGTTTTTCATTAGCTAAGCCAAGAATTTTGTAATAACCCATAGATGTCTTGGGATGGGACTATTGTGGTTGCAGGATGGTGTTTTCGGGGGTCCGAGTGAGCCGGGCATGGGCCTTTCCACCCTGGGGTGTGGTTCCTCATTCCAGTCTTGTCCTGGCCTGGTGGGCTTGCCAGTGCACCTCGGGACGTGGTGGCCGGACGTGCATTCCCGAACGGGGTCGGGGGGAGGCTACAGCCTTGGACCAGAGGTTATGGCACTAGTACTATATTGGTCAGCAATGTACTTCTACCTTGCCCCCCTCACAGTTCCATTTTCTGCCCCCGAGGTTAACCCCTTTGGTTTAATTGTTGTATATACTGCGATATCTTTAACTGTGTCTTATTGGACATTTCACAGTGTGTGTGTGCTGGATGGGTGGGGAGGCTGCCTCCCAGCTGTTTCCTACCACTTTCCCCCACTAGGTCTGCACTTGCGAGCGGAGCCGGACTCCACAGAAAGTGCTTCTTAGAAACCTTAGCTTTCACCCTGAGGATCTAAACTCAGATCCTCTTCTATTTCTAAAAACCTTTCTACTCTCTTCCACTAGTCTATATTGTCTCCCCTGCTAACTCCTTTCTTTACTGTCTTATCCCTTCTCTTCACTCTTAATTTTTTCTACCCCTTTCCCTTACCCCTTCGCCACTAACACTACCCACTTCCCTTACCACTCACCACTACCCCCTTTTTTTTTTTCTTTCCCCCCCCGCTGCCCAACACCCCTTCCCTTGCCCCCCGCCCTCTAGGATGGACTTCGTGACTATCATGTCCCTCAACTCTACGGGGACTAAACATTCCTGAGAAAATACGGATGCTACTTCATGACCTGAAGCGCTCCCGTATTGATGTGGCGTTCATATAGGAGACACATTTCAAGACATACAAACTCCCCTATCTTCAAAACAGATTTTATCCCTTGGATTACCACACCTCCAATCAGATGGCCAAATCTAAAGGTGTCTCTATATTGATCTCAGGACAGGACAGATTCACTACTGGACGTACGCGCGGATGAAGGGGGCAGATTCTTGTTCGTGAAGGGAGGCATTGGCAGCATCAAAGTAACTCTAGCCACAGAGTATTCCCCAAACTCACATCAAGATACCTTTCTCTGTGACATCCTGACCTCTCTCGCAGACTTTGCTGAGGGGAAGTCGATCCTAGGAGGGGATCTTAATGTTCCTTTGGACCCAAAAGTTGACACCTCCACTGGCGTTTCCACTATTCTCTCCGGCACTCTCAGACGTATACTCCGAGCCCTTCACCAGCATCAGCTCATAGACACTTGGCATCTGTTTCATCCAGGAGAATGGGACTATACTTTTTACTCTTACTCCCGCATTGATCTTTTCCTGACGCCCCACTGTAACCTTGATGACGTTGTGAAAGTACACGTAGGCAGCATTACCTGGTCGGATCACTCGTCCATTTTACTGCAACTTAAGCTAACAGATCTCACACCTAAAAGAGAGTGGCGTTGGCGACTAAACGAAAGTTTACTGCAAAATCTAGACATATTGACAGACGTGACTAATGAACTTTCCTGGTATTTCCAACATAATGATACACCAGAAAGTGACCCTGGGGTAGACTGGGAAGCACACAAGTTGGTCATCTGAGGTGTGTTGATCAAGCGCGCTTGGGATGTGAAGCTAGCCAAGCTACTCGCGGACATACAAGCTTTGGAACTGCGCCACAAACAGACATCAGATCCCTCGTTGGCGGATGATCTCACCCATCTGCATCGTCAAGTGGCAGAGCTAAAGGTACTGAGTGAAGGCGGCAATACAAACGTGTAGGAGGATTCAATATGAATCCGGCGCTAAATGCAGGAAACAATTGGATAGAGCCTTACGTGATCAATGATTAGTGTCCTACGTTCCCCACGTAAAATATGCAATGGGGAAAAAGGTCACTTTCCCAACACACATAGCCAAATCCTTTGGGGACTACTAGTCTTCCTTATACAACATCCCGAGTAGCACCCAGCCTGCAGAGACCCTGAATGACTACCTGACCTCTGCCCGTCTCCCTCGGTTGACATCCCCACAACGACAGGAGATGGAAGCTCCAATCTCCTTGGCAGGAGTACAAGCAGCGGTGGGCTCGCTCAAACCTAGCAAAGCGCCAGGCCCCGACGGGTTCACCGCCCAGTATTATAAGACCCAATTATCCATACTAGGACCTCACATGGTCAAATCATTCAACACCCTAGGCCATTCCTCCTTGTTCTAACCAGCGACTCGACTAGCCCATATCTCAGTCATTCCCAAAGAGGGGACAGATCCCTCTTTATGAAGCAGCTATCGACCCATCTCACTACTTAACGTGGATCCAAAACTTTTTACCAAAGTTTTGGCCACACGCCTCCAACAGCACCTTCCACATCTGATCCACTTAGACCAAGTGAGGTTTGTCCCTACCCGAGAGGCAAGAGACAACACCACAAAAGTCCTAAATTTAGTACACTTAGCTAACCGCACTGAAGTCCCCTGTGTTTTCCTAAGCACCGATGTGGAGAAAGCATTCAATAGGGTGAACTGGAGCTTTATGCTCGCAACCATTCAGTACTTTGGGATAGGAGACAGAATGATTCAATGGATTAAGAGTGCCTACACAACCCCAACAGCTTCAGTCAAAGTCAACGGAGTGTTCTCAGACCCGATCACCATCGCTAACGGGACCCAACAGGGCTGCCCACTCTCACCATTACTATTCACACTCACCTTGGATCCCTTTTTAAATAGGGTCAGAGGGAACGACAGTATTCAGGGACTGCAGGCAGGGACAACCCAATATAAAGTCTCTGCATATGCGGACAATCTATTATTCTCTCTCACAAACCCCATTACTTCCCTCCCAAAACTCCTACAGGAACTGGAACACTATGGTGTCCTATCCAATTTGAAAATGAATTATTCAAAGTCGGAGGCCATGAGTGTGGGGATGAAGTCTGCCCAACTACAATTCCTACAACTCAACTTTAAATTCAGGTGGACTTCCACGCCATTGAAGTACTTGGGGACATTTATCCAACCTCATTGGCCGACGTATACAAACTTAATTTCCCTCCCCTAACTACAGTACCCAACTTACTAAACAAATGGCATCATGGACTGCATTCCTAGTTTGGCAGATGCAATATTGTTAAGATGAGTATACTACCCAAATTTTTATATCTGTTTCAGGCATTACCCATTCGGATCCCGTCAACTTACTTTAGACAAGTAGCCATCCTGCTCACTAAATTCATATGGGCGAATAAAAGACCCAGGATTCGCAAACGACTCTTATCTCTCCCCAAGGCGTATGGAGGCGTTGCAGTACCAGATATACAAAAATATCACCAAGCTGCACATTTAACTTGAGTAGTCGACTGGTGTAGACATGGAGAACAGCATAAACTATGGACCCGCCTAGAACAACATTTGAGTCCCGTTCCCTTCGTGAGGGCACCCTGGTGCTATCAGAACTTACCCTCGTCGCTCACAGTACATCCGACGGTCGGCCCGACTCTTAGGATATGTTACTCAGGGAGTAAACACCCTGCTATTACCACAACCAGAGCACCTCTGTATCCAATCCTAGGTAACCCAGCCTTTCCCCCGGGGGTGGGAGGGAGACTATTTATTAGTCTAGTGCAGAAAGGGTGCTTCCAAGCTTCACATTTCCTGACCTCAGGCACGTGGCCTTCCATCCAAGCTTTGATGCAGCAGGATGGAAAATTTGCCTTGGACTTCTGGAGGGTGCTCCAGCTTCATCACTTTCTTCAAAAGTTAGATGTACCAACAGACTATGGAAGGTCCCCAACGTCATTTGAATTGTGTTGCATGGATGAAGACACACTCCCCCGGACCCTATCTGTGATGTACTCCCTATTGATTACACCGCAAGGTGAGTTCCAATTACCCAAACTTACTAAATGGGAAACTGAACTAGGATGGTCATTTACTCCTGCACAAGATGGCTGGATTAACCAACTTGTCCTCAAATCACTGGTGTGCACGCGTATCCAGGAAAGCAACTATAAGTTGCTCACCAGGTGGTATTACACCCCATCAGTTCTGCACCGCCTCTTCCCAGAGGCGTCGGACTGCTGCTGGAGATGCCGGAGAGAAAGGGGTACGTTGCCGCACATATTTTGGAGCTGCCCAAAACTGGAAGACTTCTGGAGGGATGTTCGTAGACTCACACAACAGTTTACAGACTACTCGGTGCCAGAGGACCCGGCGTTCTTTCTGCTGCCCTGCTCTGAAATTCCCATAGCTACATACAAAAAGTTGGTGATACAACATCTCCTTAACACTGCCAAACTCTGCATCACATTGTGATGGAAAGACTCTGCTCCCCCGACTATCAACAAAATGGAGGAACTGGTCTTATCAGCGAAAAAACAAACACAAGCGCTATAAGAGCACTTGGCTTCCTTAGAATATGTTCATATACTCGGAGGAGGGCAGGTCCCTGCTGGAGGGTGACGAATGGGCCAGTATAACTCTACCCCCCACCCGCCCCACCGCCCTTCCTTTTTTCCCCTCTTTTTCTCTCTCCTTCATCTGTTTCCTCTCCTTTCTTTCTCTCAATTTAAGTGTATCCTGAAAATACGGGGTGCCTGGCCAAGAGTGCATCTCAGCAGCATATAGTGGGAATCTACTCATAGATGCTATATTTACAACCTGTTATTTTGTTTGTTTTTTGTGAGTAACATGCTCCGATTTTCGGGGCTTCTTTGTACGCATCTCTCAGCTTTCATTCTGTGATATATATGGTTTGTTACCCTTTTACCCTTTGACCTTAAATAAATAAAGAATTTGAAAAAAAAAAAAGAATGACTCTATGGACATTGTTGCTGGCTTGTCGACGTTATGAAACCCACTTGATCTTTGTATACCAAGTTCCCAATGATGTGGTTTAGCCTGCTGGCCAATATCTTATTTTGGATTCATCCAGAAGAAGTTTATTCTGGTTCGAGGGGTGGGATTGGAAACAAAGAAAGAGGCCATAATATTCGGACTCCAGTAGCTGCAATCAATATTTTTTATCATGATTAATCTGAGAGGAGACCTGAATACAAGTTCCTCTAATAACAGGTTTATGAGCCTCCCACAAAAGAACTGGCGATATATCAGGTATGGCATTGTGCAGGAGATAGTCCTTTAAGAAAAGTTGAATGTCAAAGCAGTATGACTTATTAGTCAGTTGGGCTTCATTCATACACCAGGTCCTGCCCCTAGATTGCGGGATTAAAGACGATATAGAAGTAATTACTGCACAATGGTCAGACCATGGAATCGGTTGGATACGAGATACAATTCCACCGAAAGAAGAATATGGTCAATGACCCACTAGTTCCTTGATCTTGGCATGAGGTGTGAAGGGTATTGAATGATGAAAGGCTAACAATACCCCCCGATGTTTTGTGTTTGCATAGGCCAAGGATACCTGTCGGTGACGCAAACTAAAATAGCGGTGAGCTGACCATGCAGCAAAATGGGTTTCCTGGAGGACTACAATTCCTATCTTTAGAGAGACAAAGGACTGGAAGGCCTTTACCCGCTTAGGGGGGAATTGAGACCCTTGACAATTAAAGATAGAACGTTTAAAGGTGCCATGGAAAGATCAGGGGGGAATAAGCAAATTTAAGATCTGGACATCTGGCTCGGGTATAACCTTGGAGGGAGAATAAAAGAGATAGAAAATGGAAGAAAAGATAAGTAATTGTCAAATAATGCTTAAGGAAGCAAAAAAAAATAAGTTGTGCAAGGCAACATTTCAAGCAGCAACAAATATAAATAGGGCGTTATTGCCCGACCAACGAGGTGTTCCAACTCTCGGGGCAGACCAGCTGACCATAGCGTAGGGACACACAGAAGAGCGAGCGTAATGACTGCTCCCCGCAGCATCTGGGATGAGCAAGCTAGTGCAAATAACATTCTAAAACAGTTGAATGATAACATACTAAATGTAACGGAACAAATGGTATTACCTGATACCTCTTTTCTTGTATTTAAGTTTTTTTAATAAGATACATGGTAGAGGAGGGGGGAGGGGAGGAGTGGTGAGGAAGGGGGGGAGAGGAAGGGAAGTGGGGGGGAGAAGTATGAAGGGGGGGAAGGGGGTGGAAGTGATGAGGGAGAGGGGAGGAGGGGGAGGGGAGGATATGCATGGTATAAATCCACAATACATCAGTATACAGACATATACAGTAGATATGTAGGGACATCTGAAAGTCAAAAACCAGGCATAATGACTATGAAAAAGAAAAAGAGAATGCAAATAAATGGGCCTGAGTAGACACAATACTGTGTGTAGGCAACAAAGAAAAACAAAGCAAAAAAAATAAAAAATTGAATGATGCGGCTAGGAGAAATTTCCCGCTGGAGCATCAATGTGAAGGCCTAAAGCCAAAAGGAAACCCAATCAGGATTGGATGGTTGGAGGTTCCACATAAATTGCAGACCGGGGAATGTCTAAATGAAGCCAGCAAACCTGAGGGGCTGTTCAGACCGATGTGGCGAGGGCTGAGCCGCCTGGCCGTTGAGATGGTGGTTTAAAGTTTCTTTGCGGATTGATGCTCATCCTGTCGGAGTGCGGGCTGGAGTAAGATTGTAGGGATGTGGCAGTGGATGAGCTGGTGTTCATGGCAATGCAGTCTCAGAAGTGGGGTCTAGTGTTGCCAGTTGAAGATCCTCCAGTAAGTGCTGCAGGGACTCCGTTGGGACGCAAGTATGTTGCTTGTCACTGTAGGAGATGAAGTGCAAAAGGAAATTTCCAGGTATATTTAAGCTGGTATTTGAGGAGACAAAAAACACAGAATTCCAAGCTCAACTTACCGACCAGTCTGCCACCAAACAAATACACCTGTCTGACAGTAGCGTTTAAAAGGCAGGGGATTGGTTACACACATTTGCACTGCTCCGGACGTCGAATACGTACGTGAACGTTTACACACATTGGTTAGGGGACGGAAAATTTGCGATGACAGTCTGTCCACATAAACAAACCACCGTCTGACCAGCCATTCAACTCGAACCTTAAGACACAAAAAAC
>BLSH010495865.1:0-10573 GCA_018402905.1 Glandirana rugosa | reverse complement strand
TTAATTGTATAAAATAAAACAATGATTTTCTAGATCAATGTATCAGATATTGAGTGTACATAGAGGTGCATGTAAATCCCCAAATACAAATTTTACCTTTCCTTTACCATTAATTGTAACAAACATGCTGTGTATAAATCAGAACTACCAATAACTGTCAATCATCTACCTGATGATGGTGAGGGATGGGGTGATCTTCCTGTGTGGAATCTCGGGAATACAGAGGATGGGGACATCTCTCTGGGGGGTTCCTGGTATTAGGTGGCTCCATCTTATCCTTGTGTCCTTCTGAAAACTCCTCCATCACTCCATACTCCTCATCCTCCTCTTTATACTCTTCTTTAACATCAATATTATCGTCCCTGAGGTTTCCACTCTGAATATATAATAAAACATTCATTGTAACAAACATGCTGTGTATAAATCAGAACTACCAATAATTGTCAATCATCTACCTGATGATGGTGAGGGATGGGGTGACCTTCCTGTGTGGAATCCCGGGAATACAGAGGACGGGGACATCTCTCTGGTGGGTTTCTGTAGCTGGATGACTCCACCATGGTGTCCTGGTACAGAGCTTTGTGTTCTTTCAGAAGCTCTGACTCCTCCATCACCCCATCCTCATCATCCTCCTCTTTTATCTCTTCTTTAACCTCAACTTTAGAATCTCTCAGGTTTCCTCTCTGAATATAGAATAAAAATGACATCAATGGTAACAATGCAGATAATGTACAGATCCTAATGATACTATCAGTGATTGTTCCTCATCTACCTGATGATGGTGAGGGATGGTGTGACCTTCCTGTGTGGAATCCCGGGAATACAGAGGACAGGGACATCTCTCTGGTGGGTTCCCATTACTGGATCCATCTGTAGGAAACACAACACTGACTGAATACATTGTTTCTATGTGTTTATCAGATGATGGGGGGTCTAGGTGGACCCTCTGTACTGCTCTCTCCTTTACAATAAAGTCTACTCTTACCCGGGGATGTGAGGGGCGGCTGATTGTCCATCATGAGGTCCTTGTAGAGATCCTTGTGTCCTTCTAAATACTCCCCCTCCTCCATGGAGAAATAGACAGTGACATCCTGACACCTTATAGGAACCTGACACACACAATGATACAGTCACCATCAAGACACATCCCTTGTCTGTTACTGGATAATGTCCCAGAATTCCCAGCACCGCTCACCTCTCCTCCATGATCTCTCTGGTGACTTCTAGAATCTTCTTTGTATTTCTCTATTCTATCAGGGAGGGAGGTGGAGGCAATGTGATGGTCATGTGATCTCCAGACTTCACAGGAGGAAAACTCTACATCTGAACACAAATAGTCAAATCAAATGATATTCCCAGAATCCTCCTCACCTCACCATTCAGGTCTCCATTTTATTAAAGCCCCACTGATGTATAATTTACCCACACAGGACCCCCACACTACGCAGGTTAAAAGCTCATTGCAAGAATTCTGGCATCATTACATACAATACAGGACCAACAGTCCCACTTTGCTAGTGAGGATGCCAAGAGTCCGCCCACATCCTAGGAGCATCAGAAAAAAGAGCAAGATGAAGGGATATTGGGAAGAGGAGCTGTGAGGTCATTGTGATGTCATAGGACATATAGACTCTGGATGGAGGGACATTTGGTTGGAGAGATTCGAGGGGTCCTCTATATGAGGCTCCCATGCAAACCAAATCATTGTTCCTGGGTGCGTCCCACCTCTCCTAAAGTGAAGAGTGAACTTTGACCTTTACCATACAGAAATCTGTCAGGAATGTGTGAAAGTAATCTCTCATGTGATCAGGTGATGTGCGGAGGAACGGAGTGTAAATAGCAGACAAATTTCTCCTGAGCTCCTAATGGTGAGGATGGATTTTGCTGCATGCTGGTGCCAAGTTTCCACCCCCCAGGGTCACTGCAGGTGTGGAGAAAAGCTGTGTAAGAGGACATGGAGGAAGAGATGAGGAGGAGATCCAGGAATCAGGATAAAGGTCAGGACAAGCAACAGACGAGCGCATCCAAGAGATGAAGCCGGGGTCACCACACAGAAAATCAATCCAAGGAAACAACAAGCAGGACGAGGAATAGCAAGAAGGAGCTCAGAGACAAATGAGAATATTGCTCAGCCAATGGGAGATGATCTCAGCATGACTCACATAATGAAGGAGATGAGGGGGAGGGGAGGAAGTCACTTAAGGTGACCATGGATACATGGAAATTCAGCTGGTTCAGCAGGGATCGGTCACATTTCCATCCATGTGTGGTCACTGCCTGATAAAAGTCACTCCATCAGCGGCTGCAGCCAATAGCTTCATCACTGATCTGTGTATTCTGAGAGCGGAGGAGCGCCCCCCATTGTCAGAATACAATAGTGCAGCGGGGAGGATTCCCCCATCCCCCTCCAATGTGTGGATGGGGGAATCAGTTCAGTTTTTTCCTCTCAGCTCGCTGGCTGAATGATAAAACTGAACCATGTATGGCAGCTTTGGAAGCAAAATATATTAACCACTTCAGCCCCGGAAGGATTTCACACTTTAGGACCAGAGCACTTTTTGAGATTCAGCACTGCGTAGCTTTAACTGACAATTGCGCGGTCGTGCGACGTTGTACCCAAACAAAATTTGCGTGCTTTTTTTTCCCCACAAACAGAGCTTTCTTTTGGTGGTATTTGATCCCCTCTGCGTCATTTCTGATCGCCGCTATAAACAAAAGAAGAGCGACAATTTTGCAAAAAAACGCACATTTCTTACTTTTTGCTGAAATACAAATCAAAAAAAAAATATAAAAAAACATTTTTTTCAACGGCTTTGGCCGATTTATATTCTTCCTCATATTTGTGATAAAAAAAATCGCAATCGGCGTTTATTGATTGGCTTGCGCAAAAGTGGCCACGTTTACGGATGATGAGAATTCATTTCTGGGGTTTTTAATTTTTTTTTTATTAGTAATGGCGGCAATCTGCGATTTTTAGCGGTAATGCGATATTGGGGCAGACCTGTCGGAACATTTTGATTCTTTTTTGGGACCATTGGCATTTATACAGCGATCAGTGCTATAAAAATGCACTGATTACTGTGTAAATGCCATTGGCAGTGAAGGGGTTAACCTGGAGGGGGCGCTGTAAGGGTTAACTGTGTTCCCTGGGCGTGTTTTAACTGTGACAGTGTTTGACTGGCAGGGGAAGGGGAGCGATCACAGCTTCCATCTACAGGAAGGCTGTCATCACAGCCCTTCCCCCTCACACAGAATGGAGATCCGTGTTTACTTACACGGACTTCTGTTCTTTCACTGCGGGGGGGGGGGCATCGCGGGTAGTCGGCGGAGATCAAGTCCGCCGCACCCGCTCCCTGGCCCTCCCCGGGCACAGTGAGTGCGCGCTCACAGTGCATGATATCGCAGCCGCCGTCAGTTTGCGATATCGAGCCACCTTGTCGCCGTCAACCTGTGGTTGACGGTTGGCAAGTGGTTAATCATCAACTGATCCCCCTGAAGGGGTTAATCTAGGTTTCTCCTACGTTCACTGACAGACGCAGCTCTTCTTGACTTTGTGGGGTTTTATGTTCGTCTTTCCACACTATATATGTGTGTATCATCATCTGCTGGAGATAAAAGACCTCACAGTGACTATGGAGGAAGAGGACGGACATGACGGGCAGGGGGGTTACTGGGTGTAAATAGAAAATAAGATCTTATTACCTCCTCTGCTGCCACTTCCAGCAACGTCTCCTCTCTACTTCCTCCCAACTCACCTCTCACCCGGAACTTCCTGTCTGTACCTGACATCACTTCCTGTCTGTATCTGACATCACTTCCTGTCTTTCATAGAGACTTCCTGTGTGGGTAGAAGTGAGATCACCACCTTGTGGAGCTCAGAGGAACTGCAGCCCTGAGAAAGGTCTGGTAGTGTGAACATGGCCTTGTGCTGTGTGTGGATGTCCTTATAGATGGGGTCATCTCCACTCCCACCAAGGGGGATAGAAATATATTACTGCTCGGGGGGAGACATTTTGGCCCCTTTGATTTTGCAGTAAAATTGATTGGAGATTTAGTCATGTAGAACATCTGTTATATGGATACAAAGAACCCCAGCCGAGAGTAAAGGGTGGAAATGGCTCCTGATCCCCAGATTTGGGCAATTATGTCACCAATAGAAATTGAATAAAACCCACGCTATGTGTAACAACTCAAATACCTACAAATATAACTTATACCGGACTGCTGCTGTAACAAAGGTAAGTATTCCCTTTATCAACTAGAAGAGCATTATGTGTCACAGCGCTGTCCTATTGTGTGTGCTCATAAATTATCACAAATACACTAAAATATGTGGATACATTCATATATAAAGTGCTAGGGGCTCATATAATATTCTCTGCAGATCTACTGCTTCCGCTTTACACCTACTTCATTCATCTTATAATATTTGCTGCTATATGAAATAAACAAAAAATCTGTGCAAATTCATGTAAACACACAGTATTTTGTGCTCAATATATTGTTCTCTGCAAGTCCACTGCTTCCAATTTGCAACAAATTCAATGAACTTATTTTGCTTAAACAAGTCCACAAATCAATGTATTTATTTTATTTCAGGTACTTATGAAAGAAATGAAAATGTCATTGCAGAAGTGAGCGAGGAGGATGCAGTTCCTTTGCCATCGGAGGTGAGGAGAGTGTGAAGGATGTTTGAGACTCTGGTAGATGAAAAGCTGGGAGTCATATTGCTCTGCTGAGTGGGGAAGCACTACTAAGGGGTGCCCTCACCATCACATGTGTAAGAGTTGGTAGAAGGCCATGGCTACACTACAGCTGGCACAGTTTGGAACACGGAGCACTTTCACACCTCAACTTTTGATTGATTGTGGATTTTTTTTAAGCTAATTATAATTTTTGAAATAGATACAAAATGGAAGCAGTGGACTTGCAGAGAACACTATATTGAGTACAAAATATTGTATGATTACATGAAATTCACAGAATTTTAGTTTATTCAATATAGCAGCAAATATTATAAGACTAATGAAGTAGGTGTAAAGTGGAAGCAGTGGATCTGCAGGGAACAGCATCTTGAGCACAACAAAGCACTTTATGTTGTATATGAATTTGCACATGGCTCGGTTTACTTCATTTATTGATAAACACCATAAGATCAATGAAGTAGGTGTAAAGTGGAAGCAGTAGATCTGCAGACAATATTATTTGAGCCCCTAGCACATTATATATGAATGTATCCACATATTTTAGTGTATTTATGATAATTTATGTGCACACACTGTTGGGAAAGTTAGAGTGTACCTTTAATAATATTGCTTGAGATATGTATAACATAATTAAAGGTTTAATAATGCTGAAATGCAAGTCTTAAAGCTGCAAGATAGAACAGGATGCGCTTGTGGTCAGAGCGTTAAGTATGTTATCGTAAATATATCTATGTCTAGCAAAGGTGTTAGATGTGTGCTGGTATAATATAATAGGCTCATATACAAACTATTATTAGGTGATTTTTTTAAAAGCTATTGCTAGGCAGACTTTAGCAGAATATTTGTCATACTTGTCATTGCCTGTCAATGTTTGATTGGCCCATAAGGAAGTGTATATGCTTTTGATTATACTATATAACATGTGAACCCACAATAAACCAATGTAATATTGCTACACTCAAACCTGTTATCAGTGTCTTGATTACCCGATTAATCGAAGAGCCTCCACACACCCAGAACCACCCAGAACCGAATCAAAACCACCCAGAACCGAACCAGAACTTAGAACCTAATAAAGAAAGAACCCTTACAAGTGGTACCAGAAGTGGGGTCATTGCGCCTCAGGTGAGTGAAATTTTCTATACAAATATTTCTTTGTGTGGCTATTTTTCACTTGTCCTGAGCCGATGATCTTGACTTAATATAGAAGCAAAGATTCTTAAGGAAAAATAGAGTAGAATAATAGATTATCTCGAGAGAGCTAGGCTGGGTACCTGGGGTAATAGGTCTGTCTAAGGGACCAGAAGGACCCCTTATTGTAACAGATAAAAGAAGAGAGGATATAAACCATCTCGCGGAAGCTAGGTGGACTTACATGGGTACCTGGGGTAGGAAATTAGTTGACAGCATTAAGGGACCAAAGCGACACCTTATAACTGGTCAACAGGTGTAAAAGGGTGTGTGGACCTCTTGCAATTATAGGTGGTGGTATTTGAGAAATATATGCGCATTAATTGGAACATTTTGAAAAAGTCCTATTTATGAATTGTGCAGAGTGTAAAACTGGTTTATTATTGTTTTGTTATACTGAACACAGTACTTATTTGGTTGCTGCGGTGCAGGGAGGATACCGCTGTAGAATCGGAAAGGGTGCACTATTTCTGAGTGGTAACCCCCCTGTACACATTGAGATTTAATTTACATGCAACCATAGATTTTCAAGAAGGTTTAAATGTATTGGGAGTCAAATCAAGCATATTGTAGTCTGGTCAATTGTATGTTGTATGTCCTAAGTCTATTTCACGTATTTCTGGTAGAGATCTTATGTTAAGATAAATATTGTTATGGGAAATAAATTTGGGAAGGATGCTGCTGAAGGTGAGCAGGAGCAGTCTTCCCCGTATGATTGTATAAGAGGCACCTGTGGCAACAATTGTGTCAAGCCCCCTTTTGGCAAAATGTACAAACTCAAGCCCATCAAATGCAATTATCAGGCATAGGTCCCTTGAGACCAAGTTCACAAGAACAATGGGAGGAGGTAAAGAAAATTTGTGGGACCCACCCCCCGACACAATTACCCCCTGAGTACCTGGAATAATAATTATATGATGAAATGTTGTAAAAAGTGGGACAAAGGTGTAAAAGAATATAGAGATAGGTTTTCAAACAAATGCTCACTAGACTACGTAAGGATAAGATGACAGAGGAAAATCTTACACTCCCACTGATAAGTATAGGAGAGACAGAGGTACAGGTTCCACTACCAGTAGGGATGATAAAAGATTTAAAATCAATATGCCCAAATCCCAGGAAGGACCCCAGAGCCGCAGCTAGTTTCCTGCACAGGTACACCACTGGGTTTCGTATCTCAGAGGAGGACGCCTGTGTCATTATACAGGCTATGGATCCTGACTTCCCCCATCCCATTAAAGTGGATGAAATTTTTGCACAGACAACACCTTACAAAAAACCTACGGGATGGGAAGAATAATAACCCCTTCCACAATTCTGAAAGACAATAGGGATGCCCTGAGCATGTCCCACCTTTAGTATTGCATTTTGTGTCAAGAACTTGGCGAACTCTTCCCCAAATTATTTTAAAGGTCTGCAAGGAACCAACTGTGTTTCTTGGTGACACCGGAGCTAGTACCAGTTGCTTAAATTATCCAAAGTTTATAACCGCAGAATGAGGGTTGCTCAATGGGAATAAACGGGACTGGCGTGACACACAAAATTACTCCTCCATTGGAGGTATCTACAATGAATGATGAAGTCTGGACAACTTTGACAGTTCCTCTCATGGGTAGAGATCTGATGTCCAAATGACATTAATCTTTGACAAAGATGGAAATTTGATGGCACGCTCCCCAATATGTGAACTCACCAATCCTAAGTATCAGGATTGGACGGGACACTTTATGCTGCTACCAGCAGACCTAGAAATTCACCCCATTTGGGCCAGTTCTAAGATCTCAGTAGGGTATCTCAATTATACACCCTATATTCCAACACATGATCCAAACTACAGACCATTTTTTTTTCAAAAACAGTATCCCCTTACTGATGAAAATATTAAGGGAATACAGCCACTTGTTGAGGAGTACCTTAGAGATGGGATTCTGAGACCCACGGTGAGTCCATGGAACACTCCCATCAACCCAGTAAAGAAAGCAAATGGTACATGGAGGTTGGTACAGGATCTGAGAGGGGTAAACAAAATGATAATGCCCCTACCACCACTGGTGGCAGATATAACTGCAGTACTTACTGCTATACCCTCCACTTCCAAATGCTATATGGTGGTAAAGCTTTCAAACGCTTTCTTTAGCATCCCAGTGGATCAAGAGGCCCAGCTCATTTTTGCCTTCCAGTGGGGAAAGGCACAGTTAAAATGGACAAGGCTCCCACAAGGTTTTGTGGACAGTCCCGCCTCCTTTTTAACGGTGTTAAAAAGGTCATTAGATGACTGGGAACCAAAGGAGGGATTCACCTTGTTGCAGTAAGTAGGCAAGCCTACTCCTATGTAGTTAGAACCAAGAAAACTGTGAGGTAGACTCTAGGCACTTGTTAGACCATCTCTCCTCAGAAGGTCACTTGGCATCTTGGAAAAAGATCCAGTGGTGCAGGATTGAGGTGGAGTATTTGGGGTGTATCATTGCGCAAGGAGAAAGGAAAGTATCCCCAGCCAGAGTAAGAGCACTAGCCTCCCTCACTCCGCCTGCCACGAAGCTGGCTCTTGTATCATTCTTGGGTTCGATTGTCTATTGCAGACAGTGGATTCCTGATTGTTCCCACTTTGACTCCATTCTGAGGCAGGCCACACTGATAACTTCCCCAAAGATGGTGGAATGGACTGCGTCTATGATGCAAGCTTTTAAGTATCTTATCACCGCATTAACAATTGTCCCAGGTTTGGGCTTGCCATCGTGTGAAAAAACATTTTCTCTTTACTGTATTGTTTCAGGGAATGCATTTGCCTCAGTTTTGGCACAGGAACATGGTGGGAATCAGAGGCCCATAGCATATCTGTCAAAGAAATGCCTGATTGTTTACAGGCCATGGCAGCTAGTGCAATGGCAATCAAAGAGGCTAGTAAAATTACACTGGGAATGCCATTGACCTTGTATACACACCACATTGTTACAAAATATGTCAACACAGCACATGAAAGCACAGCGTATGAGTGGATAAGAGATAGTGTTATTAAATACCTCAAATCTCACAGTTAAATCCTGTCCAGAAACAACTCCCATACTGAAAATGTTACACTCTCTACTGAAAATGACACAAAACACCTCAAACCCCATACCTTTACATGACTGCACACAGGCTCTACATGAATCCACTTCCCCCCGAAAGGATCTGAAGGATTCGCCCACAGAGGGGTATTGGGATGTTTTTGTAGATGGCAGCTGTGCCAGACCATCAGATCATACTTATCAGACGGGATATGCTGTAGTAATGTTACTTGATATTGTCGTTGAAGCAAAACCCTTAATGGCTAACTCTGCACAACAAGCGGAGCTGGTAGCACTGACTAGAGCATGCCAACTTTTTGAAGGACAAAATGTTAATATCTACACAGACAGTAGGTACGTTTTTGGAGCGGTCCATGATTATGGATTAATCCTAATGGGTAGACCAATACAGAAGAATGTGTCAGTACAGTACCAAGGGAAGAAACTAATCTTTATTCCCAACAGGAGGAACATGTAAAACAACTGGTAAGTTCATTAACTGAAAATTACGACAAGGTTGCTGTCACCTTTTCTCCTCTTTCCACAGAGCCTACACATCCATTCCTGCCAGGAGACCGGGTCCTGGTTAAGCAACTTGCTGCAAGGAGACAGACGGGACCAATCTTTCAAGGATAATTTGAAGTACTAAAGGTGGCCAGAACAGCTGTCTTGACTGACCAGAGTCCGCAATGGATCCATGCATCACGATTGAAGAAATCCCCGACGCCCCCTCAACCCCCGTCAGGACCCCTACCGAAGAATTCAAAAACGTAGTCCCGATTTTATGTTGGCACAATGGGAGAGATGGTCAAACGGATATCTACCCCCACGACAGAATAATAACCCCTGTGGGGATGGAGATATTGGTTGCTAACACTTTCTTTTTGAGTCTCCTTAAATCCTTACCACCTGAAGAACAGGAGCAGAATAAGCCAAACCCTATTTATGAAGGACTAAAACCCCCTTGCACCCCCAGAGTGCATCTTTATGAAGGTTTGCCCCCCCTGCCGTCCAGCTGACCCCTTGCCACCTTACCCTAGTCCTTATGAGCTATACCAAGGTGAGAGGAACTTTCCATTTCCCCAACGATACAGATTCGGGCCCCCTTCCTCAAAGGCCATTCTCAATATTATGACACTGATTTTTGTATGCATTTTATTAATTGTGATGTCAATAGGATTCTGGGCAATAGGGAAGAATGTTGGAGAGGGGAAGACAGTTAAGCTACATGCTAGATCAACCTCCAATTTTAAAGAACATAGTATAAATGCACGCCAGTATCCCTGTTGTAGGAGCGTAGGAAATAAGGTGTCCAAAGAAAGGATGAGGACAGTTCATGGGTACTATGAACAACAGGCGGGTGGTCCCTGTAAAATAGCAGCTACTATGCTGTTAGCGACCTATAAAGGAAAGAATGTAGCCTGGTGTCTAGCCCCCACATCACAACCAGTACAGGATTATGTGATCAAACAGAGAATAAGCAAATATATTGCATATATTTCAATAACTTAACAAAGACCACTATGGATGTAGAAGTGCCAGACTATTATGATGTAATTAAAGGACATGAGGAAGAACGGGTACGCCTACAGACAGAGGCCAATAACTTAGCAGACACCTGGAACCCCT
>BLSH010495852.1:150891-161702 GCA_018402905.1 Glandirana rugosa | reverse complement strand
CGCGCGCGCTCACGGCGCGAGTTCGCGGCCGCCGTAATATTACGGCGGTTTGCGTTACAGAGCCACTTTGCCGCCGTCAATCTCCGATCGGCGGTCGGCAAGTGGTTAAACACCAATGAGATTGTGGAGAGACTAGTCTGATCTTACTGAGGGTTGTAAATTATCTCCCTACCCCCATGTCATAGTGATGATACCTTTTAAATCCCACCTTCAGTCAAACGTGTAAGATTTGATAGCTGCTTATGTTTTCAGCAGGGTGGATTTGATTTTAAAGTGAAGTTCCACCCAAAAGTGGAACTTGCGCTCTAAGGGAAGCTGACCCCCTGACATGCCACAATTGGCATGTCATTTGTGTGTGTGTGTGTGTGTGTGTGTGTGTGTGTGTGTGTGGGTGGGTGGGTGGGTGGGGGGGTTTTCACAGGGTCTCCGGTCCCACTTCCTCCTCTGGCGCTGCAGAACCGGAAGGAAGTTCACCTTCCTCCCCTCCCATCTGATGATTTTCTGGGACACGTCACAGGTCCCAGAAGACACACCGACCATTGGCACATACACAAATTTCTAAAGAGAAACTGTCACCTCTGTCCCACAGCGGCTCCTCCTCTAACCCACTGTTGACTCCATGATAGTACCATTCGCATTAAAGCAGTTGTACACCCATGGATCAAAAAATAAAACCTGTATGGCAAAGGCATAATGAGCTAGTATGCACCGCATACTAGCTCATTATGAAATATACCTCAGAACGAATAACCGACAGAGCCGCACGGTCCCCTCTGAGAGAGCTGCCATGTTCCCGCGGGTGTTTCTTCTGGGTTCGCGGCTCCGGCAGGATACGCTGGGCCTTAACCTAAACTTCACTGCGCTGCTGATGTCAGCGGCTGCATGCAAGATGAATATCTAAACCGTATAGGTGTAGGAGATATTCATTTTACGTACCGGTAAGCCTTATATAGGCTTACCTGTATGTAAAAATCACAATTGGGGGAGATGCAACCGATTTAATGGGACTGCTGGTGATGCGGCAGTGAACACAATGAGGTGAGGGACATGGTGGCAGCAGGTGAGTGGATGCCCACTAATAGGTGCTGCCATGATGGGTCTGAAATGACAGGTGCTCTTTAAATGTAAGGACTTATTCTTGTTTGAATTTTTAATATTTGTAAACAAAATGAAGGTTTCATATTAAGAATAATCTGTCAGGTTAGTAAAACAGCATATTAGAATGGATTCAATCATACAATTTGTAGTGTACATAGATTGTACATAGGTGGGGGGGGGGGGATAGTTGGCTTGGATTTATGGTCGATCAGTATTCGTCAGGGTAGCAAATTATCTGCCAAATGTCGGCAACGGTGAGTGTAACTATGAAAGATGGTTAACCACTTGCCGACTGCCCGGCGCAACATGGCGGCAAGGTGGCTTGTTTTCGTGAAACGCCGTCACAGGAGGACGGCCGCGATAACTAGTATTGCGAGTGCTCGCGCGCTCACTGTGTTGGGGGGCAAGGGCCAGGGAGCGGATAGGGCGGACTTGATCGCCGCTGGCTACCCGCGATGGCCCCCCCTCGCACTGAGAGAACGGAGGTCCGTGCAAGTAAACACGGATCTCCATTCTCATTGAGGGGGAAGGGCTGTGATCACAGGCTTCCTGTATATGGAAGCCGTGATCACTCCCCTCCCCCTGCCAGCCCAGCCCCCATACAATTAGAAAGCTCCCAGGGAACACTGTTAACCCTTAGAGCACCCCGTCCAGGTTAACCCCTTCACTGCTAATGGCATTTGCACAGTAATCAGTGCATTTTTATAGCACTGATCGCTGTATAAATGCCAATGGTCCCAGAAAAGTGTCAAAATGGTCCGACATGGCCGCCGCAATACCGCTAAAAATCGCAGATCGCTGCCATTACTAGTAAGAAATAAAAAAAAATATAAAAACCCCAGAAATTAATTCTCTTCATTCGTAAACGCGGCAAACTTTTGCGCAAACCAATCACTAAATGCCAATTGTGATTTTTTTTTTTTTTTTTACCAAAAATATGAGGACTATAAATCGGCCAAAACTGATGAAAAAATTTTTTTTTTTATATTTTTGTTTTTTTTAGATTTGTATTTTTAGCATAAAGTAAGAACAATTTTTTTTTTTTGTTTTGCAAATTTGTCGCTTTTTTTTGTTTATAGCGGTGATCAGAAATGACACAGAGAGAATCAAATTCCACCAAAAGAAAGCTCTATTTGTGGGGAAAAAAAGGATGCAAATTTCGTTAAGATACAACGTCGCATGACCACGCAATTATCAGTTAAAGCGATGCAGTGCCGAGTCGCAAAAAGTGCTCTGGTCCTAAAGTGTGAAATCCTTCTGGGGCTGAAGTGGTTAAAGAGCGTGTGTCTTAAGGGAAAGGATTAGGTAGGTCTGTGGTGGGTATAGAAGAGGGGAGCAGAAAGATGAGGGGAGAGAAGGGAAGGAGAGGGGGGAGGGAAAGAAGAAAAAACAAAACCTAGAGTGTGGGGGGGGGGTACCCCCTACACCCCCCACTAGATTTTAGTGATAGTTTTGACACTGTCTCCGCCGCCATATCAAGGGGGATGGGTGATGTGGATACGTCCAGGGTTTTAAAGAGGTTCAAGTATATTGAGATTGGACCTCCCCCACTCTTCCCTTGTTTAGGTGTGGGAGGTCGCATTCCTCAGCTGATGGTGGGAGTATTTCCGGATGTATATATGAGGTGGTTTGCTGGTCACGTGCGGATTAAACTGAGTTCATTAATGATATATATCTATCTGTAGTTCAGAAGTGGGTCCAGCACGCCCATGTATGTGAGAACAGGATTGTATTTATTGAGCAGTATTGGAGTTTTGTACCAGCGAGCCAGGATCTAGTAATTGCTTTCCTGAATCGAAACATTCAGAGAGCCTTTATGTGTGATTGTGGATATGCGTTCCCATTGTCCTTCATTCCATTCTGTTTGTAGGTCTCTCTCCCAGTTTATGCACATTTTGTCAGGTTTCATTAGGCTGTCTGAGGAATGTTATAAACGATAGATATGACGTGTTGCTGCGGATTGGATTGGGTGCAGAGCTGTTCAAAGGGGGTAAGAGAGCATGAAACGATTAATTTATTTATGAAAATGGCATATTTGAAAATATGTTCAAAGGGGTAAGGCCTGAGTTGTGCTATTTATTGCTAAGGAGGACTGGTCTAATAGTGTGTTTTCTCTGTAAAATTGATGGGCAGGTATCTCTGGATGCTTCCAGATGTCCTTTAGAAATTGCGTTGACATGCCAGGCTGGAATAAGTTTTACAGGTGTTAGAGGTCCTGGGTTGGATGATATTGAGAAGGTTCTACAAGTGTTGTGCTGATTAGTGGGTGCTCTTTGAGCCAAGGGAATGTTGTTTGTCAAAGTCCAAGGCATTGATCGTATTGGTAGGGGAGAGGAGTTTTCAAGGTGCACCCACTCTTTGTGCGGTCCGTGCACTGACCAGTCAAACATTCTGGAGAGATGGCATGCCCAATAATATTTTTGAAGGTCGGGAAGGCCGATACCGCCTTTCGTTTTAGGTTTTGCCAATTGTCGATATTCTGGCTCTAATGTTTCCACAGAAATTTAGTACATAGTCCTCTGTATGACTTGAAAAAGGTTGGGGAGGGGGAATTTGATGGGAATTGTTTGTAATATATATAGGATGCGAGGAACAATGTTCATCTTAACCACTTCCCGCCTGGCACATAGACAAATGACGTCCGGGTGGGGTGTTCATTATACTGACTGGACGTCTATTGAAGTCCTTAGGATAACACGCGATCGCGGCGATCGGTGGTGCCGTGGGTCAGTCTGACCCACCGCATTACTGATCAAGGTAAAAGGCTCCGATTCGATCCAATCGGCTGCTCTCCTGGAGGGTGTGGGGGCTGCGCTGAACATTTATCAGCGCAGCCACCCTCAGGATCACCCCACTGGACCACCAAGGAGCCTGCCCAGGACCACCAGGGAGCCTGCCCAGGACCACCAGGGAGCCCCCCTCCGGACATCGCAAAGAGGCCGCCCAGGACCACCAGGGAAGGAAAACAGAGGCTGCCCAGGACCACCAGGGAGCCCCCACTAGACCACCAGGTAAGGGCAATATAGTGCACTGTAGGGATGGCACTGTGCCCATGTATGATGCCTGCCAGTGCCATCCCTAACAGTGCTTGTTGCACCAGTGCCCACCTGTGCCACCTATCAGTGCCCACCTGTGCCACCTATCAGTGCCCACCTGTGCCACCTATCAGTGCCCACCTGTGCCACCTAAAAGTGCCACCTATCAGTGCCCATCAGTGCCACTTATCAGTGCCACCTATGAGTGTCCATCAGTGCTGCATACCAGTGCCACGTATCAGTGCCCGTTAGTGTTGCTTGTCAGTGCCGCCCATCAGTGCTGCATACGTGCCCCATCAGTGCAACCTTATCAGTGCCACCTCATCAGTGCCAATCTGTACTGCCTCATCAGTGCCTGTCAGTCTAGCCTCATCAGTGCCCATCAGTGTAGCCACATCAGTGCCCGTCAGTGAAGGAGAAAATGTACTTTATACAAAGTTTTGTGACAGAAACGAAGAAAAATGTTTTTTTTTATTTTTTTCAAAATTTTCCGTCTTTTTTTTTTTTTTTAATAGCGCAAAAAATAAAAACTGCAGGGGTGATCAAATACCACCAAAAGAAAGCTCTATTTGGTGGCGCAATATCTGTCTGAGCGTATGGCGGAGCTCCAGAATATTCTGGACTGCGGCCGCCTGCTGGATACGCCACAGAGGGCTGTATTTGCTCCGAGGTCGCAAGTACCTTGGTGATGCGGCCGTTGATTTACTGCCTATGTGATCCCGGATAGCAGTGTTGCTGTATCTTCAGACGGGTACTCTGGTTGCGTTTTTGATCCGGTGACCATGCTTCCACAGACCTTCCCTTTCAGGGTGGATGTCTATTCGGTCCACAGCTGGGTGAGATCATTAAGGATCTCACAGGAGGTAAGTGCCCTTCTTCCCAGAGCCTGGAGGCGTGAGTTTCGCCGCAGACACGGTAAGGTCGCTGCAGGGGCCGGGTACCGGCAGCGCGAAACCAAAAAAGCGGAGGACAAGTCCTCAGCCTGATGGGGTGCCCCCACCCGGGATTCGGGTGGGGGAGCGTCTTCTGGGATTCGCAGGCCAGTGGCTGGCCCACTTTCCCGATAGTTGGGTCCGGGAAGTGGTGTCCACCGGGTACAGGATAGAGTTCAACACTCTACCCCCAGACAGGTTCTTCCCATCAAACTTAGGGCTCCCACAGGACCGCCGGGAGGCTCTTTTTGGAGCTGTCCAAGCGCTTTCGGTCCAGGGGGTGATCGTGCCAGTGCTTCCAGAAGAGAGGTTTCGAGGTTTCTACTCGAATCTATTCGTGGTTCCCGAAAAGAGGGGGGGGAGTTCAGCCAGTACTGGACCTGAAGGCCCTGAACCGGTATGCCAGTGCGCGGAAATTCCGGTTGGAATCTATCCGCTTGGTTGTGGCCGCCCTTCATCAGGGGGAATTTCTGGCGTCCCTGGACATCAGGGATTCGTACCTCCATGTACCCATTCGTCCACTGCATCAGCGCTTCCTGCGCTTTGCAGTGGGAGACCTCCATTTTCAATTTGTGGCACTCCCCTTCGGCCTGGCCTCAGCACCTCGAGTTTTCACAAAACTGCTAGCCCCCGTGTAGCCTACCTAGACGACCTGCTCCTGCGAGCGGAGTCCGTCTCGGATCGGGAGGAGAATGTGAGACTCACAATGACATCGCTGCAGGACTTCGGTTGGTTACTCAACCTGCAGAAGTCGTCGGTCTCTCCATCCTGTCGCCTGGAGTATCTGGGTCTAATTCTGGACACAGAACATGCGAAGGTGTTCCTCCCTCCAGCCAAGTTGCTGTCTCTGCAGTTGGCAGGTTCTGTATGCGGGTGCTGGGGCTCATGGTCTCGTCGTTCGAGGCATTTCGCCCACAGTCACGCTCGTCTCCTTCAGCGAGCAATTCTGGCTCGGTGGGACAGGTCCCCTCGGTCCTTGGACTTTCGTATCCGTCTGAGCTCCCAGACCAGGGCGTCTCTGGCTTGGTTGCTTCGGGACTCGACCCTGACTCAGGGGAAGTCGTTCCTGCCCCTTTAGTGGGGGGTGATCATCACCATGGATGCCAGTCTTTCAGGCTGGGGAGGGATCCTGGGGCAGCTGTCTGCCCAGGGCCGTTGGTCGGGGCAGGAGGCTCGCCTTCCCATCATTGTCCTGGAGCTGAGAGCACTCAGATTGTGCCTTTCTTCACTGGGTGAGATTGCAGGGTCGTCCGATTCTAAATCAATCGGACAATGCCACAGCAGTGCCGTATGTGAACCATCAGGGCGGCACAAGGAGTCCAGCAGCTGCGGCAGAGGCAGCTCTGATACTACATTGGGCGGAACGTCACGTTCCGGCAATCTCTGCCATTTACATTCCCGGTGTGGAGAACTGGCAGGCGGACTTTCTCAGTCGCCAGACGCTGGACCAGGGAGAGTGGTCTCTCCGCCCGGAGGTGTTCAATCAGATTCGCCGCAGATGGGGGACGCCAGACGTGGATCTCATGGCGTCTCGATTCAATCACAAGGTGTCCAGAACGAAGGATCCGTTGGCAGTGGCCACGGACGCTCTGGTGGCTCCTGGGGCCATTACCGCCTTCTGTACGCTTTCCCTCCGATAAAACTGCTTCCGCGATTGATACGCAGGATAGTGGCGGAGGGGATACCAATAATACTGGTGGCTCCAGATTGGCCTCGGCGCACTTGGTACGCCGACGTGGTGCACATGGTGGCACACACCCATTGGCGGCTCCCACTGCGACACGACCTTCTGTCTCAGGGGCCCATCTTGCACCCTGCTTTACCCTCGCTGGTTTTGATGGCTTGGTTATTGAGTCCCAGGTGCTAAGAGACAGGGGAGTCGCTGACTCAGTGTTCCCTACGTGGTGGTAGGCTTGCAAGTGTACTACCTGGAAGGCTTATATAGCTTGGTGCGAGGTGGAGGGTCATAACCCATAGCTCTGATGTCGTGTCCAGGGTCCTGACTTTTTTTTGCAGCAAGGCCTGAACAAAAACCTAGCTTTGAGCACACTCAAGGGCCAGATATCGGCTCTGGCGATTCTTTTTCAGAGACCTTTGGCTTCACACTCGTTGATTCGTACCTTTGCACAAGGTGTGTGACATGTGGCGCCTCGGGTGAAGGCTCCGATGGCTCCGTGGGATCTGAATTTTGGTGCTTTCTGTACTTCAGAAACCGCCATATGGGAATATCAGGGAGATTTCCTTACAATTGCTGTCACAGAAGGTGGCCTTTTTAGTTGCCATCACTTCCGCCAGACGGTGTCTGCATTAGCAGCACTATCGTGCAAGTCTCCCTACCTGGTCCTACATAGGGACAAGGTGGTCTTGCGACCCTCTCCTTCATTTTTTCCGAAGGTGGTTTCTTCCTTTCACATTAATGAAGATATTGTCCTTCCTTCATTGTGCCCTCGTCCGTTACACTCAAAAGCGATTGAGTTGCATACTTTGGACGTAGTGAGGGCCTTACGAGTGTTCCTAGTTGCCACAGCTTCTTTTCAAAAAGCTGATGCCTTGTTTGGCTGTCAGAGGGTCCGCGCACAGGGTGGGCGGCCTCGTTGGCTACGATTTCTCGTTGGATCAGGCAGTCCGTGACCCATGCCTATTCTGTTCGGGGCAAGGTTCCCCCTTTTCCGGTCACGGCTGATTCTACCCGGGCTGTTAGCACTTCCTGGGTTCCTGGGTTCTCAGGCACCAAGTCTTGGTGTCGCAGGTGTGCAAGGCGGCCACTTGGGCCTCGGTTCACACTTTCACTAAGTTTTATAGGTTGCTGTGCTTGCATCTTCGGATGCTACTTTTGGCCACAAAATTTTGCAGGCGGCAGTGTAGGCGCTAACAGTTGGATACTGTTAGCGTTTACCCACCCCTCTTTTTGACACAGCTTGGGGACATCCCCACACGTAATGGAGAGCTGCGTCTGTCAGTGAACGATAGGAGAAAAAGGGATTTTATTAAAACTTACCGTAAAATCCTTTTCTCCGAGTTCACTGACAGACGCAGCACCCACCCCTCTGTGCTCTGTTCTTGTACGGCTTGTGTACGAACTGAAGAGCTATGCTATGAGGGGGTTTATGTGGGAAGAGAGGACGGCCCCCATGGGAGGGGCCAGCTGCTTCTTTTCCCTGCCTAGTTAACTCCTAGTGAGACCAGCATAAACCCCACACGTAATGGAGAGCTGCGTCTGTCAGTGAACTCTGAGAAAAGGATTTTACGGTAAGTTTTAATAAAATGTTTAAAATTGTGCTTGGGAGTGCTTGTGTATCCATTCTAGGCTTGTGATTTTGTTTAGCAAATTAGTGATCGTCTTTTGTTGGGCTTTTCTTTTAGCCGCTTTTAGTGCAAGAAATGTTCCTCTTATAACGCATTTATGGGCTTCCCATTGAGTAGGTGGGGCTATTTCGGGAGTTTCATTTTTGGCAAAGAATTCCTGGATAGATTTGCGGATATCTGTGATGTCTATTTCTGATGTTAGTAGGGAGGAGTCCAATCGCCAAATTTTTGTGGACGTGTTATGTTCTGGGAATGTTAAGGTCATTGTAAAAGGGTGGTGGTCTGATAGTATCATTGGTTCAATAGTCGCGTTGGATAGGAATTGTATGCCTTTTTTGGGATAGGAATAGGTAATCCATTCTAGAATATTTGTTGTGTGGGGTAGAAAAAAAAGTGAAATCTTTGCTGTTGGGGTGGAGGGTACGCCAGGTATCATGAAGGAGTAATTCCTGCATTTGTATTTTAATTTGTTTAATGGCTCTATAGGGCAGTGAAGCTGTGCCTGAGGAGGTGTCCAGGAGCGGGAATAGAGTGACATTAAATTCACCCCCCAGGATTGTTAGGCCTGACTGAAATTCAGGAGTTGAGCAATGGATCTGAAAAAAAGTGACTTGAGCAGAGTTGGGGCTATAGATATTAGCTAGGGTTACTGGGCAGCCTTGAAGTTGACCTTTTAGAAAGATATATCTGCCCTCAGCTTCTATGAGGGAGTCTATAAGTTGCCAGTCAAGGTTTTTTGAGAGTAGAATTGAGACTCCTTTGGTCTTGGCCAGTGGTTTGGTGGCGTGGTAATCTTGGGAATTTTCTGTGTGTGAAAGTGTGTCTCCTGTAGGAATATAACCTCGGCTCTTAGCTTATGCATCATGTCTGGGACGTTAAGGTCTTTGGTATCGAGGGAAACTATTTTCAGAGTGTGTTTGTTTTTAGGATGTGTATTGAACATGGTGTATTCATGTTTCCGATCTGAGTTGTCAGAGGGGAGATACGATATGTCTTTGTCAATCGTTAGTATGAGTCGAGAAGTGGGGTTAGAGTCGGGTTTACTCTGATGGGAGTGTGTTGGCGGCAGAGTCCGAGGGGCGAAGATGGGGGGTGGGGAGAGTGAAGAAGAGAAAGAGACAGGGAAAAAAAGGGGGGGGGAGAAGGGGGGTGGTAGGTTTAGTAGGGGAGAGGGTTCAGGAGTAGGAGCAAGGAAAGAAAGAGGGGTATTCTGGAGTTAGGGAGGCTTCAAGTGTGCTCCCTAAAATCAAAGATGTATCGGATGGGGATTGACAGGAATGGATGTTTCCCTGTCGTGTGGAGGGGTGGTTGGTGTATAAATAGTGACAAACTCTAGTCCACGAGAGATGTAAAATTCAGTTGAGGGGAGAGCCAATAAGCTTTAGCATGAAGTGAAGTAACCAAGTCCAGGTCCCAGGTCCCTGGTTGGGTCATTAAATTGTAGGGTTGCAAGATTGGTGTAAACAGAGTCCCTTAGTGGGGGCCTCAGTTACAACGGATTTAAGGACACAATTGATATATTTATGGTAAGGTCATTTTGTACCCAATAAAGCAGGGTGCATTCTGTCTGGGGGGGGGGGGGACTTTTTCACTAATAGGGGGTTTAAAATTGGGTTGTCATCTCTTGTAACTAACAGTACACAATGTCTAGGAGATGGTCTCTGGGGTACGGTTGTCAGACACAAAGTCTTTAGATATTGAATAATTGTGGGCTCCTGTATAGCATTGTTTAGCCAAAAAGCAGGAGTGACTAGGGGTCTCTTGATGAGTGGTTCCCATCAATTTCAGGGAGGCTTAAGACATTCATAATTGTGGGTCGACCGCACATATTGGACCCCGTCATTCCTTGGCTGCCACAACTGGTCATTGCAGGGTATCTTTGCTATTTTGGTTGACTGATTATTGTTGTTGCCATAGACAAATGTATTAAATAGCATCCAACAAAACTCATGTAACAGATAACAGGTGTTTTTCAGACAGTCGAAATGGAGCATTACTGTTAAACGTGATAACGTTGCCCATGGGGTGGCGATGCGTGGATGTTTCATCAGGCTGTACAGACTTGTGTACTGTGTCTCTCTGCTAGGGTGAGAATTTGGTATAGGGCTGATAACAGCATCTTAGGGAGATGATATAGAAGAGACAGGATGCACCCCGCATCGCCACCCCAGGGGAGCTGTATGCGAATAGCCGTCAGCCATAATAATAAACTTACTCTATATCAACCGTATTGCCTCTTATTATGTTGAGACAACTTGAGAAGCGTAAGAAGCATGTATTCAGGATCATTGAGGTTGGTAAAAGGAGGGGGAGGTGTGGTAAAAGAGGAGGGTATGGTATGGTTAGGTGGGTAAAGGAGTCGATGGGAGAGGGATGTATGGGGGGGGGGGGTGGAATCCCAGAAAAAGGATATGGGGGGGGGGGGGGTACCTTTATCATT
>BLSH010495852.1:139413-150881 GCA_018402905.1 Glandirana rugosa | reverse complement strand
CCCCCCCCCCCCCCCCCCCCCCCCCCCCCCCCCCCCCCCCCCCCCCCCCCCCCCCCCCCCCCCCCCCCCCCCACCTTGATCATTCTGTTGTTGCACCCATATTGTCAATAGGTGGGAGTATATTTGGTCACCAGTTCAGTTCTACGGTGTATAGCATGGGTGTATGAGATGGCTAAAGTACATAGGCATTACCTGGGAAATCAGCATAGGAATATAGCGACATCTCTTAGGCATGTTTGTGATACGAGGTTCAAATTTGGGATGAGGGAGGAGTCTCTCTTGTATCACAGACTTCCGAGTAGAGTAACAATTTCAGTCACTCACGGGTACCTGTGAGAATGCAGAGCACCAGAAGCCAAAAAAAAAGGGGGGGGGGGGAGAGGAGAAAGGTTTGTTTTTGCATAGGTCAACCTCTCAGAGTTAGTTGCAGTTCTGTCGGAAATTAGCCGTGTTCGATGAGGTTTTGGATCCAACTTGGGACATTTAACGTGGGTGTAGGAGGTGAAAAGAAAAACGTGTACTTCTCTCAGATCTTTCCTTGCGAGGCCTTCTATGAGCTGGAGAAAATGTTGGGCTATTGATCGTGGTGGTCTGAGCAGTAGGTGAGATGGGGTTCCTTGGAGAGGCAGATCTACGACGTCTGATGTGGAATTCATCGCAGACTGGGATAGCATCTGTAGATGTGGTTCTTATGCGTGTGATGTGGATGTTGCCGTATCAGTCAGGAATATCAAGGAAGATTAAATGTCTTACAGAAGGAGGGTAGATCTTCCAGTATTCACAGATTCGCTGTGCAATTTTGAAAGGAGGCCGATAGAAAGGAAATTTCCATTGGTATTGGATTGCTTTGTTGCGCAGAAGGTCAAGAAGCCGGCGCAGCACTTTCCTATTTTGAAATGTGATGGGAGAGAAGTCCTGGAAAAGCTTTATCTCTGCGCCGCGGGAGAGCAGGGAGCTGCGATCTCTTGCCCTGTGTATGATTTCCTCTTTGAGCCTGAAATTTGCAAGACAGCATATGACATCTCTTGGGGGATCTGTGTCTCTGCTCCTGGGCTTTAGGGCTCTGTGTAAGCTTTCGTACTCGATAGGTCTGCCAGTCTGCCAAGTAAGTCATTGAATATAGCGATGGTGGCCTGCGTAATTTGAATGCACTCGATCGTTTTGGGGATACCTCTTACCCGTATATTATGGTGACGAATGTGGTTGTCAAAGTCCTCTAAATGCCTTTGTATATCTCTCATCTGTGAATCTTAGGAGCGTGAGGACTGTTGTAGCTGCTGAATGGCAGAGTTGTGGATGGTTGTCTCCTCCATGGCGTCCATTCGTGCTGTCGTCATTTGTAGCTCTCTTCTGAGGTCTCTAATGGCTCATGTCATGGCTGATGTTAGTGAGGCCTTAATGTCCTCAGCCACTGAGCGCAGGTCTTGTATGCTCAGTGGCTGTGAGGTCTCTTGTCCTGTCTGCTGCTGGTGGGAGTTATATCTTCCTGAATGGCTTAGGCTGGAAGAAGGTGACACGGCCGAATAGGCCCGATCTGAAGGCGGGCACTCGCGTGGCTCGGAGCGGAAGAGCTCCAGGATGCTGCTGCCTAATTGTGTCCCCTATCGCCTGGGTGATCGGACCGGGCTGGGGAGGATTCCCTGGAGCTTTTCTTCATGATTGCGGGGATGGATGGGGCTCAGCAGGGTCGTTTTTTTTAATCTCCGTAGAGCTCAGGGATCAGGCGTCCATTTTGATTTGGTGCCAGGCCACGCACCCTTTAGATAGATTTTTACTCCAAAAGCATTTTAATTAAACTAAATTTGATTTAAAAAAAAAAAATCTGATTTAAATCCAAATTTTTTTTTTTTTTTTTTTGATTAAAAGAAAAAAAAAAAAAATAGATTTTTATCCACCCTAGTTTCTAGACACAGTGAGAAGAACTTTTCTCAGTAGGGACACTGACATCAATAAAGCATGACCAGAGTTTTAATCCTACCCCACCCTGCCAAAACAATGTGTAAATTACTATTTTTGTTAATGACAATGGAACAGAAAGTTAAAGGAAGTAACCCATAAAAAAATTTGTAGTTGAGACGCAATTTACCGCCACCCCAAACCCCCCCCCCCCCACCTCAAGCTGCAAAGCGGGCAGGGTGTACACATGCTGCAGCTGCAATTCCTAGATTTGGCAGTGAGGAGGCAGCATATTGCCTTCTCATTGCGTGCCAAAGGCTTCCCAAAAACGGTCTGACCAATTGCTTTCTGGAGTCGTGGCAGTCCATGCCACTAGTTAGAGCTTCATGATTAATCATAATAAAATCGCTACCTCGATTCCCCCCCCCTCTGCGCATTACTGCGATTTTCAGTGCAGTTAATGGAGTCCGACTTGCGAGGCGACTTGACTGTAATAGAAGTCAATGCATCCTTTTTCTAAGTCTGAACGACTCTATCTGGGCAGACTGCTAAGTCTGAGATCATTGCTGATAATAGAAGCAAAGATATACAGTGTTTCTAGTTGTCAAAGGAATTTACTCCCGTGTACAGAAGAGTTTGATGTAACCATTTAAAGACAATCTTTTCTGACATTTGTTGCTTATGTAAAAATCCAGTATTTTTGGCTAGAAAATTAATTGGAACCCCCATACATTTATTTATTTATTTTTTTAGCAGGGACCATAGAGAATAAAATGGCGGTTGCTGCAATATTTTATGTCACACGGTGCTTGCGCAGTGGTTTTTCAAACGCAATTTTTTGGGGAAAATTACAGAAAAAAAAAGAAAAAAAAAAACTAAACAGTGCTGTTAGCCAAATGTTTTTGTATATGTAAGATGCTACGCCGCGAGAGTCGTGAGAGAATTTTGATCTTTATTCTAAGCAAAGAAATTGCAATTCTCATTTTGGCCAGAATCGTGCAGTTCTACCACTAGTATAAACAAGCAGTATGAATAAGCCATAACAATCAGCATTTTGTATAAAATCGAAAAAAAAAAAAAAAAAAAAACTAGGATAACGTTTTTCCATACATTGATCGAAATTTGTCTGGTCCCTAATGAACTGGTTAAAATTCTATTCGTCAGTAGCCCTGTTGTGGCACTCTCCTGTCCGACATTGTTCAATTGAAATGTCAAAGAAACTGGGTGGAAAATTGTTTTAATAACTAGAATAGTGTAGAGCAATAAGTCAAATAAGTCTGAAAATTTCCCTATAAGGTCTAGGAATCAATACAGAGCGTAACAGAAAAGTCCATCAGACAATAAGAGATCCATGTAACATGCAGAGTAACCAGATGCACAATGGTGTATATTCCCACCACCAACAAACACTGTGGCTGCTCACCTCAAAGGGATGAGAACAATGGAAATTGTATGGCATGGTTGGAAAAACATTAGATTGATTTTTTTTTTAAGACCCCTTTTTCATTCTTTTATTTATGAAGAATTCAGAAAACTGTATACAGAAAGCAGGTAAAATTCAATGTTCTCACAGGCAAGACCAAGTCACAAGGCAGAAATGGCATAAGCATGATATTTTTGAGATATATTCCGTAGAATAAGATATGGATAACACCACTTCCTTTATTTTTATAGTACAGTACAGGACAAAGACTGGGTTTTAGGCTTGTACGTTGAGGTGATTGGACATTTGGAAACATTTGACGACACAACTCCTGGGTGCCTCCCCTTTAACCCTTTGCCAGTCTGAGTCCTCTATTTTTTGCTTGTATCCGAATATGATGGACCTCTTCTCCATTATGGACAAATTGCCTTTAGCTTAGCTAGTTTATTTTATCTTTGAATTCTTCAGTCAACCTTCAAATTTTTCAGTCAGGCTTCAATCAACTATATCTCAATATTCTTATTCATTAGTAGAAGCAGTACATTTGAATCAGTGCTACCTTGGAAGCCGTACCCAGATCCAATGTGGCCTATAATGTTGCTTCAGGCACTGGGTTTTGTTTCGTATCTCGCTGTGGCACTTTGTTCATTGTCTGCAGGGTGTTGTGCAGGTCCAGGGCAATGTGCCTTCCCTATGAACCCAGAACCTGAAGACCCCACGATGATGGGCAAAACCTGATGCATGGACCTTATATATAGACCAGTGTTGTGGACAGGCAAGACAGGGTCACCCTGTAACTGACTGTTTTCATAAAAGTAGGGTGGCTTGTTTGGTATATATTCACTTTACAGTTTGAACTTCTCCAACTTGATGTTAAATCCCAACCACTAAGATATTAGTCTCAGGGGGATGAGCAGGTAGGTTTTAAATCACACCACTGGTAGCACACTTTACCACCAATTCTGTCTAGAGTATGGTGGTAAGGTACTCATGGTGCTTCCTCCCGCCCTTTTGTCATGAGGACTTCTCTACAGGACAGGGTACGCCTGGGTTGCTGCATCTCTTTCTGGACATGCTTGCCCTATAATCTGTACCCTACTCTGCTTACCCCACAGAAAATTACCCTTCGCTATGGCAGAAGCCTGGCGATAGAGAGCCAGAGCAACATTCGCACTACTGAAAGCCTGCGGAACGCTCAACCTCAGAATGACTGCTTCTATTGCATTAGGGCAGGAACTAATTTTAACACCTGTGGCTATATCTGAATCTAGTTCCATTTCAGGCACGCAACAGGCAGCCCTCCTGACAAAGGCAGATTTTTCTGCTTCTACAGTACTGTGCAAAAGTTTTAGGCAGGTGTGAAGCAATGCTGTAAAGTAAGAAATCTTTCAAAAATATATATTTTAATTGTTTCTTTTTATCAGTTTAAAAAACGCAAAGTGAACGAAAAGGAGAAAAATCTTTTTTCAAATCAATATTTTGTCTGATACCTTTGCCTTTAAACTAGCATCAATTGCATTTTGTAGGATTAGTCAATGTATGAATAACCAATTATACCCAGCAGGTGCCAATGATCATCAATTTCATATGTAGGGTGAAACACATTTATTAACTGACACAAACTGCTGTGTAGGAGGCTTAAAAATGGGTGAGAAACAGCCAAATCGCTGCTAAGGTTCATGTCACAGTTCATACACCATGACAAGACTGAACACAGCAACAAGACACAAGGTAGTTATACTGCATCAGCAAGGTCTCTTCCAGGCAAAGACTTCAAAGCAGCCTAGGGTCTCAGCATGTGCTGTTCAAGCTTTTTTGAAGAAGCACAAAGAAACGGGCAATGTTGAGGACCGTGGACACAATGGTCAGCCAAGAAAACTTAATGCAGTAGATGAGACACTTCATGCTTTCCTTCGACTTCAGAAGATGTCCAGCATTGTCATCAGCACAGAACTGGCAGAAACCAGTGGGACCCAATTACACCCATCTACTGTCCGGAGAGGTCTGACCAGAAGTGGTCTTCATGGAAGAAGTGCTTCCAAAAAGCCGCTGTCCGATGTGGAAAGAAGGCTAAATGACGCAACTATGCATGAAAACATGGGAACTGGGGGCAGAAAAATGGTAACAGGAGCTGTGAACTGATGAATCAACATGTAAAATATTTGGCTGTAGCAGGAAGCAGTTTGTTCACCGAACAGCTGGAGAGCGGTACAATGAGTGTCTACAGGTAACAATGAAGCATGGTGGAGGTTCCTTGCGAGTTTGGGGTTGCATTTCTTCAAAATGGAGGTGGAGATGTGGTGAGGATCAATGGTATCCTCAAAGCTGAGGAATAAAAGCACATATCTATCATGCCTTACCATCAGGGAGGCGATTGCCCCCAAATTTATTCAGCAGGACAACGAGCCCAAATGTAAAGCCATGGTCATTGAGAGCTATCTTCAGTTTAAAGAACAAAGCATCCTGGAAGTGATGGCTTGGCCCCCACAGAGTCCTGATCTCAACATCAGGTCTGTCTGGGATTACATGAAGAGACAGAACGATTTAAGGCAGCTTACACGCACAGACAATCTGGGGTTAGTATTCAAAGTTGTTTGGAACAACCTACCTGCCAATTGCCTTCAAAAACTGTGTGCAAGAGTACCTAGAAGAATTGATACTGTTTTGAAGGCAAAGGGTGGTCACACCAAATATTGATTTGTTTTTATTTCATTTGTTCATTTACTTTCCATTCCTTATGGATGCAAATAAATTATAAACACTTCTTTCTCAATCGTTCATTGACAGACGCAGCCTCTTAGTCATGACGTGGGGTTTATGCAACTTTCACTAGGAGTGGACTAGGCAGAACGAAGTTCAGCTCAAAGCAAACACAGCCCCTCCCAGGGGGCAGTCCTCACTTTGCATAACCCCTCAGCCCTGCTCAGCACTTCAGTTTTTTATGCCTAGTGCAAGGAGTAGGACCTGGCTCCCTGCGGTTCCCCATTCTTTTCACATTTTTTTCTTTTTATTCAAGAATTCTGATGAAGAATACAATCAAGTAGCCAGCTGGGTGATAGGCTGGATAATCTAGATCCAGGGAGTCTCCCCAGCACGGACGCGAGCCGACCCTTAACTGATCGCAGGCCTCGTTCCATGCGAGGCGGCCGGCATGTTAAATGTCCTGCCAGCACACCTAAGACCGGGCACCCCGTGTCCGTGTCACGGGTGCTGCGTGGCCGACAGCTCCCCCCGTTTCGGCGGGGTGGCAGGTCTGTTGTGGGTGGCTACCTGCTACGCCCGTCTACAGTGGTAAGAACCCCCCCTCGACCGCCATTTTCCTGTAGCCGGCCGGATGTTTTAAGCACAGCCGCCATTTTCCTGTAGCCAGCCACATGTATGGAGCGGCCACCATTTTGCGGTGGCCGGCCGCTGCATTCAGCCTCTTGTGCCTACGGCGGCCGTTTTTGGGTGGTCCTCCGCACACTATCCCTGCATGCTGGCTGGGTGGGCGGTCCTGCGGCGTTGGCGCGGTCACAGGCTGGAAAAGAAGCACTCCTGACATGGGGGGATCAGAGCAGAGGCAGCTACAGCAGCACAGCTCCTGGGGCGGTGGGTAAATCCTCCTGGGAACCTCTGGGGCCCTAAGGCAACGACTGCAGGGCGGTGTGGGACACCCTAATCTGGCATGGCGGCAGAAGTTGGGGCTTCCCAGCCAGGTGTCTCCGGTGGGGACCAGGCAGCGCTGGGACCGGTGGTTCCGCTACATACATGACGACCCTCCTGGAGGGATACTTCTCCCAGACAGAACTGACCCGTGACCGTGGGGTGGCGAGTAAACGGCCACCCCCTCCTCTGTCCTATGGGGAGGACTCGAAGCCGGAGGGGGGCTCCGCTGGGTCGGGGACCCCCCTGGAGCTGTCGGGTGCGCTTGGGGACCCCTCGGATGAGGAGGAGGAGCCCCTAGGTGCCACCGCGGCTCGCGAGCGTGCTCTGGGGGGCTCTTTAGTTTCAGAAACCCGTGAAACACTGAAGTTGGGCCTGGCTGCGACTCCGGGGGCGCCGTACGCTTCGGGTCGCATAAGCTGGCCCGGACACCTAAGGCCTTCCCCTATTTGTCGTACTCTGACCAGTTCGTTTACGAGGAGTGGCTGCTCCCTCAGAGGTCTTTCGCCATGCCCTAACGCTTTTCTGTGTTATCCCTTTGAGGATACCCTGTTACAAAAGTGGAAGTCTCTGAAGGTGGACCCGTCGGTGGCACGTCTGAACAAGGCAACTATTATTCCGATGAAGGGCTCTCCATCCTTCAAGGACCTGGCCGACAGGAGGACTGAGGCGGGGTCCAAGGCCATGTTCTTGGTTGCAGGGTCGGCTATGTGACCGTTGCTGGCGCCTGCGCTGGTAGCACAGGCACTCGGAATGGGCGCCTATCGTGCACCAGGGTTTGGTGACTTTGCAGGCCCCTCCGGAACCTGTACAGATGGCAGACCAGCTGATCCGGGGACTTGAGTATCTCTGCGATGCGGCCCTTGACATGGCCCTCATGCTGTCAAAACTGTCATCAGATGTTTGCTATGGCTGAGATGCTGGTCAGGAGACCAGGCGTCAAAGAAGGGCCTGACGAACCTGCCTTTTGAAGGGGGTCGCCTCTTTGGGGCTTCACTTAACGAGATCATCAAGGATGATACTGGGGGGAAGAGTGCTTTTCTTCTGGAGCCCAGAAGGGGTAGACCCTTCCTTCTCTACTCAAGAGGTTTTTTCGTGCGCCACGGGCCTCGAACAAGGTCTCTTAGCCCACCAAGGCCCCCTTGGGGGGCCAGAAGCATCCCTGGCAGCGTAAGTCCGGAAAGGCGGGAGAGAAGCCCTCCGCATGATGGGTAGCCCCCACTCGCGGTTCGGGTGGGGGGACGGCTCCTAAGGTTTGCGGACCAGTTTACCTTGCACATCCCGGATCTCTGGGTCTCGCTTCCGGCAGACCATTTGCAGGCCCGGTTCGAGGTCGTGCATGTTGTGCTGCATCAGGGGGTAATTGTCACGGTTCCTTCTACGGAACGGTTCCTCTGTTTGTTTTTATTCCAATCTTTTTGTAGTGCCAAAAAAGGATGGGGTCAGGCCTTTCCTGGACCTGAAAGCCCACAACTTCTTTGTGAGGGCACGGAAATTCTGAATGGAATCTGTGCACTCTTTGGTGGCTGCGCTTCGTCAGGGAGACTTCTGGGCCTCTCTGGACATCTAGGATGCGTATTTATAAGTGCCCATCTGTGTGCACCACCAGCACTTCCTGCGCTTGCGGTGGGGGATCTCCACTACAGGTTGTGGCCCTCCCGTTTGGGCTGTCCTCAGCCCCATGGGTTTTTACCAAGCTTCTGGCCCCGACACTGGTTCTACTGAGGCAGAGGGGCATAGCGATAGTGGCATACCTCAACAACCTGCTGTTGAGGGCGGAGTTGGCCTCAGCCCTGTCGGACAGTGTGGACATCACCCTAGGTTTCCTGCGGGACTTCGGCTGGGTGATCAACTTTCCGAAGTCAGTGCTGACTCCGTCGCGCCAATTGGAATACTTGGGATTGGTCCTGGACACGGAGCGAGCAAAGGTTTTTCTCCCTGCCGCCAAGGTCTTGACGCTTCAAAGGGCGGTTTGGACCCTGCTGTTCCAGCGGGGGTCCTCTTAGATTTTGCATGTGGGTGTTGGGGCTGATGGTCTCCTCCTTCGTGGCAGTGCCTTATGCCCAGAGTCACACCCGGTCCCTGCAGCGGGCCACCCTGCTGCGGTGGAAAAAAATGAAATATATAACAGCGCACTAAGAAACAGTGAAGTGAGCCAGACAAGCTGTCAACAATTGTGGTGGCATAAAATGACACTTGGACTGTATAGTCCTAAAACCTAGTTAAAAGTCTTTGCTGCAAAGGGGCTGCACATTGAAGAAGTAGTACCGGTCTTCTGTAGTGGAGAAAAGGAAAAAAGGCAGGTGCGCCTCTAAGGGTAGCAGTTTTAAAACACAAGTTTATTAAGAAGCATAAAAACTACTCACAAAGGTAGTGGGGTTGGAAGCATTGCAGTATAAGCCACTGCCAGCTGCCAAATCAGTCTTCTATCCCGCCCAAAGTAAGGGCCCGTATATACAAACATTCTATCAAGTAGTATACTCCGAATTAGTACAGATGTGCAAGGCTGAGACATCCAAAAAGAAGAGTCACCATTCCAACCTAACTCAAGAGCAGGCAGCGCTCAAAATACTAACCCAAGACTCGGATATCATTATCAAGACCGAAGACAAGGGTGGCGGCATCGTTATCCAAGAAAAAAGCAAATACCTGGAAGAAGCTTATAGACTCCTGCGTGACGTGGCCACTTACAAGAAATTACGCTGTGACCCCACTGAAGAATTCACCATTGAAGCCCGTAATCTGACCACCAGAGCCAAAGAACAAGGTATTGCCACCAAACAAGAGTACCTCTTTTTTAACAGTGCCTTTTACAACATCCCCTATTTTTATCACATACCCAAAATACACAAAAACAGTGAATCACCCCCTGGCAGGCCCATTGTAGCAGCAATGGGCAGCATAACCAATCCCTTCTCCAAATATGCAGATGTTTTCCTACAACCCTTGGCTCAAAACTTACCAGCTTATATCAGAGATGGAACAGACCTCTTGGACAAAATTCAAAATTACATCTGGGAACCCACATACAGGTGGGTCACTTTGAATGTCAACTCGCTGTATACATCCATCCCACATGACATCGGCATCAAGGCCATATCACACTACCTGTCCAGTGATGACAACATCCACCCGGGACAAGCCAAGTTTATAGTGGAGGCAGTGGAATTTTGCTTAACCCACAATTATTTCGAATGCAACGGGAATTTCTTTCTCCAACTGGTGGGCACAGCCATGGGGGCCAATTTTGCCCCCAGTTACGCGAACCTCACCATGGGCCACTGGGAACAGGCCCGCATCTGGCAGAACAACCCCTTTGCCTCCCATATAATATTCTATGGGAGGTACATAGATATTATCATCTGGGATGGACCTGAAACATCCATTAAGGTGTTTGTCAACTACTGTAATGACAACCAGTCAGGCTTGTCCTTCACCTCTACTCATGACTCTCAAGAGATAGCGTTTTTAGATCTGACGCTTTTCCATAACGAGGAAAGGATCATGGCAAAAAACTTCACTAAGCCTACGGCAGGGAACTCATACCTACACTATCGAAGCTGTCATCACCCAAGGTGGAAAACAAACATACCAAAAAGCCAATTCTGTAGATTGAGGAGAAATTGCACACTGGACACTGACTACCATCTCTTAAGTAAATCTTTGACCGATAAATTCATCGAAAAAGGGTTCCCGTCAGACCTAGTTCGTCAAGCTTACCTCCAGTGTGCCGCACCCTCTACCATTTCCACAAATTCACACCGCAATGAAGGCATACCACCTGTCCGATTCACCACTCAGTTCCACAGTCAACATAGGAAAATGGAAAAAGACATTGGTCAATCCTGTTGGAAGATCCTCACTTAACCACTTCAGCCCCGGAAGGTTTTGCAGCTTTAGGACCAGAGCACTTTTTGCGATTCGGCGCTGCGTCGCTTTAACTGACAATTGCGCGGTCGTGCGATGTTGTACCCAAACAAAATTTGCGTCCTTTTTTCCCCACAAATAGAGTTTCTTTTGGTGGTATTTGATCGCCTCTGCGTCATTTCTTATCGCTGCTATAAACAAAAGAAGAGCGACCATTTTGCAAAAAAACCCAAATTTCTTACTTTTTGCTAAAATTCAAATCCAAAAAAAAAATATAAAAAAACATTTTTTTTCACCGTTTTTGGCCGATTTATATAATTCCTCATATTTGCGATAAAAAAAATTGCAATCGGCGTTTATTGATTGGTTTGCACAAAAGTGGCCGCGTTTACGGATGGTGAGAATTCATTTCTGGGGTTTTTATTTTTTATTTTTTTTTACTAGTAATAGCGGCGATCTGCGATTTTTAGCGGTAATGCGATATTGGGGGGGACATGTCAGACCATTTTGACACTTTTTTGGGACCAATGACATTTATTCAGCGATCAGAAATTTAAATGTCCACTGATTACTGTATAAATGTCATTGGCTCTAGCGGCGATAATGATCATTTTTTTTTATTTTTTATTTTTGGGGT
>BLSH010495852.1:112653-131808 GCA_018402905.1 Glandirana rugosa | reverse complement strand
CCCCCCCCCCCCCCCCCCCCCCCCAATTCACCCGCTGTGGCAGTGGGCAGAGTTTCTCTTTGCTCTTGCTGTCACAATTTTAAAATGGCGTGGCTGTGCAGGGCTCCGCCCACACAACCTCCTTATTCATTCACATCATTGAATGTATGGGCAAGTACCGTATGCCATTGCGGCTGACATTTGGTAGTTCTCAGTGAACTTCGAGGGTGCTGGTGAGCGCTCTCGTAGTTAATTGATCTGTTTTTCAGTAATTGCCTGTCCGTACGGGGGAGGTATTTGTTCCAGGACCGTGTCTTAACTAGACAAATACAGCAGTTACCTTCTGCTTTCCTGCTTTCTCTTTTGTGTGAATGCCTCCATGTCACTTGACCCAGGCTTCAACTTCAAAAACCTTTCTGTTGGTGCAAGGCCCACACAATATCAGATGTTTGTCGCAGTTTGCCCCTCTCTCTGGGTTACAGATGTCTTAGACCTGTGGATTCATTTGGTGGATTCAAAGGGTTACAAGATACTGTTCAAATCTCTGCCTCCTCACCTCTTCTTTTTTTCTTTCTTTCTCCCAAATCAACCAAAATTTGCCCAAGGATTATCAGATATGAAAAATGCCTTGAATCATCTTTTGTCCCAAGGTGTAGTTATGCCAGTACCCCCACAAGACAAATACAAAGGTTTCTATTCAAACCTGTTCAAGGGGGCCAAGGCCCACCAGGGGTATTAGTCCTATTTTAGACCTAAAATCCCTCAACAGATAACTTACATTTCCTCTCTGAGAAAAAGAAAATACCTGTCGCCTGTAGACATCCAAGATGCCTATGTGCATATTCACAAAGGTCCTAGATCCTCTTCTTGCTCCTCAAAGAACTAAGGGCATCCAGGTCAAAGGTTTGACCATCTGCTGGAAGATTCCTCTCCTTTCTAGCTGTCTGCCAGCGTCCACAAGACAATTCATATGCGCCAGAATTTCCAAAAATCTATTCTCCAACCTTCTCTTTGCTTGGAATACTTAGTTGTGGTCCTAGACATTTCCCAAGTTAGGGTTTTTCCATCCACAGAGGAAAGTTCTCTCTCTGAGCTCATGCTTGAGGATTAATGTCAAAGACACATCCCTCGAGAGTTCTATGTCTCATGGTAGCCACCTACGAGGCTGAACCAGTCATCCAATTTTATTGAAGACCCATTCAACACAACATCTTTTTGACTTGGAACAAACATGCTCCTATTCTTGGCCTACCCATGTTCCTGTCCAGCCAAGCAAGGATTTCCCTAACTTGGCAGATCTCCAGGCCAGCCTTAACAATAGGGAAGTCTTTCCATCCTCTGGAGAGGGATGACAACAGATGTCAAGCTTTCAGGCTGGGGTGGAGTGTTCCTCTTGGTTCAGGGAACATGATTATTGGTGGAAGCCAAGCTCCCCATTATCATCCTGGAGCTCTGAGCAATAAGGATTGATCTGCAGATTTGAACGCTCCTTCTGCAAGGACAATCAGGGTTTACTGTTAGACAATACCACAGCCATGGCCTACATCAACCATCATGAAGGCACCAGGAGCCATTCAGCCTTGAAGGAAGCACACAGATAATCTCATTGACATAGAATCACTGTCCAGTAAACTCTGTGGTCCACGTCCCAGGAGTGGACAGCTAGAATGTGTATTACCTCAGTCGCCACCTCCTGAGTCAATGGGAATGTCCCTTCCCCCTAACATCTTCAATGTGATATGTAAGAAATTGTGTATCCCAGTGGCCGACAACCTGGTCTCTAGATTCAACATTAAACTTCCTCAGTTTGTGGCAATGACCAAGGTTCACCCCAGCACTTGTATTGGGTGCCTTGATTAATCTATGTATTTTACCCAATGAGAATTGAGAATTCTACCTAATCTGCGCCACAAGATAGAGCAAGAGTACAGTGGTTCTCATTGTACCAAGCTGGCACAGAAGAACCTGGTACACAGACATACTCATACTACTAGAAGACTTCCCCCCTTGCCTCTTCTCAACAGGCTAGACTTGCTGTCTCAGGATCCTTTATTCCATCCTATTATCAGTGCCTGGCTTTAAGGCTGCAGTCCCACAGGGGCGACTTGCTATCCGACTTGAGTCACCTCAGGTCACCCCAAGTCGCTTAACATTTGAAATCCCATTGAAGTGAATGGGAGCCGTCTTAACATACACTACTGAAGTTGCTCCGACTTCAAGGCCACTTCAGAAAAGGATCCTGTACTACTTGGAGGCGACTTCTATCTGACTTGTGCCCATAGAATTGAATAGAAGTCGCCTCCATGTTGGATCCCCCATCTAAATACAAGGGACTTTGTAGGGTAAAAGAATAGAATTTATTTGGCGCAGCCCCCTCCCTCCCTTCTCTGATCGTCGTGTTGTAAGTCACCTGAAGTTGCCTGAAGTCGCGCTGAGATCGCCTAGCAGTTGCGCTGAAGTCGGCTCGCCCCTTTGTGAATGCAGCCTTACAGGATGTCTGCCCAAGCCTGGGTCTTAAGAGATAGAGGGATCTCTTAGTTTGCAATCCCTACCTTGCTAAAAGCAAGAAAAGCCACTTCCAAAACTTCTATTATTATGGCGAGGAATACTTCTTTGCTTGGTGTGAACACTAGCACTTCAGTTCCAGAGTCTACTGTGCCTTGCATTCTGGCCTTCCTATATTCACATATTGACCAGAACTTAGCCTTAATGTGATTGTAAACCTCTCACATAAGACATGAACAAAGCATATCCCTCTGTAGTGTGTGCTTGTCTCAATCCAGAGTACTACTAGTAATTTCTGTCTGCTGCCTCATTCCTCTGCTTTGTCATGCTTGTCTGTATGAGTCACTTATGACAAGTTTTCCTGACACCAAGAGAAAAGGTGATGGGGAGAAAGTTCAAGCCCACAGCCTGTGATTGACAGTCTTCCTCTGTTCTGTGTGCTGTGTGAAGGGACCGGTGTCACTTCCCACCAATTATCTCAGACTGAGCACTGTAATTTGTAACTTTAACTCCCCTCCCCCTGCTTTCTTAAAATTCAGACAAGCAGTATAAAGTCTGCATTTTGAACAGCTGTGCAGGACAGAGGACTGGAGTTAAATAGGTCAACTTATGTAAGAGGATTTATTTAATTTGTGTATCACCTTAGGCTAGGCATTTCACTGGGTATATGTAATGGTTTACAACCAATTTAAAGTGATTGTAAAGCTTCGTTTTTTTGTGTTTTTTTTTTTTTTTTTTTTTTTTTTAAATAACATGTTATACTTACGTCCTCTGTACAAGGGTTTGGCACAGAGTGGCCCCCGATCCTCTTCTGGGGTCCTTCCGTAGCTCTCCTGGCTCCTCCCTGCATCGAGTGCCTCCATGGGGAAGCGCTTCCCTGCAGACACTCATGCGGTGCATCCCAAGTCCTACTGCTGCGTCTATTGACACACACAGCAGGACTAGGCCTCGCCCCAACTCCCGCATCATTGGATTTAATTGACAGCAGCGGGAGCTAATGGCTGTGCTGCTATCAATCTATCCAATCAGAACCTGAGACCCCGGCTGGAGCGGGTCTGCTTGTCCCGGCACTGGAAAGACCGGGTTCAGATAAGTAAAGGGGGCTGCTAGACTAAAAGTGTTTTTTCACCTTAATGCATAGAATGCATTAAGGTGAAAAACCCCAAGGGTTTACAACCCCTTTAGGTATTCTGAATGGACAGGTTTCAGCTTTGTCAATTCTTTTTCAGGACCCTCTGGCTTTGCTCTCCCTTATGAAAGCCTTTATTCAAGGTATTTCTTGCAACACCCTTGTATCTTTGTGTTCTCAACTTGGTTCTCTCTGCCCTACAGAAACCACCCTTTGAACCCATCAAGGACATGCCTTTAGATCTCGCCTTCAAATTGACCTTTTTGGTTGCTATCACGTTTGTCAGTAGTGTCTCTGAGTTGGTGGCTCTCTTGTAAGGAGCCATTCCTCATTCTTCATTCTTGGCAAGGTAGGCTTAATCCCAAGAACATCCTTCTTCCTAAGGCTGTATATTAGTCTTACATCTCAATAATGACGTAGTCCTACCATCCACATGCCCTGATTCAAGGTACCCAGAGGAAATTTCTATTCATTGCCTGGACGTAGTCAGACCAAAAAAAGTCTTCCTCAAAGCAACAGCTTTGATTGGGTAATCCCGCTTTCAAGTCCATTACCGCTTGATAGATAAGACATCTGAAGAAAAGAGCTTACTCTCTCAAGGACAAATCCCCTCTATTGCTTTTATGCAGTCACTGCACCAGGACAGCTGGAATTTCCCGGGCATCCTGTACCAGACCTCTGTTACCCAGCTTTCTAAGTCTGCCACCTGGTCCTCTGCTCATACTTTTTCAAAGTTCTACCAGATGAACATCCAGTCTTGTGCGGTTACAGCTTTCACTGCAAGGATCTTCTGAAATTAGGTCTGTCTACCCTTTGTTGTTTAGCCTGTTGGAATGCTCAGCCTGTATCTGTACAATTGAGATGAGAGTAATTTTGGCATACCTGCAAATTCCATATCTCCGAGTACAATACAGGCACAGGCCACCCTCCCTTCTATTCCTTGGTTAATTGTCGTTGCTTGCTACAAAACTGAGGACCCACAATATAGGGGTAGGGTTATAGGGGAGCCACCCAGGGGATTTGTTTTCAATAGCATGCCAGTGTCAAATTACCCGAAGTTATGAGACCATTATCCAGAGCATATCAATACTTTGCTTGTGTCTTGTACTATAGTCCAAAGTATTAAAATAACAAAGAAATATTAACACAGCAGCTTCACGGACAAGTGGGTTATACTGCCCTCTATTCAGGATTGACTAGGTAGAACAGGCAGTTCTAACAGCAAAAGGACAGACAGCCCCTCCCAGGGGGCAGTCCCCACTTGCAGATAACCCTCCGCCCTGCTGCTGCTAGCTCAATTTTTTTCTGCCTAGTGCAAGGAGTAGACCTGGCTTCCTGTTTGGATCTGTGGTACCTCTCTAGCTCAACTTCGGCTTTCCTGGAGGACAGCCTAACAGATGAAGACTGCAATCAAGTAGCTGTGCTGGGTGACCGACTGGGTTTTAGATCCAGGTAGTCTCCCCCGCCGGCCATCGAGCGCACGCAGGCAGACCTTCGCTCCGTGCTGGGTCGGCTACGACAGGCCCCGAACCGTATGGAGTGGCCCGCGGGTTAAACGTCCCGCCGGTGCACATAAGACCGGACTCCTGAGTCCGTGTCAGTGTTACCATGGCCGACAGATCACCCCGGCCTGACGGGTGAGGCAGATCTGTCTCGGGTGGGATACCCGCTCCGCCCGACTGGATGGGTAAGTACGCCCCCCTCCCACTAGGATCTGGGGGGGGAGCAGGCAGTTTCCCCCCCTGGGGTGTTAGGATGGAGGGTTGGATCCCCCTCCTTCGCTTCACCCCCCTCCCCAACCCCCTCCCTCCGGTGTTGCGCTGTCGCTGTGCCCCCCTCCCTCTGGGGCTCCCAGGGGGGTGTCCAGGGCCTTAGCTGTCCCCCTCCTCGCCTCATGCTGCTGGGCGGTGGATCATCGATTGGCGGCCATTTTGGTGTAGCCGCGGTGTTCCTGACTTGGGGTTTGGCCTCTAGTGTGCAGCGGCGGCCATTTTCTTGTGGCCTATTCATGGGTGCTGACCTGTGAGTGGGGGGGGCCCCTGTGGATTCTGGTGCCGTGTTACCCCACACACAATGCGGAGAGCTCTCCCGTGGGACAGCAGCAGGAGCAGTGGCAAGTGTAGAGGCCTTGTAAGGCAGCGGTGGACAGCAGCAGGCATGACTCCTCTCCTGGACAGTTGAGTGGGCAGGTGGTGAGTCCCTCCAGGGTTACCCTCCTGTAGTAAGTCCTGTGCAGCGTTTTGGGGTGGGGGTGCCTGGTCTCCTGGTACCTAGACCTCAGTTAGATGGCGTGTTACCAGGGTGGGTGCCGATGTGGCTGCTTCCCTACCAGACCTCTCTGTGGTTGCAGCTAGCGCCTCAGGGACTGTGATCCCTATTGACGCTCTGTCGGCGGTCCTGGAGTCCTTTGTTTCCCGGGTAGAGACAGCATGTGGGCGTAAGACGGCGAAAAAGCAGCCACGATCTCCCCCCTCTTCGGGTGAGGACTCGGACCCTGACGGGGGGCTCCACCATGACGGGGACCCCCCTTGAGCAATCGGATGGCGAGGCCCCGGATTCTACTAATAGTGAGGAGGAATCTGCACTGGCCACTGCTGCGTACGAGAAGGCACTAGTCAGCGCCCTGATCACAGCGGTGCGTGAAACCTGAAGTTGGATAAAGCGGTGGGCCCTCGCAGGAGGTCCCCATCCCCTTCGGGTCGCATAACCAGCCTGTGGGGCTAAGGTTTTCCCCTGTGTGTCTTACCTGGATAAATTTGTCTACAGAGACTGGGAACGGCCTCAGAGCTCCCTTCCCATACCCAAACGTTTCTCTGTGCGCTATCCCTTCTAGCACAGTCTGTTAAAAAAATGGGTATCACCCCCCGTGGTTGATCCCTCTGTGTCTCGTCCGAACAAGGCGACCACGATTCCGGTGGAAGGCACGCTGTCCTTTAAGGACCCGGCGGACAGGTAGGCTGAAACCATCGTCAGATCCATGTTTGTTCTGGCAGGCTCCGCAATGCGGCCTGTTGTGGCCTCTGCTGTGGTGTCACAGACGCTCACGGAATGGGCGAAGCTGTTACACGAAATGAGCGATGGTAAAGTTCCCCCTGCCTGCGTGGAACTTGCTGAACAGCTTGTCCAGGGGCTTAAGTATCTGTGCAATGCAGCCCTGGATACGGCCCCCCTGATCTCCAAATTGTCCGTGTCTTTGGTGGTGGTCAGATGTTTGCTCTGGCTGAAATGTTTGTCGGCGGACCAAACATCTAAGAAGGCCTTGACGGACTTGCCTTTTCAGGGTGGGCCAGCTTTTTGGAGCTTCTTTGGAAGAGATTATTAAGGATCTCAAGGGAGGGAAGAGTGCCTTTCCCCCGGAGTCCAGGAAGAGTATGGAGTCACGTCGCAAACCAGGTACCTCCTTTACGGTCCACAAGCGGCTTTTTCGTCCCTCCCGCTTCTCGGACAAGGGCTCAAAGCCCGCCAAGGCCGCCGCGGGTGGACAGAAGCATCCCTGGCAGCGTAAGCGCGACAAGCCGGAGGACAAGTCCGCCTCTGCATGAAGTGCTGCCCCCACTCGCACTTCGTGTGTGTGGGGGGGGGGGCGTCTCCTGGGGTTTGTGGACCGGTGGACTTCCTGCATTTCGGACCGCTGGGTGCATGAGGTGAACTCGTCAGGGTACAGAAATTAATTTCTTTGCCTCCAACTTGCAACTGCCTGCTCTGTTTGGGGCGGTGCAGGACCTCCTCTGTCAAGGAGTAGTGGTCCCCGTTTCGCATGCGGAACGTTTCCACGGGTTTTACTCCAACCTGTTTGTGTTCCCGAAGAAGGATGGGGTCTGCACGTTTCTGGACCTGAAGGCCCTCAACTGCTTTGTGCATGTACAAAGGTTCAGGATGGAGTCTGTCCGCTCTGTGGTATCGGCTCTGCACAAGGACGATTTCCTGGCTTCCTTCGACAATAAAGATGCGTACCTGCATGTTCTCATATGCGCTCAGCACCAGCGCTTCCTGTGCTTTGCATCACTATCAATTTGTGGCTCTCCCGTTTGGCCTGGCCTCTGCGCTTCGGGTCTTCACCAAGCTTTTAGCCCTGGTTCTGGCTCTGCTGAGACTGAGGAGCATCACAGTGGTGGCGTAGCTGGACGACATTCTCTTGCGAGCAGAGTCGGCTCCAGCTCTCCGGGGCAATATGACGATCGCCTTGCACACTCTGCAGGAGTTCGGCTGGTTGATCAATCGCCCGAAATCCGTGATGACTCCGTCTCACCGCTTGGAGTATCTGTGTCTGAATCTGGATACGGCCCAGGCGAAGGTCTTCCTTCCACCATCCATTCGACAGATGCTTCATTCGGTGGTTCGGTCCCTGCTGTCCCAGAGGTGGTCCTCCCTTCGCTTTTGAATGCGGGTCTTGGGCCTTATGGTGTCCACCTTCGAGGTGGTCCCATACGCCCAGTGTCACACCCGTATTCTGCTGCGGGAGATTTTGCGAAAGTGGGACAAGTCCCCCTCATCCCTGGATCGGTTGATCAGGGTGGACCACCGGACCAGGACTTCGTTGCTCTGGTGGATGCGGCCTCTGGCCCTGTGGTGTGGTAAGTCGTTCCTCCCCCTCCATTGGATGGTGGTCATGACGGACGCCAGCCTGATCAGCTGGGGAGGCGTCCTGGGGCTGTTGTCAGCCCAGGGACGGTGGTCTCCAGAGGAGTCTCCTCTCCCGATCAATGTCCTGGAATTGCGGGCCATCAAGTGCTGCCTCTCCCATTGGACGAGGAGGCTGTACGGGTGCCCTCTCCGGATTCAGTTGGACAGTGCTACGGCTGTGGCATACTTAAATCACCAGGGCGGTACAAGAAGCTCGGCTGCGGCCTCAGAGGTAGCTCACATTCTGCGGTGGGCAGAACTCCACGTACCGGCAATCTCCGCCTTCCACATTCCGGGTGTAGAGAACTGGCAGGCGGGCTACCTCAGTGATCAGGGATTGGACCAGGGAGAGTGGTCCCTGCACCCGGATGTCTTCCATCAGATTTGTCTGAGGTGGGGTACTCCAGACGTGGACTTTCTAGCGTCTCATCCCAATCGGAAGCTGCAGGCATTCGTGAGCAGGACAAGGGATCCCCTAGCGGACGCAGCAGTTGCCCTAGTAGCTCCGTGGGCTTGGTACCGGCTCCTCTACACCTTTCCCCCTCTCAAATTGCTTCCGCACCTTCTGTGCAGAATAGAAACGGGGGGCATACTGACCATTCTCAGAGCTCCAGATTGGCCAAGGCATCCTTGGTACGCCGACGTAGTTCAAATGGTGGTGGACGTCCCCTGGCGGCTCCCGCTTCGCGAGGACCTACTATCTCAGAGGCCCATCTTGCTTTACCCTCGCTGGCTTTTTTTTTTTTTTTTGAAAATCTCTTTATTGCTTTTTAACATTGAAAAAACAGACACAAATTCGGCTAGCCGAACTCACGCAGGAGAGGCCGCCTGTTGTACAACCCACAAGAAAAACAGAAAAAACAAAAAAACAAAAACGTAATTCTTAGTAAAGAACTAGTGTGCTCCAAGATGCAATATATGAACAAATCCGCAGGTACACAGTCCATAATGGGTACAGAATCATATACAGTCAGGAGGGAAGTTACCTCCATCCCCCTCTTATATCCAGTCCCAAAGGATAGGTGCCATGCTTCTATGCTGTGTCATCTTTCCAACCTTTTGGTCCATATTTTATCAAACTTGTGTAAGCAACCTCTATTATTATAAGTGGCTTTATAGAGAGGCAGCTGTGAATTGACCAGCTGTCTCCAATAAACAACTGTCGGGGCCGAAGGCTTCCTCCAACTAAGCACTATCGCCTTCCTGGCGTAGTAAAGCAAGAGACCTATTAATGTCCTGCCAGCATTTGTGTTTGTCAGACCCTCCACCAGCCCCATCAGGCATATCTGGGGCGTGGGGGAGAGCGTGATTCCGGAAACTACACTGACCGTGTCAACCACCCTGCTCCAAAAAGGCTGGAGCACCGGGCACGTCCAAAAAATATGGAAGTCGTCTCCCTTGGCCCCCTGACAACACCAACACTGTGGTGAAACCTCAGAATTTAGACGATGCACCCTGGTAGGGATAAAATAAGCCCTATGAATGATTTTGAATTGAATTAACCGGTCCGTGATTCATACCAACTGTTTGAATGGTGCGTCCCACATATCTGACCAATCCTCATCATCCAGCTCTGGAATATCTGTCAACCATTTTTGCCTGAGTGCAGTGAGATCAGGCAGCACAACCATTGTCATGTGAGAGTACAACTCAGAATTGGGCTTTTTGAGAGGGTCCGACCGGAGGAGGGCCTCCAAATCCAAACACTTCAAAATTATAGGCTGGCGGGAGAACTGACTGTCAAAAGCGTAAGCAAGCTGCATATGTCTAAAAAAATAAAAGGAAGGGATGCCAAATTTAGGTCGAAGAGAGGAGAAAGGAGGAATGCCTCCATTCTCTGTTATGTCCGATATGAATCTTATCTTGAACTTGGCCCAAGCCTGTGGTTCTGGAAGTGCGTAGAAGTGGGATAAGAGAGGGTTATTCCAAAGAGGAGTATGAGGAGAGACTACATTTGGGCTCCTGGACTAAAGCCGCAGCCCATAGTTCCAGGCCCTGAGTGTGGTCAGCATTGACGGGGTAAGAGGGTACGGGGCTCCTGAACCTCGGTGCAGTAATAACTTCAATGCCTCGAGTGAGTCCAAGATGGACGACTCGAGCATTGTACATGAGTTGGAGACGTCAGGTTGTAACCACCAGTGGGCAGTCACCAGCTGTGCAGCTAAACAATATTTGTGGCTATCCGACGGAGCCAGTCCCCCATGCATCGTGGGCCACATCAGGGTGGTTAGTTTGTACCTTGGGGCTTGATTTCCCCAGAGGAAGGAGATTACACTATTTAATTGGGTGAAGAAGGTCTTTGGAATCCACCGGGGAGAATGGCGAAATAGATAATTGAACCTGGGAAACAGTTTCATTTTCAATATATTTATTCTACCCAGTAGCGACAATGGCAGCTTGCTCCACACCCTCAACCGTTCCTTCATTTCCTGCAAGACCGGCGCCAGATTAAGCACAATATAATCAGACGCCTTTCTCGAAACAATCACTCCTAGATAGCGAAACGTTTCTACCCACTGTAATGGAAGAACAGGTGGGGCATGCGAGATAGCAGCCTGGTCTATGGGGAGTAGAATTGATTTATGCCAATTTACTTTTAAACCGGTGACCCTGGAGAAAGTATTTAACACCTGAAGCGCGCCCTGTAACAACGGGCCCGCGTCCTGTAAAAACAGTAAAAGGTCATCAGCATACAGGGCCACCCGCTCCTCCACCCACCTCACCCTAAGCCCACGATTCTCCGGAGATACCCGTAATGCCTCTGCTATAGGCTCTATGGCCAGGGCAAAAAGGGTTGGAGAAAGAGGGCAGCCCTGTCTAGTGCCCCGAGTCAGCCTCAGGGGAGCCAGAAGGGCGCTCCCAAGCCTGATCGACGCTGTAGGCTGCGCATATATGACCCTAATCCATTGAATAAATCTTAACAGCAACCCCATCCTGCGCAAGACCTCCCACAGAAAAGGCCATTCAACCGTGTCCAACGCTTTTTCAATATCGAGTGAGGCTACGACCCTGGTAACTGCGTTTGAGTGTTGGGCATGAATGTTTGTGAAAAGTCTGCGAATATTGATGTCTGTAGATCTATTAGGAATGAAGCCAGCTTTTTTTTTTTTTTTTGAAAATATTTTTATTGGGAGTTTTAGATAACATCAGAGATACAAAAATGCATACAAACAACGTTCGACAGAGTATCACATAGTACAGTGAGTTAATGAACAACATAGGTAGTAATCATAGGAGTCAAACTGCCGGATTTGTAGCTAATTTTTTTGGGGGGGGGGGGGGTAGGGGATGGTAGGTGGTCAGCCTATTCACCAGAGATCAATCAGGTAAAGCAGTATTTAGGGCAGAATTAAATTCTAAACAAGGATTAATATAGTGCGAAGTTTCCAGGAGCGGAAGCTATGTGTTAACAATAACATAGCATACCCATAGTTACAGAAGGCTTATAAGAGAAGTGGGTTGTAGCTGAAAGCGTTGTCTGGGATATATCCCGATAGGGGAGCGTCAAGGGACTTCATTTAAGGGATCGCAGTTCTGTTGTGTTGAAGAATGTGGCAACGTGGAATCGGTATGGACTTTAAGCATACCCAGTTTGTTGGAAATGCTCAGTTTAAGGTACCAGTCTGTAAAGCAGAACAGTTGCATGATCTTTTGGATCTCCTCTTGAGTGAAAGTTACTTCCATATATTTGCGCCACTTCGCAAAGAATTGGGGGGTTGGTTTAAAGTTGCGTACAATGGTGTCAAGTCTTTCGAGATGGAAAAAAGATAGCATAGCTCGTTTTGCAAGTTGCAGTCTAGGAGGGGTAGGTTGGATCCATTGTTGCATAATAGTCCGGCGTGCAACCAGTAGAAACAGATGAGTCCATCGCGAGAGGCTAGTGTTTGGGGATTTTATTTTATTTATTTATTTTATTTATTTTAGGTACTTATATAGCGCCGTTAATTTACGCAGCACTTTACATATACATTGTACATTCACATCAGTCCCTGCCCTCAAGGAGCTTACAATCTAAGGTTTTGAGGTGGGGTCCGTGGAATAGTCATATCCAAAGAGGCAGATCAATGGAGTTTTGGGAACTTGGTCCTGATTAATGTGATGTATATGTTTCAGAATGACGTCCCAGTATGACTCAATGTGTGGGCAGCTCCAAAGTCGATGTAAAAGCGTAGGACGTACTGCAGAGCACCATGGACAGCGATCTTGATTGGGGTTCTCTTTATCATGGTGGAATGGGTAATAGGCTCTGTGTATGATCTTGAATTGTGTTTCACGCCATGTTTCTGAGATAGCAAGTTTGCGGATATGGCGATAGCCTTGCAGTATTGTTTCAGGTAAATCGCTATCATTGAAAATGGATGACCACTTGTGAAATGGAGCAAGACTATACTTGGCAGATTGGTGAGTAATAAGAGAGGAGTATAGTTCCGAGATGGAATAGGAGTTTCGCTTAATTGCCACGTCTATAAAGGGCTGTTGGAAGGGATCTGAGCCCCGGGGGTAGCAAGATCGCAGGTAGTCCGTCAGCTGATGATAGTAAAACTGGTGTGAGAGAGGTAGGGAATATTCTCGTGCAAGAGATTGAAAGGGCTTGAGTTGACCAGCCGTACTGAGGTATAAGGATGTTGCTTTAGTTAGACCTTGAGTCTTCCAATTGGCGAAGGTGCCATATATAGTGGACGGTGGAAACATCGGGTTAGCTTGTATAGTCAACTGAGATGATATACTCGAGGGAAGACCAATTAATCTCCGGACCTCTCTCCAGGCAATGACAGTGTCTCTGATGAGGACACTTGTTTTAAGATGTGGCGGTAGAGATTTTAAGTTTGAGTGAAGGACAGCGGGGAGAGAGTACGGGGATGTCGTGGCCCCCTCGAGCACATGATTACAATACTTAGAGTTCCCCGATAACCAGTCAAGCCCCTGTCTAAGTAGGCAAGAAAGGTTATAGAACCTAATATTGGGTAAACCTGCCCCTCCCTCCTCCTTAGGGAGACACAATTTCTGTAAAGCTATACGTGGCTTTTTGGAGAGCCATAAGAAGTTTGTTAGTGCCGAATGAATTCTCTGTACATCAGAATGTTTGAGCAGGAGGGGTATCGTTTGCATAGGGTACAGCATGCGCGCAAATGACACCATTTTGAACAAGTGGCATCTCCCGAAGAGTGAGAGAGGAAGGGTCACCCAAGCTTCCAGCTCCTTAACAATTTTAGTAATAAGAGGTGGGTAATTGAGAGAGTACAATGAAGAAGGGTCCCTTCCTATATGGATACCCAAGTACGTTATATGGTGGGATGCTACAGTGAAGGGAGAGGTAGGTATCCACTCATTCGCTCGTCGGGTCTGGAGTGCTAGCACCTCACTTTTGGCAAAATTGACTTTGAGTCCTGAGCTGAGTCGAAAGGCCGTATGTATGTCTGTAAGTCTGGTAAAATCTGTTTGCGGGTTAGTAGAGAATAGAAGTATGTCATCCGCAAAGAGTGCTGAGCGGAGGGTGTTGTCGCCTATTGTAATACCAGTGATGCCTTTGGGGGAGTTAAGTAGTCTGTATAAAGGTTCGATGGCCAGATTAAAGAGTAAAGGGGATAGTGGGCATCCTTGACGGGTTCCTTTTGCCAGGGGGATAACGTCCGAGGTAAAGTCTGGGGTGACTATCCAAACTGTGGGGGATGCATACATTTGTTGGCCAAAGCGCATGATTTGGCCTGAGAATCCAAGGACGTCCATCACCCCGAACAGCCAAGAGAAGCTGATATTGTCGAATGCTTTTTCAGCGTCTAGTGAGATTATAGCTATATCTTGGTCTGGGTGTGCTTTAGCATATTCCAATGTGAGGAGGACCTTGCGGATGTTCAGGGTGGCGGAACATCCCGATACAAAGCCGGCCTGGGCTGGGTGAAAGATGCATGGAAGGAGTTTGACTAAGCGCGAGGCGATTATTTTGAAAAAAAATTTTTACGTCTACATTTATTAACGAGATTGGGCGATACGAACTTGGGCATAAGGGGTCCTTCCCCCACTTTGGGAATTAACTTTATGTGAGCCTGTGTGCCTGAGGGGAGATAAGGGCCTCCGTCCCACATCTTAGCATAGACGTGTTTGAGTGTATCGGGTATAAAGTCTTTTGTGATCTTATAAAATTCAGCTGTAAGGCCATCAGGGCCTGGGGCTTTAGCAGAGGCCATGGATTTGATAGTCGTTTGAATGTCTTCGACGGATATGGGCGCATAGAGGGTTGCGAGTTGGTCTGTGTCCAACTTAGGTAAGGGTATCTTTGTCAGGAGTTCTTGGGTTGTCTTACAGTCCGTTGGGTCTGGGGAGTATAAGGTCGTGTAATAGTCCGTAAGAATTTTATGGATTTCAGTGGGAGAGTTGGTATGTTTGCCCATGTCATAATTCAAAGCAGGAATATATGTGGGGCGTCTAAGTGGTGAGCATATCTTGGCCAGTAATTTCCCTGCCTTGTTACCAAATCTATGAAAATGGAGGGTGGAGTAGGATGCTTTAATAATTTCTTGCTGTTCTGCCCAGAGGTCAAAGTCATGTTTGGCTTTTTGCCATTGTTGTGTGTGCTCAGTGTTTCTGTTCAATGAGAGTTGCTCATGTGCCTTCCACAAGGCTTCACTGGCTAGCGTGTATTGTTGTTTTGTATGTGTTTTGTACTGGGCAGCGTAGGCAATCATTTTTCCCCTTAGGAATGCTTTACCAGCATTCCAAAAGAGATTTGGGTCGGTGATGTGTGCGCCGTTTGTATCGGCATATTCTGCCCAGGACGAGTAGAGCATATGGCGGAAATCGTCGTTGTCGGCTAGGTAAGATGGAAAGCGCCAGGTAGGAGGGGAAGAAGGTGTGAGGTTGGTCAGTAGTACCGTTATTGGGCTATGGCCAGATATTTTGGTGTCAAGAATCTGAGGGCTATGGGTTATAGGCGTCAGAGCAGGGGAAGAGAAGAAGTAGTCTATTTGGGATAAAGATTGGTGGGGAGGTGAAAAGAAGGTATATTCACGGTCAGTGGGATGTGATAGGCGCCAGAGGTCGACAAAGCTCATAGAGGTTATTGCTTGTTCTAATGGTGACGAGTGTGGTGGCACTTTGTGGAACCCACGTGTTTCCTGTGGTCGGGTGCCCGAGCGGTCTTCCGCTGGTGACATAATTGAGTTGAAATCACCTCCAACCAAGTGGAGAGTGTCAGGTGTAGTTAATATCCAGGAGACCATTTCCTGGAAAAAGGGGATATCTGGTGAGTTTGGGGCGTATATATTGGTGATGGCTAGGTCTTTTGAGGCTATGGTCAATCGTAATGAGAGTTTGCGGCCAGTCGAGTCAGCTTTTTCCTCGCTAATCTTGTACCTTAAGTTTTTGTGCATCAAAATGGCTACTCCGGCTTTGCGGCCAGACGCCGAAGCTCCAAAAACTTCACCAACCCACAGTTTGCGCAGGCGGGGAAGATCTTCCATTGGCAGGTGCGTCTCCTGAAGGAGAGCCACGTCTGTCCGTAGACGTTTTAGTTGTCTGAGGACCATCATGCGCTTTCCAGGGGATCTAAGTGCCTTGACATTCCAGGACACAATCTTCATGGTGATTCCGAGAGGATTGCACAGCCATATCCGAAAGGGGTATGGGCTATATGGTGTTAGGTATGATCACTGGGGCGATGTTGTGAAATCAGCAGTTATCTGGTGCTCACCGGAAGATTGTTTGCTTCCTAAAAAAACATAAGGTGGATAGGTGTTTGTGACCAGCATGAAGTAGCAGCATACCTGTGATTGGAATTGGGGGAAACTGCGATAGGGGGAACAAAAGATAGTAGATAGCTTCACTTTTTTCCTCATGGGAACCAACTATCATACCGAACAGAGTAACAGCCAGTCCGCCTCTCCCCATCTAGGAACGGATCTAAGACTCGGACGGTGGGGGAGGAGCCGTGGAGTCGGGTATGGGGGAAGGAGAGAAGGGTACATAGGGGGTCGGGTGGGTTATGTGGGTACTTGAAATGGTGGGGCCACCACACGTGGGGTGGGCTAGCTGAGGGGACATTGTTGTATGATCTTTCCAGGTGGGGAGATGCAAACTGGCTGTCTAACTGCCCTTAAAAGGACAGGCTAGAGATAGAGAGAAGGTCAGAAAACAGGCAACAAAAAAAAATAACATTTAGAATCAACTACAATGGATAGCATAGGGGAGAGGACATCTCGGTGCAGGGAAGGCATCCGCTATCCTCATGTGTCCTCAGGAAGTGCAGAAGTGGTTATATGAGAGCACACATCAGTATAGCCCGTCTATAAACATATACGCACACATATATATACACTCATGTGGGGGGTAAGCAGAAATGGAGGTCAAAGAGGGCTCAAAAGAGAGAATGCAGGGAGTGGTAAGGTATACTTCCCTTCTCCCGGGTGGTAAGATTAACTCAGAGTTGGGTATCTTCATCGGGTGTCGGATCGGTCCTCTTCGGGGTTCGCCCGGCTGCGCTTGTAAGGTGGCTTGGTCGGAGAGCGTTGTTGCCTGGGTTTAGTGGTGTGAGGAGGAGATTTGAGAGTCTCGTTTGCTGAGTCAGAATGTTCCATTTCCTGAGCCAAGGTGTCGTTTATATAGTGGTCAGCTTCTTCAGGGGTATTGAAGGTAAGGTGATCCCCAGATTGCAAGTGGATGTGGAGAGTGTCTGGGTAGGCCAAGGCAAATCTAATTTGTTGGTCATAGAGAGTAGTACATACCTCCGAAAAGGCTTTTCGCTGTTTCATCACCTCTATTGAATAGTCCGCGAAGAGTAGTAGTTTCGCCCCTTCAAAGGTTAATGAACGGGATTTGCAGAATTTTTGCATAATGGCGTTTTTGTCTGCATAGTTGAGGTATCTGACAATAACAGGACGAGGCTTAGTGCGGCTTTCGGTATATTGACCGATGCGATGGGCCCGTTCAACTGTACATGGGATGCGTAGGCCCAGTTGTTCAGGGATGATTTTAGAGCAGATATTAGTTGACCGTTAGGTACGGATTCTGGCAGTCCGATAATTCTCAGATTGTTCCTCCGTGAACGATTTTCCAAATTGTCCAATTTATTCCAAATGTCTCTATGTGATGTGGTCAGGCGTGCGATAGTAGCAGCATTGGCAGTAGCTTCATCTTCAAGGGTAGATATCCTTTCCTCAGTTTGTGACAATCGCTGAGATTGTGCCTGTAGTTCCAGGTGGAGCTGCTCCAGCCCTTTCTGCACCGCCGCATCTACTGTAGCCGTGAGGGTGGGGGCTAGGAGGGCATCTACGGCTTGTGCTATACTTGCATGGGCAGTTGAGTCTAGGGCTGCGGAGCTTGTGGACGGCTGTATTGGGGAGTGAGCTCCTTCCAAATGAACGGCTGCTGGCTGAGCGGCTTCTGGTCGAACGGCTTCGACCGAACGGTTTCCGCGCAGACGGCCTCCGACCGAACGGCCCCCAACCGAGCGGCCTCCGAATGGTTTGTGTCCGGAGCGCATGGTGCGACCGCCATATTGGACGAGCGAGCAGCTGCTTCTCCCGATCCTGGGAGCGGAGAGGAAAGAGCCCGGGCGTATGTCCGCTCGACAAAGCGGTCCATGGATGTCTCACCCACTGTTAGGAGCAGAGGGGGGTAGTCCCAGAGTCAAAGCACGGCTTTAAAGCAGGTATTTGGGGAGAGTGTGGCGGGAGCTGTCTCTGCTCACCTCCTTCCCATCAGGTGCCGGAACCGGCACTCTGGAATGAAGCCAGTTTGATCAGAGTCAATAAGGGAGTTTATTACCTGACTTAGCCTTGAGTTTAATAATTTGGTCAAAATCTTCATGTCACAGTTTAGTGGCGCTATGGGTCGGTATGACGTACACTGTGTCGGGTCCTTAGAGGGTTTATAAATTAAGTTAATATGCGCATTCTGCATAGAAGGGGGCAGCGAATCATCCTTCAGACATAGCGTATAGAGTGTTGCCAACTTTGCCGCCAAAAAGGGACAATGGGTCTTGTAAAATTCAATGGGGATACCATCTGGACCTGGGGATCTACCAGAAGGGAAGGACATGATAATACCACTCACCTCCTCTGCAGTAAAGGGGCGCACCAGAAACTGTCTCTCTCTGACAGCCAACCCAAGGCCAGTCGATCAAAGAGAGCATGAAGCTGGGAAGGTTCAAAGTCCGGAGGGATGGTAGTTGTATATAGTCGAGTGTAGAAAAGAAGAAACTCATTGAGTATGTCTTCAAGGTCAGTTACTTTCTTACCGCCTGAGGTGCAAAGTTCGGGTATTAAAGTGGAGGGCCTGTCATTTTGGGCAAGCATGGCAAGGAACTTTCCATTTCTGTCCCCCTGCTCAAAAAAGGTCTGCCTGCTGTCTTGTATATCCAGACTAGTAATCTCAGGCATGTGCATGTTCAGGTCTCTCTTGGCAGCCTGTAGGCTGTTGAAATTGTCAGGGGTGGCCGAGGTTGCATATAATAGTTTTTTCCTCTGTCTTTCTGTAGTGCGGTGGTCTCACTACGCTGTTCCGCCCATACTGCTGCTGCAAGCGACATGTAGTGTCCCCTTACGTAGGCTTTAAATGCATCGCACTCAATGCCAGGTGAAGCAGTTCCTGCATTGGACTGCCAATAACCTTCCATCACGCCTGGTATTTCCTCTATAGCTTTGGGATGGGATATGCATTTTGCACCTAACCTCCACATGGACACGTTCTGTCTTTCCCCTGATTTCAATGAGACCACCAATGGACTGTGGTCAGATAGCCCACTAGGTAGATAAGAAGCCGTAAGAACATCCCACAACATAGCAGAATTGGCAAAAGCCAGATCTATTCGGGAAGCCGTTTTATGAGATGTGGAGAAGCAGGAGTAATCCCTAAGAGAGGGGTTCTTCCACCTCCAGACCTCCGTCAATTCCACAGTCTGCGCCCACCTACCAAGGTCATTCTCC
>BLSH010495852.1:89066-112643 GCA_018402905.1 Glandirana rugosa | reverse complement strand
ACCCCCCCCCCCCCCCCCCCTGGTTTTAGCAACAGAGGGCCTATCCAACTCATATGATAGCACTGCATTGAAATCGCCCATGAGGAGTAGTTTAGCCGGACAGTATACAGAGGCTTTGTCTAAAATGGTGTACAGTACTTCATCAGAGAAGGGAGGTAGAATATAAAGTGAAACTATAACATATCACTGTCCCCACATGGTCAGGACTACCAGTACAAATTTACCTGCACGGTCAGTATGGATTGCATCCACCGTGCAATGGAGGGATTTGCTGATCAACACTGAGACTCCTCTACCATAGTTAGAATATGTGGCATGAAACGCATTGCGTACCCTAGGTTTTTTAAGTGCCAGGATCTCGCTGCCCATGAGGTGCGTCTCTTGAAGAAGTAGTATTTGGGGGGCATAGGACTTAATATACTTGAACATTAAAGCCCTTTTAAACTTCGAGTTGAGGCCCCGCACATTCCATGACATTACCGTGAATGAACCTTTCTTCAAGTTAGCCATGGGTGCACGGGGCTAGTAAAGTAGCAGATCCGAGGACAATAGAGTGTACAGACCAAAGGGGCAGCAAAATAGGCACCAACCAACACCTGTGCGTGATAAAAAGGATTAGTAAACATATCACAGAGCCACTAGACCAGGGGTGGCGAACAAGTTAGACACAAAGAGCCAAAATTTTAAACTGTGAGAGTCAGAGCCACACCACGCAGTGACGAAGCGGCGCGAAGCGGCACTCGAGGCGATCTCAAGGCGGCTTGTGAGGAGACTTCTATCATAAAGTCAATGCAAGCTGCCTGAGATCGCCCTGAGAGAAACATGAAACTTGGCAAAGAGCCACAGTATATACAAAATATAATAAGAGGCAAAGAGCCGCATTCATTATGGCCGGGAGCCGCATGCGGCTCGAGAGCCGCGTGTTCGCCACCCCTGCACTAGACCAAATTATAGCAATTGAAAAAAAAAATTGGAAAAAAGGCAGAAAAAGAAAAAACTTGAGGGTCCACAAAAATCTAACATACCCAGGGCCAGCGGGCCCACCCTACCAATGCAACCTGGGGTCATCTTTATGACCCAGGAGCAGTGGTTTTTACCCAAAAACATTAAACCACAGAGTCAGTTAAACAGTTCAAACTCTAGAAAAAAAGGGGGAGATCCAAAGACATAGAGGCCGACCGGCAAAAACCAGTAAGACAGCTAGGAAACTAAACAAAACTGCTATCCGTTGAGCTCCGCTCTGTTAGTGCCTGAGCGAAAATTTTGGATGGGTTGCCCATTATTTATTCCAGCCATTTGATGCAGGATTGAATGTCAGTTTCGGAAAATTAAAACGCACCATCATCTTATGGCTGTTATAACAGCAAAACAGGCTTGTATGTAGTTGGTACTGTCAGCATCCATGCGCAGCAGGTAGGGATGTGCACTATTTGACATCTAGCCAGGCCATTGCAGCTTCAGCTGTATCAAAGAAACGGACCTTGGCACTATCTACCACCCGCAGCCTGCTCGGAAACAAAAGACTATATTTGAACCCCCGTTCACGCAGCCGCCTCCTGGTCTCAGTGAAGGTGCGTCTCCTCTGCTGGACTTCAGGTGAGAAGTGAGGGAAAATGGAGATTTTGGCGTCGTTATAGCGGAGATCAGGGGTGTTTCTGGCAGCCGCCAGTATCATGTTCCAATCCCTGTAATTAAGAAGCTTCAGAAGGAATGGCCCAGGAGACGCTCCAGGTATAGGTGGAGCAGGAGGCACTGTGTGCTCACTCAACAACAAAAGTAGGTGGAAGTTCATGTAGGCCCAGCAGACTGGTCAGGAACGTTTCAGCAAATTCAGCGGGCTTAGCCCCCTCAGCCCTCTCTGGCAGCCCCAGGATCCTGAGGTTGTTGCGACAAAGGTGATTTTCCGTGTCCACCGCAATATTCTGCAGCGCCTTCACCTGTCTCTGAAGAGCGTGGAGTCCGTGTGAACCACCTGAGCAATCCGATCCTCTGCCTCTGTCAAACATGAGTGGAATTTGTCCAAGTCATTACGGATAAGCCCAATATCTGTGGAGACGTAATCTATTTTTGCTGTAAGTGTCTCTTTGCAAGCTGTTATGGCCGCTAATAAGTCAGCAGATGTGGGCTCCCCCGCCGAGGCCTTAGAGGCGGGCGTCTGTGTGCCTTTTGACATGCGTTTTTGCAAACTGACAGGTGTGGAGGTACCTGTGGCTTCAGCACTAGTAGTTGTTGCCTGGTGGCTGGATCGAAGCTTGTCAGAGAACATAGGCAAAGTTAGAACAGGGTATCAGGGATCCTGAAATCTGGATGGGCAGAGGTAGTGCAGCCCACCAGGCCTCAACGAGTCAACCCGCAGGGCCCCACCTCCCCTCAGTCACCCACCACCCGGGGACACCGGATGATAAATATTGATGTAACAGTTCACCCCCAGGGCAGACCCCGAAAATAATCCCAAGTCACTCAATGCCAGGGAGTACCTCAGGCCCCCCACCAGCAGCCCACAGGAACAAATTCAGGATGTCACAAGCAGACCAGTGTTAAAAGGGCAGGAGAGGCTCCTCATGTACCCCAGGACCAATGCAGGGAGAACCGGGGCATCTGGTACATGCCTCTGAGTAGGGAGTGGGGAGCAGGGTCCCCGGATCACAATGCCAGTCAGTCTTAAGGACAGCCAGGAGGCAAGCTAGTTCCAGTCAGGGCGCTCAGGCCACGTATGAGACGAACCGGGGGTGGAGCAAGATGGCCACGCCGCGTGTAACACAGCAGGTCCCCGGATAGTCTCCCCCTCGTACCATCCACCAGCCTGTTCCAAAGGATTGGGGCGCCCAGGCTCCCACTGGGCCCAAGGAGCAGCTACCACACCCCGCGAAGCTCCAGATGGCCAAAGAGGGGAGACCGGCCGCGGGCAAGGCCGGAGGCGGCGTACTAGGCCCGAAACGAATGGACTCACAGATCACAACGGGCCGCCAGAAAATGCCACAGATGGACAGTGCAGGATGATGCTCTAAGCCGATGTGTGGAGAATGGGCTGATTCAGACAGTCAGGCGCATGAATGGAGAAGGATAGTAGTTCAGGATTTCAGGAGCTCTCCTCTATGTGTCCGGCTCGGCTTACATCCGGTCACACCCCCCTACCCTCGCTGGCTTTAACAGCCTGGCTATTGAATCCCAGGTGTTGAGGGATCAGGGTGTCTCAGACTCTGTGATCCCCACCATGCTTAAGGCATGTAAGGCCACTTCCAGGAAGATTTATCACCGCACCTGGAGGGCTTATATTGCCTGGTGCGAGAATGGGGGGTGGAATCCATGATCTTTTTCGATATCTCTGGTTCTGGCTTTTCTGCAGAAGGGTCTTGACCAGAAGCTGGCGTTGAGTACTATCAAGGGTCAGGTTTCTGCCCTGGCGATCTTTTTCAGCGACCTTTGACACATTCTTTGATCCGTACTTTCATGCAGGGGGTTCGAGATGTCGCCTCTGGCGCCATGGGATCTCAATTTGGTACTCTCGTTCCTTCAGAAGCCTCCCTTTGAGAATATCAGGGAGATATCGCTACAATTGTTTTTGCAAAAGGTGGCTTTCCTGGTAGCCATCACATCTGCTCGGCGGGTGTCTGAGTTGGCGGCTCTATCATGTAGGTCTCCATATCTGGTCCTACACAAGGATCAGGCGGTTCTGCGACCATCACCTTTTTTTGCCGAAGGTGGTGTCATCTTTCCATATCAGTGAGGACATTGTCCTTCCTTCGCTCTGCCTGCGTCCCTCTCATCCTATGGAGGTTGTCTTGCACTCCCTGGATGTTGTTCGGGCCCTGCGGGTGTATCTGGTGACCAGGGCCTCTTTTCAGAGGTCGGATGCACTTTTTGTAGTGGTTGATGGCCCACACAAGGGTCTGGCGACCTCGTCAGCCACTATTTCACATTGGATTAGACAGACTGTGACCCGAGCCTATGCTGTTCGGGGTTTGAAGCCTCCTTTCCCAGTCACGGCTCACTCTACCAGCGCGATTAGCACTTCCTGGGCTTTCCGACATCAGGCGTCTGTGTCTCAGGTGCGCAAGGCGGCTACTTGGCCTCAGTGCACACCTTGTTGATGTTTTAGCTTCCTCTGATGCTGCGTTTGGCCGCAAAGTTTTGCAGGCGGCCATGTGAGACACGTCTGGTTCCTCACAGAGGGTTCTGTTTTCCGTTACCCACCCTTCATGTTTTGGCAATGCTTTTGGACTTCCCACTTGTCCATTAAGCTGCTGTGCTCGTCAATAAACGAAAACTGGATTTTTTACTTACCGTAAAATCCCTTTCTCTGAGTTCATTGACGGGCTCAGCACCCACCCCTCTAACATTACGTTGCACTGCTTGTTACGAACTGAGCTAGCAGTAGCAGGGCAGAGGGTTATCTGCTAGTGGGGACTGCCCCTTGGGAGGGGCTGTGTCTGTTCTTTTGCTGTTAGAGCTGCCTGTTATGCCTAGTCACTCCTGAAGAGAGGGCAGACTTGTCCATAAAGCTGTTGTGCCCTTCAAGGAACTCAGAGAAAGGGATTTTTTTTTTTACTATGGTTTAACTAGATCAGTGCTTGACAGTCCCCGGGCGCCCCATGGCGACTAGAAACTGCATCCTGGTGAGTGGCAGCCGATCCTTCTCTCCCCTCGCTATCTTAAAACTGCATCCCCGATTCAGCAAGAGCTGTTTTCTGCTTAATCTAACAGCTGTTAAACTTGGCAGGCTGCCCGGATTTTTGTTTTTCTTTAAAGCGAAGTTCCAACCTTTTAAACGTCAGCAGCTACAAAATGTAGCTGCTGATTTTTAATAATCAGAAACTCACCTGAGCCTTGGTCCAGCGATGTGGCCACCCGCTGCCTCACTTCTCTCCCCATCCTCCGTGCGGCGCTGGGCATTGAAACTGTGGGGGCCCAGCTTTGGCTTCAAAGCCGAGCTGCGCTGCAGGGCTGTGAATGGCCAGGCAATCTTGTGGGACCTGTGATGTGTCCCAGAAGTTTCCTGGGAGGGAGCCGGGACAGGTGAACTTCCTTCTGGCTCCGCGACACCAGGAGAGGAAATGGGAGCTGGATACCTGTATAAAAAAAATGGGTATCTCTCCCCCCCCCCCCCCCCCCAAGAATTACATGCCAGTTGTGGCATGTCAGGGGGTCACCTACACTTAAAGCGGAAGTTCTACTTTTCGGTGGAAATCTGCTTTAAGTAGAAACAAAGTATCTCTTGGTTCCTTTATTAAAGGAATGAACTCCGGTCTGTAGATGAAGTCAGTTTAGCCAGTTAAAGATTAAACCTTTAATGAAATTTGTGGCTTACAAGTAAAAATCCAGTATTTTCTGCTAGAAAATTACTTGGAACCCTGAAACATCATATATATTTTTCTCTTTCGTTCATTGACGGACGCAGCCTCTTAATCTTGACATGTGGGTATGCACCTTTACCAGGAGTAGACTAGGCAGAACATAGTTCAGACAAAAAGCAAGCTAGCCCCTCCCAGGGGGCAGTCCTCACTCTGCATAACCCCCTCCGCCCTGCTAGCACTTCAGTTTTATCTGCCTAGTGCAAGGATTAGGACCTGGCTCCCTGCTGGGATCTGCGGTTCCCCAATTTTTTGTTTTTGCTCAAGCTATCTGATGAAGAATGCAATCAAGCAGCCGGCTGGGTGACAGGCTGGAGATCTTTAGGTCCAGGTAGTCTCCCCAGCGTGGCCGACGGATGCGAGCCGTCCCTTAGCTGCTTGCTGGGCCGGCCGCATCAGGCCCCGTTCCGTGCGGGGCGGCCAGTGGGTTAAGCGACCCCCCCAGCGCACTGAGTGACCGGGCTGTGGCTCGCGTCGAGGTGTTGCATGGCCGGCAGCTCCCTCCCCACCTGTAGGGGCGGCAGGTCTGTCTCGGTGGCTACCCGCTGCGCCCGTCTGGAAGGGTGAGTACACTCCCCCCCCCTCGGGTGAGAATTACGGGTGGCCGCTAGGGGGCGCACGCGCGCCATGCAGCTGAGTGTGCCTGCGGCTTGCCGGCGGACATTGAGCGGCTCAGCAAAAGAACGGGGAACCGCTGATGTAAACACGGTGGTTCCCAGCTCTGTCAGTGCGGGCATAGGAGATCTACTGTTCCCTGTCACTGGGATCAGTTAGATCTCTTATGCCCATGGTAGCCCAGCCCCCCCACAGTTAGAACACGCCTAGGGAACACAGTTAACCCCTAGATATCCCCCTGCAGGTTAACCCCTTCAATGCCAGTGACATTTACACAGTAATCAGTGGACATTTAAATTTCTGATCGCTGTATAAATGGCATTGGTCCCAAAAAAGTGTCAAAATGGTCCGACATGTCCGCCACAATATCGCAGTACCGCTAAAAATCACAGATCACCACCATTACTAGTAAAAAATAAAAACCCCAGAAATGAATTCTCATCATCCATAAACGCGGCCACTTTTGCGCAAACCAATCAATACACGCCGATTGCGATTTTTATTTATTTTTTTACCAAAAATATGAGGAAGAATATAAATCGGCCAAAACCGATGAAAAAAAAAAATTTGTTTTTATATATTTTTTTTTGGATTTGTATTTTTAGAAAAAATTGACGCTCTTCTTTAGTTTATAGCGGTGATCAGAAATGACGCAGAGGCGATCAAATACCACCAAAAGAAAGCTCTATTTGTGGGAAAAAAAGGACGCAAATTTTGTTTGGGTACAACGTCACACGACCGCGCAATAGTCAGTTAAAGTGACGCAGTGCCGAATCGCAAAAAGTGTTCTGGTCCTAACCTGGGAAATCCTTCCGTGGCTGAAGTGGTTAACCCCTTCCTTACCGGGCACTTAAACCCCCCTCCTGCCCAGACCAATTTTTGGCTTTCAGCGCTGTCGCATTTTGAATGACAATTGCGCGGTCGTGCGACGTTGTACCCAAATAAAATTTGCGTCCTTTTCCCACAAATAGAGCTTTCTTTTGGTGGTATTTGATCACCTCTGCGCCATTTCTGATCGCCGCTATAAACAAAAAATGAGCGACAGTTTTGCAAAAAAGAACAATATTTTTTACTTTTTGCTAAAGTACAAATCCATTAAAAAAATTATTCATCAGTTTTGGCCGATATATATTCTTCTACATATTTTTGGTAAAAAAAAAAATCGCAATCTGCGTATATTGATTGGTTTGCGCAAAAGTTATAGCATCTACAAACTGAGAATTGATTTATGGCGTTTTTATTCATTTTTTTTTTTTTACTAGTAATGGCGGCGATCTGCGATTTTTATCGGGACTGCGATATTGGGGCGGAAATGTCGGACATTTTTGACACATTTTTGGGACCAATGACATTTATACAGCGATCAGAAATTTAAATGTCCACTGATTACTGTGTAAATGTCATTGGCAGTGAAGGGGTTAACCAGCAGGGGGCAGTGAAGGGGTTAAATATGTTCCCTGGGTGTGTTCTTACTGTGGGGGGGCAGGGTTGGTCGGGACATAACAGATCTAACTGATCCCAGTGACAGGGATCAGTAGATCTGCTTGTCCCCTGTCACAGAACGGGGAACCGCCGTGTTTACAACGGCGGTTCCCCGTTCTGAGGCTCCTAAAGGTGATCGGCGGGATTCGGGCGGACATCGAGTCCGCCCGACCCACGGGCACGCTCGCACCGCCGCTGCCGCCAGGGGGCGCGCAAGAGCATGCGCAGTGGAGGACGTCCATGGACGTCCTCCGGGCATTTCAGATCCGCGCTGGAGCCGTACTATGGCTATAGCGCGGATCTGAAGTGGTTAAGCTGCATTTGGCAGCAGATGAGGGCGTTTTACATGCCACAGTCATGATGCATTAGACATAATAAGGAAAGAATAATAATAATAGACATAAAAACAGGTTTTTAGTGTCACTCTTTCTGGCCAGCCTATTACGTTGGAGTTATTGACTGGCTGCTCTGCTGTGTGAGTAAGTTAGGGGGGATCGCCTTACTGGCCTAAACAAAATGGCTCCTTTTATAACTGGCTCCTAGATTCAAAGCAATTTGTCAAGCCCTGTCGTTTTTTAAACCTGACTAACTATGTAATATAGTAGTCAATATTGTCAACATGCTGAATTTACCGTATTTTTCGCACCATAAGACACACCTTTTTCCCCCAAAAAAATTGGGGGAAAGAGTCTCTGCGTCTTTTGGTGCAAATACTGCGAAACCCCCCTCATCGCCATCGGGAGCCCACATTACACTGCGGGCTCCCGGACACCATAGAGCGCCGCAATGATCCTTCTCACATAGTGAGAAGACAGAGCAACCCCAGCGGACGAATGGAGCCGCTCTGTCTTCTATCCCAATGGCGTCTGGCTGCAGAGTGGAGCTCCACCAGGCACATGTGTGATGACATCATCACAGCACAGCTGTGCCGGGAGATATGAATGTCCCTCACAGCACTGTGTCAGGCTGCATTTCATGGAACCAGGTATGGTTGTAGTTGATCGGCAAGGGTGCATGCTGTATTTTATGGACACTGGTATATATGCTGCATTTCATAGGACTGGTATATGCTGTTTTTTTCATGGACTCTGGTATATGCTGTATTTTATGGACACTGGTATATGGCTGCATTTCATAGGACTGGTATATGGCTGTTTTTCATGGACTCTGGTATATGGCTGTATTTTATGGACTCTGGTATATGCTGTGTTTTATGGACTCTGGTATATGCTGTATTTCATGGACTCTGGTATATGGTGTATTTCATGGACTCTGGTATATGCTGTATTTCATGGACTCTGGTATATGCTGTATTTCATGGACTCTGGTATATGCTGTATTTCATGGACACTGGTATATGGCTGTATTTCATGGACACTGGTATATGCTGTATTTCATGGACTCTGGTATATGCTGTATTTCATGGACTCTGGTATATGGCTGCACTGGTAAATATTTTAGTACACCATTTGGTTCAGAATATTTTTTTTCTTTTTTTCTTCCTCTAAAACCTAGGTGCGTCTTATGGTCAGGTGTGTCTTATGGTGCGAAAAATACGGTATTTGATTCACCTTATATATTTTGGGTTCACTTCCCATCTAAAGCATCAACTGCTAAGAGTTTGGGTGTTATGCCTGTATTTGTGTGGCTACCAATGACCCAGAAACACCCTATTCATAGGTTTATTGGCTGAATTATGAATTGGGCAAAATCCGCGCAAATATATATATATATATATATATATATATATATATATATAAAAAACAAAATCCTCTTACTAAGCTGCTAGCACCTGTAACATGATACCACCAAACTCACCGTATGTAAATTCAATTAAAAATTGCAGCGCTCTCGACCATATGATAACTGAGTAGATTGTGCAAAGTAAATCTCATAAGAATATAAACGTAAAGTGCTCAATATATGAAACTTAATATTAAAAAAGCGCATAAAGGTAAAAAATATGTAGGTGAATCTTAATAAAATGGTGCAATAATGTAATCTCAATATATCAAAATTCCATATGTGATACCAAGAAACCTTTTAGGCAATTCAGAATGATGTGGGATAGCAGACTCTTCCCCTCGGATGTGTATCGTCACAGACAGGACTTCCTCAGCAAGGGGTGGAGCTACTAAACCTGGCACATCACTTATATCATAGATACGCCCACCATGGGCGGGGATATCACTATTCAACGCTGCTAATGGAGCAACCGCTCCACAGCTGTCGGCACAGATTGTACTCTCCGCCGGAAGCGATCATCGCTACACCGGACGGGGGAACTCCATCTTACGGGTCAAATCTTCCTGGGGGAAACCTAAACTCAGCGATAATCTAGTTGGATCAAAAATTTGGAAAAACCATACAAGAGCCTGCTTAGCTACCACATTCACGGTCCAGCCATCCTTACAATAACAATACATCTATATAAAAAACATAACATATATGAATTATAAAACTGATTAAAAATGGGATACCTCAAATAGGCCTATAATTATATGCCAGAATAGGAAATCTAATAAACCCGACACAGAATGAATCACATCCTATTTCTATCCTTAGGATATAGACAGATCCTCATAGCATCCCCCAAATTTAGGTTTAATACTATCACATATTAAAAATAGTTTTAAAGTTGCAGGGACACAGATGCATATACCCATAATAGAACCACCTACAGATCACTAATAAAACAATTGAGGTCGAAGTCCACATTTAACCCCTTAGGGGTGAGGACCCCGGCCTCAAAAATCCAGAAGGATTCCCTTCTACTTGGCTGTCTGATAAAATGGCCCCCTCTCCAATGTGGTTTAACCAGTTCTACCCCCCAAAACCTAAATGTGTCCAATTTCTTATTATGTATCGGCTTAAAGTGTTTTCAGACACGATGCGTCTCAACACCTTTATGTATATTTCTAATATGTTGTTCAATTCTGGTGTGTAAAGCCCTCGAGGTGCGCCCAATGTACTGCATACCGCACCCACACTATAGGGCATATACCACACCAGTTGAATTACATGTAATTAGATCACGGATAGGGTATTCCTTTCCCGTGCTAGTGGCAATGAATCCCTTTTTTTTTTCCAAACATTGGATCTAACCCTCCTGAAAGCGAGACAACTACCGCATGCATGAAACCCCGTAAATAGTACAAACCAATTTTTTTGTTTGTTAACCGGGGGATCTATCACCCCTGGGGCCAACCTATCTTTCAAGATGGGGGGCCTTACGATAAATAAACCTTGGTTATTCTGGTAAATATGGCTTTAATACTCTATCCTTCCTCAATATATGCCAATAGTTTTTAATTATCTTTTCTATTTGTTTGTATTGGGCATTGTAATCGAGAACAATATTATACTCTACATTCCCATTCGATGTTTTGGGTTTGTACTCAGAACGTTTTTTTCTATCCAGTTGTAAGACCTCCATTCTCGTACCTTCTGTATCTGAGGGACTGTACCCTTCAATGAATCTCTCCGCAAGGATACTAGATTTCTTAAGGAATTCGTCTCTACTGGTGTAGTTCCTCCTTATTCTGACAAACTGCCCCTTTTGGTATATTATTTAACCACTTCAGCCCCGGAAGGATTTCACACTTTAGGACCAGAGCACTTTTTGCGATTCGGCACTGCGTCGCTTTAACTGACAATTGCGCGGTTGTGCGACGTTGTACCCAAACGAAATTTGCGTCCTTTTTTTCCCACACATAGAGCTTTCTTTTGGTGGTATTTGATCACCGCTGCATCATTTCTGATCGCCGCTATAAACAAAAGAGCGACAATTTTGCAAAAAAACCCAAATTTCTTACTTTTTGCTAAAATACAAATCCAAAAAAAAAAACAAAAAAACAAAAAAAACATTTTTTCTCCTATCGTTCACTGACAGACGCAGCTCATCATGACGTGTGGGGTTTATGCTTGTCCCACTAGGAGTTAACTAGGCAGGGAAAAGAAACAGCTAGCCCCTCCCATGGGGGCCATCCTCTCTTCCTACATAAACCCCCTCATAGCATAGCTCTTCAATTTCAATGCCTAGTTTGCAAGGAGTTGACCTGGCTTCCCTTCAGGGGAATTGCGGTCCTGTTTGTGACCATTTTTTATTTTTCTTTTACTTTATTTGTCTTCTATCAAGCAATTGATCTGCTATCCAGAAGCCGGTCGGGGCATAGAGAGTCCATGGGCTCTGTACCTTCCTCGACCTGGCCAACCGATGCGAGCCAGTTCCGCCGTATGTGGACCCGCCGCATCGTGCCTGTTCCGTGCGGGCGGCCGGGGGTGACCCCCCCCCCTGCGCCCAGCTCCGGATGCGATTCGGGAAGGGCGATTTTCTGGCCTGCAGCATACCGCCCAAGAGGGGGTGGAAGGTCTGCGACTGGGTGGCTACCCGCGGCGCTCGTCGGAGTGGTGAGTGAGAGTTCCTACTTTTCCCCTGCCTTTTTGGGGCGGAAAGGGGGTCCGACGGGCGCAAAACAAACACCCGCACCCCCCCGCACCACACCGATCGTCTGGGCGTTCGTTTCGATTTTTTTGCCCCCAATGCGGCGATCGGCCACCAATTTGCGGCGGACCGCCACCATTTTGCCGTAGCCGCAGACATTTTGGGCCTATGGGGCTTTCCCTCTAGCGCTCAGAGCGGCCGTTTGCGGTACTGCACGTTCCCTGAAGGTGTTGTTTGGCCTCTAGTGTTTAACAGCGGCCATTTTTACTGCATGCCTCTGCAAATACACGTGTCTGCAGCATTTCCCTTCTCTATGGAACGGTGGTGATCTGGCGGCGCAGCTCTTCTGACGATCCACCCAGAAACAGGCAGCGGAACAGCAAGTATAGCTGGTCTCCCTGTGGGTGCTGGTGGTGGTGGGTGCAGTCCTCCTGGGTTCCCTGGTGCACTGTGGGGTATTGGTGTGCGGCAGTGTGGGGGTGCCTCATGCTCCTTAATCTCCCTGTGTGTCACTAAGAGCCTTTTCTGGGAAAAAAGCAATGGCAGTTTACACTGCTGAACCTGCTGAGGAAGCGCAGTCTGCGCAAGGAGCATTTTTGGACCAGCTTCCGGCGGTCTTAAGCGAATTGCTCCCCCAGGCGGAGGTCGCCCAACAGGTCCCCAAGAAGCGTCCCCCCTCCTCCTCATTATTCATCAGGGGAGGATTCTGAGCCGGAAGTGACCTCAAGGGTTTCAGGGACCCCAGCGGACTTATCCGACGGGGAACTGGGCCCATCGGACGGCGAGGGGGATCAGGGGGCGGCGGCTGCGCGCGAAAAAGCGTTGGTTGCTACCGTTATCGCTGGCATTCGCACTAAGCTGCAGCTGGATCAGGATGGCGAATCACGGTCTGCTGCGTATGTGTGTGGGTCCTCTAGGCCCCCAAGGCTTATCCCTACAATGACTTTTTTGATCATTTTCCTTATCGTGAATGGCAGCGTCCACAGCACTCTTGTTCGCTGTCAAAACGATTCGCTGCTCGCTATCCCTTTGAGGAAAGCTTTTTAAAAAATTGGGAATCGCCTATGGTGGATCCACTGATAGCACGCCTTAGTAAGGCGACAACCATTCCTCTGGAAGGGACTCCTTCTTTTAAGGATCCCGCTGATCGAAAAACAGAGGCGCTTTTATAGTCGCTGTTCCTGGTGGCAGGTTCCGCTGTGCGACCGGCCTTGGCGTCCGCCATGGCGGCACAACATTTATCCGAGTGTATGGAAGAGCTCCTGAAGGACCTGGAAGACGGTCGCCTGATGGATGCGCCGCAGAAGGCTGAGTTTTTACTCCAAGGGTTCAAGTACCTTTGTGATGTGGCCGTTGATTTACTGCCGATGTTGTCCAGAATAACGATATTTGCCGTCATACTCAGATGGATACTTTGGTTGCGTTCTTGGTCCGGTGACCACGCTTCCAAAAAAGGTCTTGCTGACCTCCCTTTTCAAGGTGGACGTCTATTTGAATGAGATTATTAAGGACTTCACGGGAGGGAACCCCACAGGCGTGAGTCTCGCCGTAGACAGGGGCCCCCTCCTTCGGGTCAAAAGAAGTTTTTTCGCGCCCCGGGCACAGCAGGTAAAGGGACCCGCTCCAGTAAGGTCGCTGCAGGGGCCGGAAGACTGCAGTGGCAGCGCAAAACCGAAAAGGCGGGTCCTCCTCAGCCTGATGGGTTGACATCTTCTGGGGTTCGCAGACCGGTGGCTGGCTCACATTTCCGACCGCTGGGTCCGGGAAGTGGTGTCCACCGGCTACAGGATAGAGTTCATCTCCCTGCCCCCAGACAGGTTCTTCCCATCAAATTTAGGGCTCCCACAGGAACGCCGGGAGGCCCTCTTTGGGGCTGTACAAGCGCTCTCAGACCAGGGGGTGATTGTGCCAGTGCCCCCAGAAGAGAGGTTTCGAGGGTTCTACTCGAATCTTTTCGTGGTTCCCAAAAAAGGGGGGGGGGGGGGGGTTTGGCCCGTACTGGACCTGAAGGCCCTGAACCGGTATGTCAGGGCGCGGAAACTCCGGATGGAATCTATCCGCTCGGTCGTGGCCGCCCTTCATCAGGGGGAATTTATGGCGTCCCTGGACATCAGGGATGCGTACCTCCATGTACCCATTCATCCATGCCATCAGCGATTGCTGCGCTTTGCGGTGGGAGACCTCCATTTTCAATTTGTGGCACTCCCCTTCAGCCTGGCTTCAGCACCTCGAGTCTTCACAAAATTGCTAGCCCCGGTGTTGGCGTTGCTGCGACAGAGAGGTATTGCGGTAGTGGCATACATGGACGATCTGCTCCTGCGAGTGGAGTCTGCCTCGGCTCTGGAGGAGAATGTGGGTATCACAATGACCTCATTGCTGGACTTCGGCTGGTTACTGAACCTGCAGAAGTCGTCGGTGTCTCCATCCCGTCGCCTGGAGTATCTGGGTCTAATTCTGGACACAGAGCAGGCGAAGGTGTTCCTCCCTCCGGCCAAGTTGCTGTGTCTGCAGTCAGCAGTGCGCACTCTTTTGTCGCACCGCCAGTCTTCATTACGGTTCTGTATGCGGGTGCTGGCACTCATGGTCTCGTCGTACGAGGTGATACCATTCGCCCAGAGTCACACTCGTCTCCTTCAGTGAGCGATTCTGGCTCGGTGGGAAAGGTCCCCTCGGTCGTTGGACCTTCTGATTCGTCTGAGCTCCCAGACCAGTCTATGACCTGGTGGCTTCGGGACTCAGCCCTAACTCAGGGGAAGACGTTCCTGCCCCTTCAGTGGGTTATCATCACCATGGATGCCAGTCTTTCGGGCTGGGGAGGGATCCTGGGGCAGCTATCTGCCCAGGGTCGTTGGTCGGCACAGGAAGCCCGCCTCCCCATCAACGTTCTGGAGCTGAGAGCAATCAGATTGTGCCCTTTTCACTGGACAATGAGATTGCAGGGTCGTCCGATTCAAATTCAATCGGACAATGCCATAGCAGTGGCGTATGTGAACCATCAGGGCGGCACAAGGAGTCCAGCAGCTGCGGCGGAGGCAGCTCTGATACTGCGTTGGGCGGAACTTCACGTTCTGGCGATCTCAGCCATTTACATTCCAGGTGTGAAGAACTGGCAGGCAGACTTTCTCAGTCGCCAGACGCTGGACCAGGGAGAGTGGTCCCTCCACCTGGAGGTGTTCAATCAACTTTGCCGCAGATGGGGGACGCCGGACGTGGATCTCACGGCGTCCCGTTTCAATCACAAGGTGAGAACCTTTGGGTCCAGAACGTAGGATCCGTTGGCAGTGGCCACGGATGCTCTGGTGGCCCCCTGGGGCCGTTATCGTCTTCTGTAAGCCTTCCCTCCGATAAGACTGCTTCCGCGATTGATACGCAGGATAGTGACGGAGGGGATACCAATTATGCTGGTGGCTCCAGATTGGCCTCGGCGCACTTGGTACGCCGACAGTGCAAATGGTGGCAGACGCTCCCTGGCGGCTCCCGCTGCAAGACGATCTTCTGTCTCAGGGACCCATCTTGCACCCTGCTTTACCCTCGATGGCTTTGACGGCTTGGCTATTGAGTCCCAGGTGCTAAGTGACAGGGGAGTCGCCGACTCCGTAATCCCTACTTTGTTAAAAGCTCGCAAGTGTACTTCTCGATTTATCACCGCATCTGGAAGGCTTACATAGCTTGGTGCGAGGCGGAGGGTCATAACCCTCGCTCTTATGTCGTGTCTAGGGTCCTTACTTTTTTGCAACAGGGCCTGAACAAAAAACTGGCTTTGAGTACTCTCAAGGGCCAGATATCGGCTCTGGCGATTCTCTTCCAGAGACCTTTAGCTTCGCACTCATTGATTCGTACCTTTGTACAAGGTGTGCGACACGTGGCGCCTCGGGTGAGGACTCCGATGGCTCAGTGGGATCTGAATTTGGTGCTTTCTGTTCTTCAGAAATCACCTTATGAGAATATCAGGGAGATTTCCTTACAGCTGCTGCCGCAGAAGGTGGCCTTTTTAGTTGCCATCACTTCCGCCAGACGGGTGTCGAAATTGGCAGCACTATCGTGCAAGTCTCCCTACTTAGTTATGCATAAGGATAAGGCGGTCTTGCGACCCTCTCCTTCCTTCCTCCCGAAGGTGGTTTCTTCCTTTCACATTAATGAAGATATTGTCCTGCCTTCATTGTGCCCTCGCCCATCGCACCCAAAGGAGTTTGAGTTGCATGCTTTGGACGTGGTGAGGGCCTTACGGGTGTACTTGGCTGCTACAGCTTCTTTTCGAAAAGCTGATGCCTTGTTTGTACTGCCAGAGGGCACGCACAAAGGATTGGCGGCCTCGTCGGCTACGATTTCTCATTGGATTAGAAAAACCGTGACCCATGCGTATTCTGTTCGGGGCAAGGTTCCCCCTTTTCCAGTCACGGCTCATTCTACCCGGGCTGTTAGCACTTCCTGGGCTTTCAGACACCAGGCCTCGGCGTCACAGGTTTGCAAGGCGGCCACTTGGGCCTCGGTTCACACTTTCACTAAGTTTTATAAAGTTGATGTGTTTGCATCTTCGGATGCTGCTTTTGGCCGCAAAGTTTTGCAGGCGGCAGTGTAGGCGCATCTGGCGCCTCCTTAGAGGTTCAGTTGGGTACTGTTAGCGTTTACCCACCCCTCTTTTTGACACAGCTTGGGGACGTCCCCACATGTCATGATGAGCTGCATCTGTCAGTGAACGATAGGAGAAAAAGGGATTTTATTAAAACTTAACGTAAAATCCTTTTCTCCGAGTTCACTGACAGACGCAGCACCCACCCCTCTGTGCTCTGTTCTGGTACGGCTTGTGTACGAACTGAAGAGCTATGCTATGAGGGGGTTTATGTAGGAAGAGAGGACGGCCCCCATGGGAGGGGCTAGCTGTTTCTTTTCCCTGCCTAGCTAACTCCTAGTGGGACAAGCATAAACCCCACACGTCATGATGAGCTGCGTCTGTCAGTGAACTCGGAGAAAAGGATTTTACGGTAAGTTTTAATAAAATCCCTTTTTTTTCAACGGTTTTGGCAGATTTATATTCTTCCTCATATTTGTGATCAAAAAAATCGCAATCGGCGTTTGATTGGTTTGCGCAAAAGCTGCCGCGTTTATGGATGATGAGAATTAATTTATGGTTTTTTTTTTTTTTTTTTTACTAGTAAAGGGAGCAATCTGCGATTTTTAGCTGTACTGCGATATTGCAATGGACATGTCGGACCGTTTTGACACTTTTTTGGGACTATTGGCATTTATACAGCGACCAGTGCTATAAAAATGCACTGATTACTGTGTAAATGCCATTGGCAGTAAAGGGGTTAACCTGCAGGGGGCACTCTAAGGGTTAACTGTGTTCCCTGGGTGTGTTCTAACTGTATGGGGGCTGCCCTGGCTAGGGAAGGATAGTGATCACAGCTTCCATATAGAGGAAGGCTGCGATCACAGTGTCCACCCCCCCCCCTCACAGAACGGAGGTCCGTGTTTCCATACACGGACCTCCGCTCTTTCACTCCAGGGGGGGGCATCGTGGGTAGCCGGCGGATATCGAGTCCGCCGCACCCGCTCCCTGGACCCCCGGAACACAGTGAGCGCGCCTCCAGCGGCGCGCGTGCGCTCACAGTGCTCGATTCGGCAGCCGCCATTGTATGACGGCGGTTTGCCTAGCAGAGCCATCTTGTCGCCGTCAACCTGTGGTTGACGGTCGGCAAGTGGTTTACCATACTCGATTGTGGCAGCTGTCCACCGGCAGATAGGAGTTTCTGTCAGTCTCCTTAAAATGGTTGCTCAAGGCTATTTTCCCCCTTTCCTTATAAATTTCCAAGTCAAGGAATACCACTCGCTCCTTACTTACCACCCATGTGAGCCCTATATTCCTTGAGTTGGAATCCATCCTGCGTCTAAACTTATCAAAATCACTCTGATCTCCCCTCCAGATCATTATCAGATCATCTATAAATCTTTTATAATATATAAGCTGAGGGGGACGATCTATCAGGATCTCCTCTGACTCCCAACAGGCCATGAAGAGGTTCGCAACACTTGGTGCGAACCTCGCCCCCATGGCTACGCCACACCTCTGTAAAAAATATTCCTGTTTGTACTAAAAGTAATTATGTTTCAAACAAAACCGTAAACAATCAACAATGAACTTCTGATGTTCAACAAGTCTGAAGAGGCTAATGCCCACTTCACTGACCTAACTGCTTCGCTATGCCCAATGATGGTGTAGAGGAAACCTACATCAGTGGTCGCAACAGGCAAGTGTCCACATCCTCCAGAGACTCCAGGCCCTGGATGACCTGCTTAGTGTCCCTGATGTAAGCCTCTGTTTTCTCCACTAGGGGCTGCAAGAAAAGGTCAATATACTGACCTATCCTCGCACAAATGGAATCCCTACTGTTAATTATAGGTCTTCCTGGGGGCCTTACCGGATCCTTGTGTAGTTTTGGCAAAAAGTATATAATGGGGGTCTTACAGCAAATAGGATTAAGGTACAATGCCTCTTTCTTGGATAATATACCCTTCCTTTCTCCCTTTTTAATCAATTTATTCAATTTTCCCTTATATTCCTTCATTGGATTGATACCTAATTTACAATATGTGTTGTCACCAAGTTGTCTTTCTAATTCATTCTCATAGTATTCTTTACTCATGATAACCAATCCTCCCCCCTTATCCACTGGTTTAATTACCACATCATTCCTGGTCTCAATATCCTTCATACCTTTAGTCATCCAATAGGGATTATGAGTTCTTTTAACATTAAGACTCTCTAAGTCCTCCACCACTAAATTCTTAAATACTTCCAAGAATTTATTATCATTAACCTGAGGATTGAATACTGATTTGTTTCTTAATCCTGAACACCTGATAGGTTCACTAACTGGTGGTCTCAACTCAAGTTTGGACAACATTTTTTTTTTTCTTTTTAAGGCTACGCATGTATTTATTGATCTGTACATAAGTGTCAAATTTGTTAAGATTTTTGGAGGGGGCATACTTCAAACCTTTATCTAGCAATTTTAACTCTTCCTTATTAATTTCCTTTCTACTGATATTAAAAATGCCCTGACCTACTGGAACTTTCTTTTTTTGTTCCCTTCTCCCTGCTCTCCTACCTCTCTTTCCCTTCTTTTTCCTCTGAATGGACTTCCAGTTGATTCCTGAGTCAACCTGGGTCTATTCATACTCCCTAAAAAATTGGGGTCATTGTCATAGGGCTGATCATATAAGGGGCAAACCTATTCTGAAGGGGTACCCCATATGGACCAGGGTGGTTATCATAACCAAATTGCCCTTGTCCATAATGAGCCATATTTACCAGAACAACTGAGGTTTATTTAGCGTAAGGCCCCCATCTTGAAAGATAGGTTGGCCCCAGGGGTAATAGATTCCCCGGTTAATAAACAAAAAAATTGGTTTGGACTATTGACGGGGTTTCATGCATGCGGTAGTTGTCTCGCTTGCAGGAGGGTTAGATCCAATGTCCAGAAGAAAAAGGGATTCATTGCCACTAGCACTGGAAAGGAATACCCTATCCGTGATCTAATTACATGTAGTTCAACTGGTGTGATATATGTCCTGGAGTGTGGGTGCAGTATGCAGTACATCGGGCGCACCTCGAGGGCTTTACACAACAAAATTGAAGAACATATTAGAAATATACGTAAAGGTGTTGAGACGCATAGTCTCTCAAAACACTTTAAACTGATACATAATAAGAAATTGGACACCTTTAGGTTTTGGGGGGTAGAACTGGTTAACCACATTGGAGAGGGGGCCATTTTATCAGACAGCTAAGTAGAAGGGAATCCTTCTGGATTTTTGAGGCCGGGGTCCTCACCCCTGAGGGGTTAAATGTGGACTTCGACCTCAATTGTTTTATTAGCGATCTGTAGGTGGTTCTATTATTTGGTATATGCATCTGTGTCCCTGCAACTTTAAAATGATTTTTAATATGTGATGGTATTAAACCTAAATTTGGGTGATGCTATGAGGATCTGTCTATATCCTAAGGATAGAAATAGGATGTGATTCATTCTGTGTCGGGTTTATTAGATTTCCTATTCTGGCATATAATTATAGGCCTATTTGAGGTATCCCATTTTTAATCAGTTTTATAATTCATGTGTTATGTTTTTTATATAGATGTATTGTTATTGTAAGGATGGCTGGACCGTGAATGTGGACGTTAAGCAGGCTCTTGTATGGTTTTTCCAAATTTTTGATCCAATTAGATTATCGCTGAGTTTAGGTGTCCCACAGGAAGATTTGACCCATAAGATGGAGTTCCCCCGTCCGGTGTAGCGATAATCGCTTCCGGCGGAGAGTACAATCTGTGCCGACAGCTGTGGAGCGGTTGCTCCATTAGCAGCGTTGAATAGTGATATCCCCGCCCATGGTGGGCGTATCTATGATATAAGTGATGTGCCAGGTTTAGTAGCAACACCCCTTGCTGAGGAAGTCCTGTCTGTGATGATACGCATCCGAGGGGAAGAGTCTGCTATCCTACATCACGCTCCAGCTATTTGGACACATGCGGTTTGTAGCTCGCACGGCTTTATAGTGCTTTTTATTTTAAGTGTATCTATTGCTTTGGGGCGATTATTAAACAATTTATACAGAGAGCACTAGATCGTATCTTTTATTTTACATGCTGGCTGCTATGATGAACATTGGAGATTGAATGCTATAGGACCTTACTACCAAGGAGCAGGAGACCGGAGGGGAGATTATATCCATTGACCCCAGGGAGGATAACAGGTGCTATATTGCCTGTATTGGGGTGAGAGGCTGACTCATCTGGTGGAGGATTTTGCACGTGTGGTGTGAATTCTGCTCTCCACGATCGGGATTTCTCTCTCCAAGAGATCTCTTTGTCTATGGACTGATATCTCCTATTTTTCACTGGCCATATTCTTTTGATGGACTATTATTTATTGCACTTAATGTGTGGAGTTTTTTCTGTTTAAATTCTGAATTGCCTAAAAGGTTTCTTGGTATCACATATGGAATTTTGATATATTGAGATCGATTATATTATTGCACTATTTTATTATTATGATTCACCTACATATTTTTTACCTTTATGTACTTTTTTAATATTAAGTTTCATATATTTAGCACTTTACGTTTATATTCTTATGAGATGTACTTTGCACAATCTACTCAGTTAGTATATGGTCGAGAGCGCTGCACTTTTCAATTCAATTTATTGACTGAATTGCCGTTGGTGTGTGTGGTGCTGTTTGCATTTAGTAAGGGCATTCGATTGTAAGCTCTGCTAAAGGAGAAATGTTTGTATTGGTTAAACATGCTGTGTAATATGTTTACATATTGTTGTTGCTTTATTTTACCAATTAGGAACTTTTTCCAGAAAATCTGACATGCTGTTTTCTTTTATAGGGAACCATTAGTTAAACTAGGCTCTAAAGGTACTCCCACTCCACTTGGAATAAATTTAATAAAAATCATCTGCAAGAATGAAGCGGTGTATCAGTACCACGTCACCTTTACGTAAGTATTTTGTATTTATTTTTTAATTTCCTGACATTGTAGATAAAATAATATAGTTCCCATAGTAATATAGTAATATTTTGTAATCTGTACATTTAGACATCACACCTAATTAGATATTTTGGGTGCTTACAAGCCACTAGTCATCTTTACAGATGACAACTGAGGACAAATATTGGTCATAGAGCATTTTATCTAGTGCCTGTTAACCCACAGATTTTCCGTGTGATTGGGCCTACACAGAATTGCTAATTATTTCTTCTAAATCACAGTGGAGATGGAATTGACCCTGATCAGTGATGAACCAGGTTACAGATGGGCTCTCTGTGTCTTCACTTGCAATGAGGAACAGTTATTCCTGCATCATGCATTTTAATGTCACTTCCGTAAACCACCAGGTGGAGCACTAGAGGAGTAGCATCTTTGGGGGACTGATTGCATGAATAAAGAAGCCCGTGGGAAGGATATGGTAAAGAAAAAGTGCTATCTTGTACAGTACTTGTCATAGGCTAATTATTCATAGACCCTGGGTTATAGGTTTACAGTGGAGCTGGAATTGGCCCTGGTCAAGTGGATACTAGTGCATACTACTTCACTATACTGTACACATGATTTGTCTGTTACCAGTCTGAGATACAAGATTTAGATTTTTTTTTTTTTTTGTAAATGTCTTATCTCTGTCTTTTTGTCTTCACAGACCCAATGTGGAGTGCCGCAGTATGCGGTTTGGCATGTTAAAAGATCACCGCTCCGTGACTGGACAAGTGACCGCTTTTGATGGTTTTATACTTTATCTTCCGGTCAAACTTTCACAGGTGCCAGGAACATGAGTTCACAGCACTACCAGATGATAAATCTAAGGCCAGCAAGGCTTCATGCACACAGAACTTTTTTAAAAAAAAGTACATAAAACGTCAGCTGATCAGTGATTTTTTTTCAGCTTCTACCAGCGTATTTGCACATTTATTCTTGTTTTTGCGCATTTTTAAAGGGCCAGCGTTCTTTTTTAAATTTTTTTGCAATTGATCAAATGCGTTTTTGAGCGTTTCAATGTTTTTACAGCTGAAAAACGTCTTTCAGAACCCTCTGGTCTTGGGTTTTTTTTACAGCTCAAAAATGTCACTGCTAAAAACAGTTGATAACAGCCTATGTGTGCGTGAACACATAGGATAACATGATGGAGGGTTTATTGACTGTAGAAAAAACCGTCTGCAGCTAAAAACAGCAGCTGTAAAACAGTCAAAAAACGTCCTGTGTGCATGAGGCCTTATGGTTATTTTGGACATAGCTGGCTTTATGCATTCTTTGTAAGGCTTCATGCACACAGGACTTTAAAGAAAGTTCATAAAACATCAGTAGCTTATCAGTGATTTTTTTTTCAGCTTTTACCAGCGTTATATTACCGGCGTTTTTTTTGCTTTTATCATGCTTTTAAAGGTCCAGCATTTTTTTTCCCCCCAATTGATCTAATATGTCCAAAAACTTTGGGGTTCGATGTTTTTGAGCGTTTGGACGTTTTTACAGCTGAAAAATTTCCAAAAGACCCCTCTGGTCTTGGGTTTTTTTTACAGCTCAAAAAGTCACTGCTAAAAACAGTTGATAACAGTCTATGTGTGCATGAACACATAGGATAATACGATGGGGGATTTATTGACTGTAGAAGGAAATGTCCAGCTAAAAACAGCTGTAAAACAGTCAAAAACGTCCTGTGTGCATGAGGCCTTAAGGTTATGCAAAAACATGCAATTGGTGACAATGTGCAGTATCCTGTTGGAACTAGTCATCTTACAGTTTGCTCTAGAAAGAAAAATCCGATTTACTTAAAGTGAATGTAAACCTACCACTTGCACAGTATTAATGTATATATACACGCAAGCCTACTGCATGTATCCCTACTTTGCAAATGTCACCTCCTTCAGCAGTAGCAGCCATGCAAAGTACTGGAATCAGTGGGTGGGTCTCTTTGCCGTGGATCGGTGGGGAAGTTGTGATGTCACAAGGCTCCCCAGCCACCTCTACACTCTCATACTCTTATTACTGAGTTTTGAGTAGCATCCTGTCAAAACTTAGGAAAGGCACCACATTACTTCAGCAGGCCCAATTATGCTGAGGTGTGGAGCAGCCAACCCTGGGAGAGCTGGAGAAGAATAGAAATGGGGGGGGGGGGGGGGGGGGGGG
>BLSH010495852.1:30034-57027 GCA_018402905.1 Glandirana rugosa | reverse complement strand
GGACCATTGGATTCGTTTTTATTGGAAAGGTCACGACCCTCTCAGGCCTGGTGATGATGGATGAATAATTGTAAAAACTTTTATACTGAGTAATACTAAACTTGGTGGTAGCTTTAATGTCGTCACGAGTGTATAGAAGTAAGTCTAGTAAAAAACCTGACCCATATAATTGGTGAAATTCTGGCTCGGAGAAAAACCTCAAACCTCCAATAGTCAATTTTTGTAAAAAAAAACGATATTTTAATGAATCTTGGGGGTTTGTAATATATATATAAAAAAAGATTCTGGGATCTCTTATTTTACCGCCGGTAACGTTTTGATACAGTGTGGCATAAACGCGTCACCAGAATTTTCGCGTATCATTTTACTCGGCGTAACATTATCTTTCACAATATGGAAAAAAATTGACCTAACTTTACTGTTGTCTTATTTTTTAACTAAAAAAACTGAATTTTTTTTAAAAAAATAGCGCTTTTAAGACCACTGCGCAAATACGGTGTGACATAGTTTTGCAATGGCCGCCATTTTATTCTCTAGGGTCTTAGAAAAAAATATATATATAATGTTTGGGGGTTCTAAGTAATTTTATAGCAAAAAAAAATGTTTTTAACTGATAACCTCCAAACTCCAAAAAGAGGCTCGGTCTTAAAGTGGTTAATATACCCAGTCCAAAAAATGATCTGAATGAAGATATGTGAGCACTGCTGTAATTTCGATGGTGGTTCAAATCATAATGAGTCATATTTTCAAAAATGTTAATAAGTAGGTAGTAGTGGTCCGGACTCTCCCAGCACTGGAAAGGTTATTTTTGCTTAGGTTACCAGGTAAATTGACTTATGCTTACCTTTTGCCTTGCTCCCTATGCAAACCAGTGCTCACCACCTCTCTTCAGTGAACTGGGTTGCAGGTGGGCTCTTGGTGTCCTCACTTAAATTACAGAACTGTTGGTCCTGCAGTGTGCATTATGATGTTACTGCTGTAACGATCAGGTGAACCACTGAAGAGTAGCATCTTTGGAGGACTGCTTGCATGGACGGATGAGCCTGTGGGAAGGATATGATGCGAAAAAGTGTGATCTTAATCATACAATACTGGACACAGACTGAGTATTCATAGACCGTGGGTTAATGACTAGTACCTTTCATTGATTTTAACATTGGAAAACTTTTGAGGATTTGACTCCTGGGCACCTCCCCTGTAATTCTACTCCACTCCATGAATCCTTATTTTTTTTGCTACTGTTTGAAGGTGATGGATGTCGTCTTCTCCCTTAGGGCTCTTTCACACGAGCGGATGGTTCGGGTCCACCTGTCAGTTTTTCAGGCGGACCCGAACAGACGCTCCATTGGTCTCTATCCACTTGCCGACCGCCGATCGGCATCTGACGGGGGCAAAGTGGTTCGTTCCCGCAATACGCCGTCATACGACGGCGGCTGCGGGAACGAGTTTAGTGAGCGGTAGCGCGCCCGCGCGCTCACTGTGTTCGGGGAGGGCCAGGGAGCGGGTGCGGCGGCTTCGATTGCCGCCGGCTAACCGCGATGGCCCCCCCCCCCGAGCGGAGGAACGGAGGTCCGTGTATGTAAACACGGACCTCCGCTCTGTGTGAAGGGGGAAGGGCTGTGATCACAGCCTTCCTGTACGTGGAGGCTGTGACCACTTCCCTTCCCCAGATAGTGCAGTCCCCCTACAGTTAGAACACGCCCAGGGAACTTATTTAACCCTTAGAGCGCCCCCTGCAGGTTAACCCCTTCACTGCCAATGACATTTACACAGTAATCAGTGCATTTTTATAGCACTGATCGCTGTATAAATGCCAATGGTCCCAAAAATATCGCTGAAATATCGCAGTACCGCTAAAAATCGCAGATCGCCGCCATTAAAAAAAACCCCCCAAAAATGAATTCTCATCATCCGTAAACGCGACCACTTTTGCGCAAACCAATCAATAAACGCCGATTGCAATTTTTTTTTATCGCAAATATGTGGAAGAATATAAATCGGCCAAAAATGGTGAAAAAAAATGTTTTTTTTATTTTTTTTTTTTTCGATTTGTATTCTAGCAAAAAGTAAGAAATTTGGTTTTTTTTTGCAAAATTGTCGCTCTTCTTTTGTTTATAGCGGCGATCAGAAATGACGCAGAGATGATCAAATACCACCAAAAGAAAGCTCTGTTTGTGGGGAAAAAAGGACGCAAATTTCGTTTGGGTACAACGTCGCACGACTGCGCAATTTTCAGTTAAAGCGACGCAGCGCCGAATCGCAAAAAGGGCTCCGGTCCTAAAGCTGGAAATCCTTCCGGGGCTGAAGTGGCTATGCAGCGACGGATGTCAGCAGTGACATGTCCGCTGACACCCGATCCGCTCCGATCCACCAAAAACAGACGGATGGAAACCCTATTTTCCATCTGTCTGGCGGATCGGATGAACACGGACAGACGGACCACCGACTTTCCCAGCGGTGGTCCTCTCTCAGATTTTGCATGAGGGTGTTGGCGCTGATTGTCTCCACCTTGGAGGCGGTGCCGTATGCCCAGAGTCACACCCGGTCCCTGCAGCGAGCAATCCTGCTGCGGTGGAACAAGTCTCCGTTATCCCTGGATCGGGTGATCAGGTTGGAACACCGAACTCGATGTTCCCGCGCCTGGTGGCTGCATACCCCTGCCTTGGGGCTGGGGAAGTCGTTTTTACTGGTGGAATGGACGGTGGTCATGTCCGGCTGCGGGGGCGTCCTGGGGCTGTTGTCGACCCAAGGTCGCTGGTCCCCGGAGGAGTCCCGCCTCTCGATCAATGTGCTGGAGCTTTGGGCGATCAGGCTTTGTCTCTCCAACTGGTCGGGGAGGTTGCACTGTCGTCCTGTTCGGGTCCAGTCAGACAACGACACGGCTGTGGCTCACGTGAATCAGGGGGGAACTAGGAGCGCGGCATTGGCGTCGGAAGTAGCCCAATGAGGTGGGCAGAGCTTCACGTTCCGACAATCTCCGCCGTTCACATTCCGGGCGTCAAAAATTGGCAGGCGGACTACCTCAGTCGCCAGAAGCTGGATCAGGGAGAGTGGTCCCTGCACCCGGAGGTGTTCCGCCGGATTTGTCAAAAGTCGGGCACGCCAGACGGGGACCTACTGGCGTCCTGGCTCAATCGGAAGGTGCAGGCCTTCGTGAGTAGGACAAGGGATCCTTTGGCAGAGGCGGCGGATGCCCTCGTAGCTCCGTGGTCTCGGTACCGTCTGCTCTATGCCCTCCCTCCGCTAACGCTGCTTCCCGCGCCTACTGCGCAGGATAGAGGCAGAAGGGATCCCAACCATTCTGGTAGCGCCAGATTGGCCTCGGCGTCCTTGGTACGCCGATGTGGTGCGGATGGTGGTCAATGTTCCCTGGCGGCTCCAGCTTCGCGAGGACCTACTTTCACAGGGACCCATCTTGCACCCTGCTTTACCCTCGCTGGCTTTAACGGCCTGGCTATTAAGTCCTAGGTGTTAAGATAGGGGACTTTCTGAGTCTATAATTCCCACTATGCTCAAGGCGCGTAAATCCACTTCGCGTAAGATCTATCACCGCACCTGGAAGGCTTACATTGCCTGGTGCGAGGCGGGTGGTTGGAACCCCATTCTTTCTCAAAAACTAAAACAAATATTGTGGGTAAACCCCACATAAAGTGGACATTTTAAATGGGCACACCACGAGATAACACCATATGTTTTTTATAAAAGTATACCACGTTTATTCATTTAAGACACACTTAAAAGGATGTACAAACATTTAATACATCCCTTATCCCAATAAAAACAAAAACATTTCATGTCAGTAAAACCTTATTATAGGGATCACAACACATGATACGTAAATACCTAGATCATAACAGTTATCATATATTAGCTACCGATACAACCATGGCGTGTATGCACACACAGATGTGGAAGTCTACGTGTTTCGCTATGAGCTTCCTCAGGACCCCACTCATAGCATGGCTTTAAGTTGCAGAAGTAGCTAATAATCAAAAGAAGAAATACAAGAAACAATTCTCCATTAACATTATGACATTACATATTGCAAAGTATACAATTATTATATGACTTGTATATATGTATAGAGACAAAACCCTAGTGTACAGGTGCTTACATATTCTGTGCGATCCAGGACGACACTCAGGGGGGCGGACACAGGGGATTTCAAGACCCGGACTTCGGGGGTGAATTGTACTGAAAGATTATATATAGGTATGTAAATGCTAGATCGAGTCTGCTAAAGGACATGAAGAGTACTAGATGGTTTCTAATTACCTGCTATGTGTCAGTAGATGGAATGGAGCCCGGTGCCCTCTACCATTTGGCGGAACCCGTCCCCTTCAAACGGTATATGATTGCCAAACCGTCTACAAAGACAAAGGAGAAAAAAATGTCTCCTTTTTGCTAAATGCTTAAATGTTCGATGGGCAGGCATAAGGCCATACCAGGACACAGCACTAATAATGTGTATAGCATACCCTAAGCAGACTGGTATTAAGGGCTTACAGTATTAGCCTACACGCAAAAAGCCATATCCCAGATTCCCATGGTAAATATACCTTTAAGCATGAGTCCACATGGCTTAAGGATGCCCTGCTATTCTGAAAGAGTCAACACAGGAATCCCCTATGAGAACACAGAAGGAAAGGTAAGCATCTGTGTAAAGAGTATCTACCTGGGTCCTTATATGCCAGACAAGCATCTTCCATGTGGAGTCCATTACCTTATTTCCTACTTCCTGCCGCGTCCCCCGTCACTTCCGGCCCAAGCCGGAGCCAGGGCTATATATTCCCCCACCTGGTCACATGACGCGGTCCGCCGCACGTACGGCAAGCCTCCCACGCCTGAAGGCGTGGTTACGAGACCAGGTGTGTATCCCTACACAACGCCGCTAGCTCATATGAGCGCGGCGTGTGCAAAGGGGGAGACGTGGTCCAACCGAGATATACCCCCTGAAGCGAAGACTCGCCCACGGAGCAACTGGGGCGGCACCTGCCCCTAACACCCAAACGTTGTCAGGACGACCTCGTGGGATACATATACCCGCCCCTCACGATTGCCCTCGACCGCACAGAACAGATGAAAGCCTGTATGTACAGAACGAAAAATACCATCACCACACATTGTTATTTGTAATATACATTTACCATGCTAGTGCATGAGTCAGCCTGCCTCAACGGTATCATAACGGGATATATACAGAAAAATGATAGCGATTCGGATTAGGTTTATAAAGAACCAAGGGGATATAGAAAGGGGGACATTAACAGGCACTATAGACAAATATCAGCAACATCAATTCTACCCAGTCCTTTTATAGAAAAGGCTTAAGGCTGAACGCTTCATTTAACCCTGGTGCCTCTGTGGCCCTAAGTAGGTATATCCAGCGGGATTCGCGCTGCAGTATTTTTTTTATCAAATTCACACCCCCTAGGATTAGGGAATATCCTCTCTAGTGCTGCAAATCGAACCACTGCAGGATTACTATTATGGTACAGGCTCAAGTGCCTGCCAATCGGCGTAGATAGTATATTTTTATGACCATAGTAAACATGGTCATTGATCCTTCGCCAAAATTGGCGCTTAGTCTTTCCGACATAGAAGGCCCCACACTCACAGAACATCACGTAGACTATCCCAATGGTTTGACAATCCACGTGATGTCCGATGGTGTGGAGCCCCCCACCCGGAAGATAGAAGGTCTGGTTTTCATAGATATATGAACAAAAATTGCACGAGCCACATCTTCATGTCCCCTTAAGGTCACATGTTTCTAGGTCCTCTTGGAAGTGGCTTCTAATGACACGGTCCCTGACTGACTTGGCCCTCCTATATGTAATCTCAGAGGTAGGCCCTATATATTTTGTTAGGACTCTATCATTTAACAATAGGTGCCAGTGTTTATCCAGGATTGTTTTAATCTGTTGGTGCTGGTTTGTATAAGGAGTGATTAGTCGCACCCTATCTGTTTAGGTTTGTGAACTCTGGACATTGTGTCCTCTCTTGTACGTCTATAGGCCGTTCTTTCTCAGTGGCTCGGGTACTGGCCTTCCTTCAGTGAGGCCTAGATCATAAGTTGGCTTTAGCATGCTTAAGGGGCAGATTTCTGCCCTGGCGATTCTTTTTCAGCGTCCCTTGGCGATGCATTCCCTGATCTGTACATTTGTCCAGGGGGTTCATCATGTAGCTCCCCAGGTGCCTTGGGACCTTAATCTGGTCCTTTCAGTGCTACGGAAGCCGCCTTTCAAAAATATCGGAAAATTCCCTGCAGCTGCTTTTGCAGAAAGTGGCCTTCCTGGTGGCGATTACATAAGCTGGGCGGGTGTCTGAGCTGGCGGCTCTGTCCTGTAGGTCCCCGTACTTGGTCCTACATAGGGACAAGGCGGTTTTGCGCCCTTCTCCTTCCTTCTTACCGAAGGTGGTCTCTTCTTTCCACATCAATGAGGACATTGTCCTACCTTCGTTGTGTCCGCGCCCATCTCATCCTAAGGAGGTTGCTTTGCACTCCCTGGATGGGGTTAGGGCTCTGCGGGTGTATCTGGTGGCCACGGCCTCTTTTCGGAGGTCGGAAGCGCGTTTTGTCACGTACCTATTTCCCGTTGGGTACGACAGACGGTGACCCGTGCGTATGCTGTTCGGAGCCAGGAGCCCCCCTTTCCGGTCACGGCTCACTCTACCAGAGCGATTAGTACTTCCTGGGCTTTCCGACATCAGGCGTCGGTTTCTCAGGTGTGAAAGGCGGCCACTTGGACCTTGGTGCACACTTTTAAAATTTTTTACATAGTTGATGTGGCAGCGTCCTCAGATGCTGCTTGTAGCCGCAAAGTTTTGCAGGCGGTGGTGTGAGGCGCGTCTGGTACCTCCCGGAGAACTCTTCTGTTGTGTACTGTTGTTGCCCACCCCTCGTTGTGACACTGCTTTGGGACATCCTCACATGTCAAGAATAAGAGGCTGCGTCCGTCAATGAACGAATGAGAAAATAGGATTTTTTGACTTACTGTAAAATCATTTTCTCTGAGTTCATTGACTGATGCAGCACCCACCCCTCTTTTGTTGAGTTTGCACTGTTTGTTACGAGCTGAGTTGCTGAGCAGGGCAGGAGGGGTTATGCCAAGTGAGGACTGCCCCCTGGGAGGGGCTGTGTCTGCTTTTAGCTGAACTGCGTTCTGCCTAGTCCACTCCTAGTGAAAGGTGCATAAATCACACATGTAATCACGGGTAGCCGGCGGCGATCGAGACTGCCCTAACCCCCCCGAACACAGTGATCGCGCCTCCTCTGGTGACGGCGTTTCGCGATAACGAGCCAATTTGCCGCTGCGGCGGGCAGTAGATTAGACCCTTTCCTGATACTTCTTGCTTACAAGTTAAAATCAGTATTTTTTGCTAGAAAAATACTTAGAACCTACAAACATGATGTCTATATTTTTTCGCAGATACCCTAGAGAATAAAATGGCGGTTGTTACAATATTTTATGTCACACTGCATTTGCGCAGCGGTCTTTCAAATGCATTTTTTCGGGAAGAAATGCACTTCAATTGATTTTAAAAAACTAAACCGTAAAGTTTGCCCAATTTTTTTTTTTGTATAATGTGAAAGATGATGCCGCGAGAATCTTGATCTTTATTCTAAGAAAAAAATTAGTGATTCTTATTTTAGCCAGAATTGTGCAGCTCTACTCTGTAGGGTTGGAATCTTGCTTCACCTGTGCTTTATGCATAAACTTAAGAATTTGACAAAACTATAATGTAAGATGGAGAAATAAAACTCATATTTACTGTTTACATTTCTTTTGTTGTAGACTGTTGAGCTGGAGAGTGAACGCCGCACTGATGGACAGAAGATCAAAATCACAATACAAATGACAAAAATCCTGGAGCCCAGTTCAGATTTGTGCATTCCCTTTTATAATGTGGTGATAAAAAAGTAAGGATAATTTTCAAGTAGATATGGGTATTCTTTTTCTACACAGCTGCATTCTTTTTGGGAGGACATAATCTTATATCTACCTAGATTGAACAAGGTGGTCTGATGCTTAGGCACACTCCTACTGTGCTTAGGTGATGGGAATAAACCTACTAGACACCTAGGCTAAATTTGCAGTATGAGACAATAGGGGAGGTAGGTAAACAAGTGATGTGAGGCTAGTGAAAGTTTATCTGATTTTATCAAAAATTATATAGATTAGGACTGATTGTTAGCCTGTTCCATTTACGATTTTCCAGATGGAAATCCCTACTCTTTTTACTGTGTGTGCCTAGCTCACATCCATGCTTTTAAAAACATGACATGGTAAATTTATGCAATGTGATGTATTTTTATTGAATGATTATTACTCAAATTATGCATAAACAACAAAACTGTGAAAGTATAAACTTGCACGTTTTAAACATACAAAAATTAGTATGATCTATTCATAATTTTCAAACATTCTTTCACACTAGTAACAAAATTTGTATAAAAACAAGGACTCCTGGTACACATATGTTTCTAGTCTTACGACATCAACATGATCCCTCTAGGCTAGACTTTATTTTATCAGCAAATGTTAAATGCTTACAGGCTCAAAGCAAATTTCAGTAGACACAAAATGAAGAGGAAGCATGCAGTTTAACTTGAACCACTTTGAGCAAAGTAAGATGTCCCCATTACAGTATGCTCCCTCATACTTGGAAGTACTGTACGGCAGCATATTTGGCTCTTAACCGCTTAAAGCGGAGTTCCTCCCAGAAACTTTTTTTTTTTTGGCAGCCACTCTTTTAATAATGAATAGATGTAATGTTTTGTTTCCTTACTTTCAAACCGCCTAGTAATTCCATGTATTTTTTACTCACAATTTTGTTTCACTGCTTGACTTTCATTTACGTTCACTGACAGACGCAGTCCTTCATTGACGAGTGGGGTTTATGCACATGTTGCTAGGAGCAGACTAGGCAAATAGAAAAAAAGCAAGCTGACCCCTCCCAGGGAGCCGTCCTCACTCCAGCATATAACCCCCCTGCTCTGCATAGCATATCAGTTTCTCTGTTTCAAAAGTTTTATTGGTTTAAAGCAAGTACATGAATACAAGAATACAAAAAGCCACACAAGTAGTAAAAGTTTCCTGAGAGAACAGGTCTGTGATCTAAGCAAACTCTACCACATGTATCATTTTTTCGTTCACTTAAGTACCTAGTAAAACAGGTAGAGTCGGGGAGATGTACGACTCCTATAGACAAATTTATTGTTTAGGCCTGGCTGGGCGGAAAAGCAGAAGGTCGCACACTAGTCTAGGCGCCCCAGTGGGAACAGTCTGCGCCTGGACCATGGGGCGGTCATGGGGAAGGTCTCAATTTATGAACCCCAGCCGCGGTTGAACTCTAGCAGAGGATATATAGAAGGTCAATCTAAAAAAAAAACAGTGCGACAATGAACCTCTGGGAGAGGGAAAAAGCGGAAAAAGGAAGTGGGATGACTTCTAGGTTGTGAACGTGTAACGCACTCCAACCGACGGCTGGAGAACATGCGTGCATGGTGGGTAGTAGGCCTGGTCATAAATGAGGAGGGTGGTGTGGCGAGATGAACTAGGAATAAAAAAGGATACAGGAGGAAAGAAAGGAAAGAGGGGGTAGAGAAAAGAAAAGAGGAGGGCTTCCACAGTTTTTCCTGGGCTACGGTTTTGTCCATGATGATGGCTTCTATTCTGGCATGGATCATAGCCCTTGTGACCCTATTCTTGACTTCGGTAATATTAAGGAGTGGCTTTTTCCAAGCCTTCACTATCGTTTGTTTCGCCGCTGTCGTAACCTGCAGGAGAAGTTTAAATTGGGTCTTAGAGATGCCGTCTGTTTTTTTGTTCAGGAGGGCAACCGTCGGTTCGGGGGAGAGGGGGGATTTGAATAATAGTGATAAAATTTGAAAGATTTGCCCCCAAAAAGCTACCACCAATGGACATGACCACCAAATATGGAGGTGTGTACCTCCTGCAGAACAGCCTCAGAAGCAGAGAAGGGAGTAAGCAGGAATGTACAGGGTGGGCCATTTATATGGATACACCTTAATAAAATGGGAATGGTTGGTGATATTAACTTCCTGTTTGTGGCACATTAGTATATGTGAGGGGGGAAACTTTTCAAGATGGGTGGTGACCATGGCGGCCATTTTGAATCCAACTTTTGTTTTTTCAATAGGAAGAGGGTCATGTGACACATTAAACTTATTGGGAATTTCACTAGAAAAACAATGGTGTGCTTGGTTTTAACATACCTTTATTCTTTCATGAGTTATTTACAAGTTTCTGACCACTTATAAAATGTGTTCAATGTGCTGCCCATTGTGTTGGATTGTCAATGCAACCCTCTTCTCCCACTCTTCACACACTGATAGCAACACCGCAGGAGAAATGCTAGCACAGGCTTCCAGTATCGGTAGTTTCAGGTGCTGCACATCTCGTATCTTCACAGCATATGTTTTTTTTATGGTTTTTATGGTCAGTAAAAACCAATACTGGGTGAGCTGCTCATTCCAGGAGGTACCGCCATTCCTCCAAAGCCGACTTGATGGCCAGCAATTCCCTATCACCGACATCATAGTTCCAGCAAGATGGTGCACCACCAACATTATGGGTGTCAGGTCCGAGCATTCCTAGATGAACAGTTTCCTGGAAAGTGGATTGGTCATTGTGGGCCAGTTGAATGGCCCCCAAGGTCTCCCGATCTGAGCCCCTTAGACTTTTATCTTTGGGGTCATCTGAAGGCAATTGTCTATGCTGTGAAGATACGAGATGTGCAGCACCTGAAACTACGGATACTGGAAGCCTGTGCTAGCATTTCTCCTGCGGTGTTGCTATCAGTGTGTGAAGAGTGGGAGAAGAGGGTTGCATTGACAATCCAACACAATGGGCAGCACATTGAACACATTTTTATAAATGGTCAGATACTTGTAAATAACTCATGAAAGAATAAAGTTATGTTAAAACCAAGCACACCATTGTTTTTCTTGTGAAATTCCCAATAAGTTTGATGTGTCACATGACCCTCTTCCTATTGAAAAAACAAAAGTTGGATTCAAAATGGTCACCACCCATCTTGAAAAGTTTTCCCCCTCACATATACTAATGTGCCACAAACAGGAAGTTAATATCGCCAACCATTCCCATTTTATTACGGTGTATCCATATAAATGGCCCACCCTGTACTTTGCAATATGAGCAGGGACAAGGTTCCATCTCATGAGTACTTTGTAATTGGTTTCGACTGCCACTATGGATTGTGATGATGATTTGGTGGCCTCCCAAATGTCGGACCAGTCTTTGGGATCTAAATGCATCTCTAGGTCTTTTTCCCAGTTGATGCCGTAAGTCGTGGAAGAGGGAAGCAGGGGGCCTAAGATTTGGTTGTAAAGGGAGTAGATTAGGCCTTTCGCGTGTTGGTCTTTGTGGCATGCGTGTTCGAAGGGGGATAGGGCGGGTAAGGAGGGGTCTCTGCGTAAACATGGAGAAAAAAAGTGCTTATGTTGCAAGTATCTGAAAATCTCAGAGCTAGGCATGTCATGTGATTCGCATAGGGCTGGGAAGGACTTAAATGAGTCTGGTGTGGTAAATGAGAGAGCTCCGAAAAGATGGGATCTGGTCCAATTGTTGAAAGAGTTTGGGGAAACCCATGCTGGGTTTTTCAGGAATGAGAGCATAGGGTTGTGCGGGGATTGTAAGCCATATTTTGACTTTAGGCTGTCCCACAGATGCAGACTATGAGCAGTCACGGGGTTATCTATTTGCCTGCCGTCTCTTGATTTCAACCAGAGCAGGTTTGCTACAGAGAGAGGGTCACAATCCACAGATTCCAAGGAGACCCACAGTGGGATTTCCTTAGTGGCGTGGTACTTGGGAAGTTGGGCTAACTGGGCCGCTTGAAAGTACTTAAGAAAGTTGGGGACTCCGAGGCCTCCCTTTAGTTTAGGGGAAAAGAGGATATACCTTTGTAGTCTGGGTCTGATCTTCCCCCAGATAAACTGGAACACGCGTCACTGTAAGATGCGCAGAAAGTGGGAAGGGACGTTAATAGGTAACACCCTAAAAGGTATAAAATCTTGGGCAGGATAGTCATGTTGACCGTGGCTATCCTGCCTAGCCATGCGAGTGGTAGCTTGGACCAGGACTCCATAAGGCTGGTCAGGTGTTTTAGGATTGGAGTGTATTTAGCCGAATATAAGCCAGCAATGTCTGCCATGAGATGGATACCTAGGTAAGGGATGCTGCTCGTGGACCAGGTAAAGGGAAGTATTTGCTGAAGTTGGGCCAGAAGTGGGGAGTCAACAGAGACGCTTAAAGCCTTAGATTTATGGGGAATTACAACCAAACCCGAGACCTTACCGATCTCTTCCAAGGTTTTGAGGAGATTTGGGGATGAAATTATGGGGGCTGTCAAAAATAGCAATATGTCATCCGCAAATAGGCACAGCTTATGGTGATGGCCTAGTTCTATACCTTTTATATTAGGGTTGGACCGTATCATTTGGGCCAGGGGTTCGATTGTGAGAGCGAAAAGGAGTGGGGAAAGGGGGCACCCCTGGCGCGTACCTCTACGCACCGGGAAGGGATCAGATTTAAAGCGCACATATTTAACGCACGCTGAGGGAGAGTGATAGAGGGAGGAGACCCATGAGAGGAAGTGGGGGCCGAAGCCCCATGTCCTGAGGGAAAACGTGTAGCGTATCAAATGCCTTCCTTATGTCTAACGTGAGGAAGCAAGTAGGTATCATGCGTTTCTTGGCGACGTGTCAAGATGAATGCCCTTCTGACACCGTCTCCAGCCTGTCTGGAGGGAATAAACCCCACTTGATCTCTATGTACCAAAGACCCAATGATCGGATTCAGGCGAGAGGCCAAAATTTTCGCTAGGAGTTTAATATCCATATTTAACAATGAAATTGGGCGGAAATTGGTCCAAGAGGAATCGTCCGATTGGGACTTAGGGACTTAGGGAGCATAGAGACGGTGGCAGAGAGGGACTCTGGTCTGAAGTTGTTTCCCATTAGTATACTATTAAAAGCTGAAGTTAGCATGGGGGAAAGCAAATCAGAGAAGTGCTTATAATAAGTAGCAGTAAAGCCATCAGGGCCTGGTCTTTTATTGGAGCGCAGGGTCTTGATGGCTGCTGCCACCTCGACCTCAGTGATTGGACTCTCGAGGGTGGTCCTTTGAGCGGCGGATAGGGAGTGCAGGGAAATAGAGAAAAGAGACGTAGTCTGTGCCTTGTCAAAGGTTGAGTGGGAGGAGTAGAGGTCTGCAAGGTGTCTACGAAAGTGAGCTACTATCTTCACAGGGTTACTAGTGTAAGTATTGTGGGACACCTTGAGTCTAATGGGCTTATAAGGTTTGTCCAGTCTTCGTAGAGAGAAGGCTAAAAAAGTGTCTGGCTTATTACTCTTCATGTAGAGCTTATGCCTCGAACGTCTCAGGGTCTTGTCAGCTGACTCAGATAAGAAGAGGTCTAGATCAAGCTACGCCTGGTCTAGGGCTTGTCTATGAGAGGGTGTAGGGTCATTCTGAAAGATAGTGTGGGCCTCACAGAACCGATCGTCAAGAAGTTTGTGTTTCGCCCGCCTGTCTTTCTTAAGATAAGATGCCTTACTTATAAGCGCGCCTCTGAGGACAGGTTTGTGTGCCTCCCATAGAGTCAAAGGAGCGATATCGACGGAATAGTTATTAGAAATGTATTCTTTGAGGGCTAGTGATATATCCATCCTGTGAGAAGGATTGGCGAGGATAGAGTCATTGAGGCACTGCGTTCCATCTATCTGTTTCGGTATCAAAGAGGTCAAAGATGTGATGACCGCGTCGTGGTCCGACCATGGGCAGGGAACGATGATGGAGACGATAAGGGAGGGTGTAGTACATGTATCGACCAGAATGTGGTCTATGCGGGAAAGAACTTTGTGGGGATGGAAGTAATGAGTAAATTGCCTAAGTGTTGGGTTAGATTCCCTCCAGGTATCAATAAGAGTGTGGGATGACAGCAGATGTCTAAGGGTCGCTTTTTTAGGGCTAACATCTGGAGTGATCGGTGATTTGTCAAGGAAGGGGTAGATAATTTGGTTAGAGTCTCCACCGAGTACAAGTGTGCCTTGTCTGTGATGCGCTCTAACTTGTAGTAAGTGTGACATGAAGGAGATGGGTGCCCTGCGTTGGAAGGTTACAAGTACCCCTCTCTGCTTCCTATTGGCTGAGGCAGTAAAGACCTGGGGACAGGAATGGTGAAGACATTTAGGGGTGTAATGTTGGGTAAAGTGGGTCTCCTGCAGAAATATGACGTGCGTGTAGAGAGACGAAGGAGCGGAAAGCCTTAGTCCTCTTTTGGGGTACATTAAGCCCTTGAACATTGAAAGTCAGAAAGTTCAGAGGAGCCATAATGGGGGTTAACATATCAGTTTTATTATGCCTAGTGCAAGGAGTTAGACCTGGTTCCCTGCTGGGACCTGCGGTTCCACAGTTTTTTTCTTCTTTGGGCTTTTCAAGCTATATTCAAGATAGAAGACTGCTATCAAGTAGCCGGCTGGGGCATAGAGGATATCCCGAATCCTGAAATTTCCCCAGCGCGGCCAACCGATGCGAGCTACCCTTAGCCTTGGCGGAGTCCGCCACATCTTACCCGTTCCGTGCGGGTGGCCAGTGGGTGACCCCCACTTGCGTCCAGTGACCGGGCTCTGCTCACGTCCAGGGGCGCTTGGTCTGCAGCATCCCTCCCCACCAGATGGGAGGAAGGTCTGCATCTGGGTGGCTACCCACTACGCTCGTCGGATTGGTGAGTGACCCCCTCTCTCTCCCCCTAGGGGTGCGGGGGGGCTGGGCGTTTTGGCGGACTTGGCCGGCGGCGGGTGGAGGGTTTCTTGGCCTACAGGTTCCCCTGGTTGTTTTTGTTCGGGGTCGCCCCCTTCCTCCTCCGCACCGCACCCCACGCTCAAAAAGCCCGCCATTTTGCCGTAGCCGTGGCCATTTTGTGGGCTATTTTGGCCTCTAGTGGCAGACCGGCGGCCATTTTGCCGTTGTCGCTGCCTGTGTGACAGTCTTTGGCCTCTTGTGACCGCTCGGCGACCATGTTTGATGTACCTGTGGATGAAAACGTGCGGCTGACGCCACTCCATCTTTCACTCTGGGACAGCGTGGATGGCACAGGGCGGCACAGGCTCCTGACTGGCGGCAAAGCACTCCTACTGGGACGCAGCGCTTGAAGGGCAATCATACACAGCAAGTATAGCTGGGCTCTTCCTGGGGTGCTGGTAGCGGTGGGGGCAGTCCTCCTGGGTGTCTCCCGGTTGCTCTGTGGGGTAGTAGTGGGGCTTTCAGGGCTTTTTGGCCTGTCAATGTTCCGGTGGCGCAATGGCGGCTGAACCTGCGATTACTTCCAAGGAGGAGTCGGTTGAAGCGCGACCTGCGCTGGGCCCTCTGGTACCCCTGGATCAGCTAAGATCCATATTGTGGAATTTTTTCCCCGGGAGGTGCCGTGCTAAGGGGGTGACTAAAAAGCGTCCACCCCCCTCCTTCCTTGGGGGAGGATTCTGAACCATAAGGGGCCTCAGTGGTCACGGGGACCCCCGTGGAGCTCTCAGATGGTGAACTGGAGCCCTCGGATGGGGAGGAAGACCAGGGGGCCTCAGTAGCACGCGAGAGGAGCGCTAGTGGCCTCCCTGATCGCCAATATCCGTGCGTCCTTGCGACGAGACCAAGCCGGGGAGTCACAGGAGACTGCCTACATTTGTGGGTCTTTTAAGCCACCTCGGTACCCTAAGGGTAATCCCTATGATCAATTCTTTGACCAGCTAGTCTATTAGGATTGGCAGCGTCCGCAGAATTCCTTTTTCTTGCCCAAACGTTTCGCTGTACGCTATCCCTTTGAGGATAGTTTTGTTTAGAAGTGGGCATCCCCCGCTCATCCCCTTGGAGGGGTCTCCCTCTTTTAAGGATCCTTCCCATAGGCGGACGGAGGCGGTGTCCAAGGCACTGTTCTTGGTGGCGGGGTCGGCCATGAGACCAGCTCTGGCGTCAGCCATGATGGCGCAATCCCTTACCGAGTGTGCGACTGTGTTGCACAATGAGTTGAGCTGCGGGTGTTCGCTTGAGGCGTCTCAGCAAGCGGACCATCTGATAAAGGGTCTTCGGTACCTGTGTGATGCAGCTTTGGACCTGCTTCCCATGCTGTCTAAGATGTCTGCTTTTGCAGCCATTATCAGACAGGTGCTGTGGTTATGCTGTTGGTCGGGTGACCATGCGTCTAAAATGGGCCTCACGGATCTTCCCTTTCAGGGCGGTCGGCTCTTTCGGGCACAGTTGGATGAAATCATTAAAGATTTCACCGGGGGGGGGGGAGAGTACTTTTCTCCCGGAGCCCAGACGGCGTGAGTACCGCCGTAAGCAGGGTCCTGCTTCTTCGGGTCAGAAGAGGTTTTTTCGTGCGCCCGATGCAGCGGGCAAGGGCTCAAGCCCCGGCAAGTCTGCATCGGGGTCCGGTGAACAGCCCTGGCAGTGCAAGAGCGAAAACACGGAGGATAAGTCCGCATGATGGTTTGCCCCCACCCGATTGTCGGGTGGGGGGCCGACTTCTGGGGTTCGCAGACTGGTGGACTGCCCGCAATTCTGACCGGTGGGTGCATGAAGTGGTGTCCTTCAGATACAGGATAGAGTACAGCACTCTACCCCCAGACAGGTTCTTCCCATCGAACTTTAGACTCCCTCAGGGGCGTCGAGAGGCTCTCCTAGGGGGCTGTTCAGACGCTCTCTGAACAAGGGGTGATTGTGCCAGTACCTCCGCTGGAAAAGTTCCGCGGCTTCTATTCAAACCTCTTTGTGGGGCTCAAAAAGGGTGGGGTCAGGCCAGTTCTGGACTTAAAAGAGCTAAACCACTTCGTGAGGGCGCGAAAGTTCAAGATGGAATCTGTCCGATCGGTCGTGGCCGCCCTGCACCAAGGGGACTTCATGGCGTTGCTGGATATCAGGGACGCGTATCTCCATGTTCCCATTTGTCCCTGGCACCTGCGTTTTCTTTGCTTTGCGGTGGGCGATTTACATTACCAATTTGTGGCACTTCCCTTTGGTCTGGTCTCGGCTCCTCGGGTATTCACCAAGCTGGGGGCTCCGGTGCTGGCGCTATTGAGGCAGAGAGGCATTGCGGTAGTAGCATACCTCGACGACTTACTCCTGTGAGCGGAGTCTGCTTCGGCCCTGGAGGAGAATGTGGCTATCACCATGGCCTTGTTGAAAGATTTTGGCTGGCTGATCAACCTGCAGAAGTCGACGTTGACTCCGTCATGTTGACTGGAATATCTGGGTCTGATTCTGGACATGGAGGAGGCGAAGGTGTTCTTGCCTCCGGCCAAGTTACTAACACTGCAAGCAGCGGTGCGCAATTCTGTCATGGTGGGACAAGTCTCCGCTGTCCTGGACCAGCTGATCAGATTGGATCATCGGACCTGAGGATCGTTGACTTGGTGGCTTCAGGCCCCGGCTCTAACGTTGGGGAAGTCTTTTCTCCCCCTGAATTGGTCGATATTCACGACGGACGCCAGCGTATCGGGCTGGGGGGGTTGGTCCTGGGGCAGCTGTCTGCTCAGGGCCGTTGGTCGGCACAGGAATCCTGCCTCCTGATAAATGTGCTGGAGGGCGATCAGGCTCTGCCTCTCCCACTGGACGGTAAGGCTGCGCGGCCTCCCGATCCGGGTTCAGTTGGACATCGCCACGGCGGTGGCATACGTAAACCATCAGGGCGGAACGTGGGGCTCGGCAGCGGCTTCAGAAGTGGCCCACATTCTGAGGTGGGCAGAACTTCATGTGCCGGCAATCTCCGCCATTTTCATTCCGGGCGTAGAAAATTGGCAGGCGGATTTTCTCAGTCGCCAGATGCTGGATCAGGGGGAATGGTCCCTACATCCAGAGGTGTTTCGCCTGATTTACCACAAGTGGGGCACGCCAGACGTGGACCTCATGGCGTCCAGGTTGAATCACAAGGTGCAGACCTTCGTGTGCAGAACAAGAGACCCATTGGCAGCCGCCACAGACGCGTTGGTAGCGCCTTGGGGTCGGTATCAACTCCTGTACTCCTTCCTTCCCATCAAGCTTCTACCGCGACTACTGTGCAGGATAGAAGCGGAGGGGATCCCAACAATCCTGGTTGCTCCGGATTGGCCTCGGCGCCGTTGGTACACCGACGTGGTGCGGATAGTGACAGATGTTCCCTGGCGTCTGCCACTGCGCGAGGACCTGCTGTCACAGGGACCCATCCTGCACCCTGCTTTACCCTCGCTGGCTTTCACGGCTTGGCTATTGAGTCATAGGAATTGAGGGATAGGGGTGTCTCTGACTCCATGATCCCTACCATGCTTAAGGCGCGCAAGTGTACTTCGCGCAAGATTTATCATCTAACCCGGAAGGCCTATATTGCCTGGTGGGAGGCGGGGGGTTGGAACCCCCGCTCTTACGTTGTCCCGGGTGCTGGATTTTTTGCAGCAGGGCCTGGATAAGAAGTTGGCATTGAGTACTCTCAAGGGTCAGATTTCGGCTCTGGCGATCCTATTTCAACGGCCTTTGGTGTTACATTCGTTGATACGTACATTTGTACAGGCTGTACGCCATGTGACTCCTCAGTTACGGTCGTCTTTGGCGCTGTGGGATTTGAATTTGGTACTTTCTGTACTGCAGAAACCGCCATATGAGAAAATCAGGGATATTCCCTTACAATTGCTGTCGCAAAAAGTGGCTTTTTTGGTGGCCATTACATCCGCTAGGCTGGTGTCTGAGTTGGCAGCGTTGTCCTGTAAGTCTCCTTACTTGGTCCTTCATAAGGACAAGGCGGTTTTGCGACCTTCCCCTTCGTTTCTACTGTGGTTTCGTGGTCTCCTCTTTTCACATTAATGAGGATATTGTTCTCCCTTCATTATGTCCGCACCCGTCGCATCCCAAGGAATTTGAGTTACATTCTTTGGATGTCGTGAGGGCTTTGTGGGTGTATTTGGCGGCTACAGCTTTTTTTCGGAAGTCTGATGCGTTGTTTGTGCTGAGAGAAGGACCGCACAAAGGGTTGGCGGCCTCATCGGCTACGGTTTCCCATTGGATCAGACAGACCGGTCTTTTCCAGTCACGGCTCATTCCACCAGGGCAGTTGGTACTTCCTGGGCTTTCAGACACCAAGCTTCGGTGTCCCAGGTGTGCAAGGCGGCTACTTGGGCCTCGGTGCACACGTTTGCTAAGTTTTACAAAGTTGATGTGTCAGCATCTGCGGATGCTGCTTTTGGCCGCAAAGTTTTACAGGCGGCGGTGTAGACACATCTGGCGCCTCCTGAGAGGATTCTGTTGGGTACAGTTGTTGTTGTTTACCCACCTCTCTTGAATGACACTGCTTTGGGACATCCCCACTTGTCAATGAAGGGCTGCGTCTGTCAGTGAACCTAAGAGAAAAAAGGATTTTATTAAGAACTTACCATAAAATCCTTTTCTCTGAGTTCACGGACAGACGCAGCACCCACCCCTCTGTGTTGCGTTTGTACGGCTTGTTACGAACCGATATGCTGTGCAGAGCAGGGGGGGTTGTATGCTGGAGTGAGGACGGCCCCCTGGGAGGGGTCAGCTTGCTTTTTTTTCTATTTGCCTAGTCTACTCCTAGTAGGATGTGCATAAACCCCACTTGAACTTGAACTTGAACTTAGAGAAAAGGATTTTACGGTAAGTTCTTAATAAAATCCCTTTTTTCCATTTTAGGTGAGGGCACATGATTCCCATCCTGGGTCTCCTGGCATCTCTTCCTGAAAGAAGTGCATGGTGGGTAACCATCATACACTCCTCGATCTCGGTCCGCCTTAAATCGTGTAATTTCCTGTCTGAAAATAACACGATTTTACAGTACCGAGAAGCCCACTGACTCTTGGGAAATGATGAGTCACATCTCCCAGGAGGCCAGGGGAAGCAGGAAGTGAAAAAGAGCCTAGGACCAAATAGGGGCAGATTACAGAGACCACCTAGCAACAAGCGACTTGGGGTGAGTATAATTTTTTTTTTTTCCTTCAAAGGTAAGTCTATATAGGCAAAGGACTTGAATGATGTAAAAAAAAATGTTCTGGATGGAACTCTGCTTTAAGGACCGGAAGGATTTACTCACTCCCTGACCAGGCCATTTTTTTTTTGATACGGCACTACATTGCTTTAACTGACAATTGCGTGGTTGTGCGACGCTGTACCCAAACAAAATTGATGTCCTTTTTTTTTGCCCACAAATAGAGCTTTATTTTAGTGTTATTTGATAACTCTTGTGGTTTTTAATTTTTGCGCTATAAACAAAAAAAATCGTCAATTTTGAAAAAAAAAAAAATGTATATTTACTTTCGGTTATAAAACATTTCCAAAAAAAAAAAAATGTAAAAAAACCCAAATTTATTTATCAGTTTAGGCCGATATGTATTCCGCTTCATATTTTTGGTAAAAAACGCAATAAGCGTAGATTGGTTTGCGCAAAAGTTATCACACCTACAAAATAGGGGATAGATTTATGGCATTTTTATTATTATTATTTCTTTTTTTTATTAGTAATATCGGACATCAGTGATTTTTAGCGGGACTGCGATATTGCGGTGGACAGATCGGATACCTAACTGACATTTTTTTGACACTTTTTTGGGAACCAGTGACTTTATTACCGTAATCAGTACTAAAAATATGCACTGTTATTGCACTAATGACACTGGCAGGGAAAGGGTTAACGGGCCATCAAGTGGTTAAATGTATTCCCTGTTTGTGTTTTATAACTGTATGGGGGACTGTGTGAATGGGGAAACACACAGATCCGTCTTCCTGCATAGCAGAAAGACAGGATCTGTGTGATCTCCACTGTCCGAATGGAGATCTGCCTTGTTCACACGGGCAGGTCCCCGTTCTGTCCCTGCGGGTAACAATTGTGGGTGGACCCGCTGATTAGCTTCCATGCTGGACAATGGGAGCATGCAGTCGCGTGCCTGCAAGAGCGGGTGTGCAGGCCAACGTACAGCTACATCGATTCACTGTATCGAACCACCTTGCTACAGTATGACGGCGGCTAGTCAGAAAATGGTTCAGGTGTATGTAAGCACTAAATCTATTTTCTCTTTCGTTCATTGACGGACGCAGCCTCTTATTCTTGATATGTGGGGTTTATGCACCTTTCACTAGGAGTGGGCTAGGCAGAATGGTTCAGCTAGAAGCAGACACAGCCCCTCCCAGGGGGCAGTCCTCACTAGGCATAACCCCTCCTGCCCTGCTCAGCAACTCTGTTTTTTCTGCCTAGTGCAAGGAGGTAGGACCTGGCTCCCTGCTGGGATCTGCGGTTCCCTGTTTTTTTCTTTTTTCCCAAGACTTCTGATGTAGAATGCAATCAAGTAGCCGGCTGGGTGATAGGCTTCATATCCTAGATCCAGGGAGTCTCCCCAGCGCAGCCGACTGATGCAAGCCGACCCCATAGCTGTACGCGGGGTCGACCGTGTGTCGGACCTCGTTCCATGCGTGGCGGCCGGTGGATTAAACGTCCCGCTAGCACACCTAGGACCGGTGCTCACGTCACGGGTGTTGCGTGGCCGGCTGCTCCCTCTGAACCGGCGGGGTCTGGCTCGGCTGGCTACCCGCTACGCCCATCCAGAGTGGTAAGTACGCTTGGGGGGTGGGGGGCAGGTGAGTGGTGTCCCCCTTCTTTGGGCATAGGTGGGCTTGGTCCTTCCTACCTTCCACCTTACTATTGCCCACCCTCTCTCCCTGCCTGGCTGCGCTCCCCCTGGGTTGGCTGCGGCCGGTCGGTATGTCTGTACCGGTCCGCCATTTTCCTGTAGCCGGCGGCGTGTGGATCACGGCTGCCATTTTCCTGTAGCCGACCGTGTGTAGTATCGCGGCCGCCATTTTGCGGTAGCCGGCTAGCCTCTAGTGCACATGGTGGCCATCTTTGCGTGGTTCGCGCGTCCTGGCCTCAGATTCGCTGGCTGGATGGGCCGTTCTGGATCTCTTGGCGCCGGGCTGGAGGAGCCTTCCTACACGTGGGGGACGCAGAGCAGCAGCAGCAGGGTGGTTAACAGGCAGCTACAGCACCGGGGTCGGTGTGGTGAGTACTCCTGGGAGCTTCTGGGGCCCTAGTGCGGCAGCTTGAGAGGTGGTGTGGGACGCACAGTCCGGTCTGGCCAGTGGGTCTTCTCGGGTGTGGTGCAGTGGCGGCTGAAGCAGGTGCTTCCCAGCCAGAAGTCTCCGGTGGGGATCAGGGAGCGTTGGGTCCTGTGGTTCCGCTGGACAAACTGACGGCCATCCTGGAAGAATTCTTCTCCCAAGTGGAGCCAATCCGTGACCGTGGGGTGGCGAGGAACCGCCACTCCCTCCCCCGTCCTCTGGTGAGGACTTGGAGCCTGAGGGGGGCTCCGTGGTGTCGGGGGCCCCCCCTGAAGTTGTCGGAGGGCGAGCTCGGGGACCCCTCTGATGATGAGCCCTCTTGGGCCATCGCTGCTCGTGAGCGGCCTCTGGTGGGCTCCTTGGTCTCAGCGGTCCGTGAGACGCTGAAGCTGGGCCCGGCTGCGACACCGGGCGCCGTACGCTTTTGGGTCACATAGGCCGGCTTGGACACCTAAGGTATTCCCTTATTTGTCGTACTTTGATCAGTTTGTTTACAAGGAGTGGCAACGACCTCAGGGTTAATTCGCCATGCCTAAACGTTTTTCTGTGCGTTATCCCCTTAAGGATACTCTGTTGCAGAAGTGGAAGTCTCTGACGGTGGACCCGCCTGTGGCCCGTCTGAGCAAAGCGACCACTATTCCGATGGAGTGCTCTCCTTCATTCAGGGACCCGGCCGACAGGAGAACTGAGGCGGTGTCCAAGGCTATGTTCCTGGTCGCAGGGTCGGCCATGCGGCCGAACGCTGGCTGCAAATGCGCTTACGGAATGGGCGGCCATTGTGCACCAAGCTTTGGTGACTCTCCAGGCCCCTGTGGAACCTGTGCAGATGACAGACCAGCTGATCCAGGGCCTTAAGTATCTCTGTGATGCGGCCCTCGACATGGCTACCATGCTGCCCAAACTGTCCATGTTTGCAATCGTCATCAGATGTCTGCTATGGCTTAGATGCTGGTCAGGAGACCAGGCATCAAAGCAGGGCCTGACGGACCTGCCTTTTGAAGGGGGTCGCCTCTTCGGGGCTTCCCTCGATGAGATCATCAAGGATTATACTGGGGGGAAGAGTACATGCCTTCCGGAGCCCAGAAGGGGCAAGAAGCCCCGTTGCAGGGCGGGCCCTTCCTTCTCTACTCAAAAGAGGTTTTTTCGTGCACCACGTACCTTGAACAAGGTCTCTCAGCCCACCAAGGCTCCCGTGGGGGGCCAGAAGCGTCCCTGGCAGCGTAAGGCCGAAAAAGGCGGAGGTGAAGTCGTCCTCCGCATGATGGGTTGCCCCCATCCGCTGTTCGGACGGCTCTTGCGGTTCGCGGACCAGTGGACTTCGCGCATCTCAGATCTCTGGGTGTTCAAGGTGGTTTAGTCCGGGTACAAGATAGAGTTCCGTTCCCAGCCTCCGGACAGGTTCTTTGCCTCCAATCTGAGGCTTCCCCCGGAAAGACGGCAGGCCCTGTTCGGGACCGGGCACGTCTTGTTCCATCAGGGGGTGATTGTCTCGGTCCCCTCTGCATAACGTTTCCACGGTTTTTATTCCAATCTTTTCGTAGTTCCGAAAGAAGATGGGGACAGGCCTGTCCTGGACCTGAAGGCCCTCAACTTTTTTGTGAGGGCGAGGAAATTCAGAATGGAATCTGTCCGCTCTGTGGTGGCAGCGCTTCGTCAGTGGGACTTCTTAGCCTCTCTGGATATCAAGGATGCGTATTTACATGTGCCCATATGCGTGCACCACCAGCGGTTCCTGCGCTTTGCGGTGGGGGATCTCCACTACCAGTTTGTGGCTCTCCCATTCGGTCTGGCCTCAGCCCTGCGGGTCTTCACTAAGCTTCTAGCCCCAGTACTGGCTCTGCTGCGGCAGAGGGGCATAGCAGTAGTGGCATACCTCTAGGATGACCTCCTGCGGGCGGAACGAGAAGCGTGCCAGCAGCGTCGGAAGTGGCCCACATTCTGCGGTGGGCAGAGCTTCACGTGTCGGCAATCTCCGCCGTTCATATCCCGGGCATCGAGAATTGGCAGGTGGACTATCTGTCGCCAGAAGCTGGATCAGGGAGAGTGGTCCCTGCATCTGGAAGTGTTCCACCAACTCTTTCAAAGGTGGGGTACACCAGACATGGACCTACTGGCTACCTGCCTCAATCAGAAGGTGCAGAACAATGATCCTCTGGCAGATGCGGCGGATGCCCTCGTGGCTCCGTGGTCTCGGTATCGGCTACCCTATGCCTTCCTTCCGCTACCGTTACTCCCGCGCCTGCATAGGATAGAGGCAGAAGGGATCCAAACCATTCTGGTAGCGCCAGATTGGCCTCAGTGTCCTTGGTACGCCGACGTGGTGCGGATGGTGATCGATGTTACCTGGCGGCTCCCGCTTCGCGAGGACCTACTCTCACAGGGGCCCATCTTGCACCCTGCTTTACCCTCGCTGGCTTTAACGGCCTGGCTATTGAGTCCCAGGTGTTAAAAGAGAGGGGACTCTCGGAGTCTGTCATTCCCACTATGCTCAAAGCACGCAAGGCCACTTCGTGGAAGATCTATCACCGCACCTGGAAGGCTTACATTACCTGGTGTGAGGCGGGGGGTTGGAACCCCCATTCTTTCTCGGTGGCTCTGGTACTGGCCTTCCTTCAGCGAGGCATAGATCATAAATTGGCATTGAGCACGCTTGAGGGGCAGATTTCTGCCCTGGCGATTCTTTTTCAGCGTCCCTTGGCGACGAATTCCCTGATCCGTACATTTGTCCAGGGGGTTCGTAATGTATCCCCCCAGGTACGGTCGCCTTTGGTTCCTTGGGACCTTAATCTGGTTCTTTCTGTGCTCCAGAAGCCGCTTTTTGAAAATACCAGGGAAATTTCCCTGCAACTGCTCACAGAAAGTGGCCTTTCTGGTTTCGATAACATCCGCTAGGCGGGTGTCTGAGCTGGTGGCTCTGTCTTGTAGGTCCCCATACTTGGCCCTACATAGGGACAAGGCGGTTTTGCGCCCCTCTCCCTCCTTCTTACTGAAGGTGGTCTCTTCGTTTCACATCCATGAGGACATTGTCCTACCTTCACTGTGTCCGCGCCCGTCTCATCCTAAGGAGATTGCCTTGCACTTCCTGGATGTGGTTGGGGCTCTGCGGGTGTATCTGGCCACCACGGCCTCGTTTTGGAGGTCCGATGCGCTTTTTGTTGCGGTGGATGGCCCGCGCAAGGGGATGTCAGCTCGTCGGCCACCATTTCCCGCTGGATATGGCAGACGGTGACCCGTGCGTACACTGTTCGGGGCCAGGAGCCCCACTTTCCGGTTACGGCTCAATCTACCAGGGCGATTAGTACTTCCTGGGCTTTCCGACACCAGGCATCGGTGTCTCAGGTGGTCAAGGCTGCCACTTGGACCTCGGTGCACACTTTTTCCAAGTTTTACAAAGTTGATGTTGCAGCATCTTCTCATGCTGCTTTTGGCCGCAAAGTTTTGGAGGCGGTGGTGTGAGGCACGTCTGGCACCTCCCAGAGAGCTCTTTTGCTGGTTACTGTTGTTCCTGTTGCCCACCCCTCGTTGTTGCACTGCTTTGGGACATCCCCACATGTCAAGAATAGAGGCTGCGTCCGTCAATGAACGATTGAGAAAATTTTTTTTTGATTTACCTTAAATTCCTTTTCTCTGAGTTCATTGACAGACGCAGCTCCCACCCCTCTTCTGTTGAGTTTGTACTGCTTGTTACAAACTGAGTTGCTGAGCAGGGCTGGAGGGGTTATGCCAAGTGAGGAGTGCCCCCTGGGAGGGGCTGTGTCTGCTTTGAGCTGAACTACGTTCTGCCTAGTCCACTCCTTGTGAAAGCTGCATAAACCCCACGTGTCAAGAATAAGAAGCTGCGTCCCTCAATGAACTCTGAGAAAAGGATTTTACGGTAAGTCAAAAAATCCTATTTTTCATCATATTTGCCATGATTTCTCACGATTTACAGTTTCCCTTAAGTGATTGTAAAGTCTATTTTTTTTTTTTTCCCCAAAACTAACAAACCTGTTATACTTACCTCCTCTGTGCAGTTGGTTTTGCACAGAGCAGCCTGAATCATCCTCTTCTCTGGTCCCTCTTTGCTGCTCCTGGCCCCTCCCTCCTGTCAATTGGCCCACAGCCAGCAGCTGGCTATGGGGACACCCGAGCCGAGTCTCAGCTCTGTGTGTCTATTCAGACATGGAGCCCTAACCCAGCTCTGCCCCCTCTGTCCCCTGATTGGCTGATTGACAGCCACGGGAGCCAATAGCGCTGCTGCTGTGCCTCAGCCAATCAGGAGAGTCCTGGACGGCTAAGACACTCCTGGACATCGCTGGAGAGAGATGGGGCTCAGGTAAGTAATTAGTAAGGGCTGACACCCTAAGAATAAAATAGTGATATTTCCAATTTTTTGTGTCACATGATATTACCGCAAAGGTCTAGCCACTTCAGCCCCGGAAGGATTTCCAGCTTTAGGACCGGAGCCCTTTTTTCAATTTGGCACTTCGCCGCTTCAAATGGTAATTGCGCGGTCATGCAATGCAGTAGCCAAACGAAATTTGCGTCCTTTTTTTCCCACAAATAGAGCTTTCTTTTGGTGGTATTTGTTCACCACTGCGCTTTTTAATTTTTGCGATATAAACAAAAATATAACGGAAATTTTGAAAAAAAATGATATTTTCAACTTTATGTTATTACAAAAATACAATAAACTAAATTTTAGTCATAAATTTTTGCCAAAATGCATTCAGCCACATGTCTCGGGTAAAAAAAAAGCCAAATCGCGTATATTTATTGCTTTGCGCAAAAGTTATAGCGTCTACAAACTAGGGTACATTTTCTAGAATTTCCGCAGCTTTTATTTTATGACTGCCTATCTCATTTCTTGAGGTGCTA
>BLSH010495811.1:195928-208720 GCA_018402905.1 Glandirana rugosa | reverse complement strand
ATACCCTTTATTGCACTAAATACACTTGTTATATACGAAACACCACAAGGAGATAAAGCAGAGATAGACTGGAACTTAAACAGCACCCATTCACTTTGTACCTTGGATTGCACATAAAAAATCGTTTGGCACAGAGCACAGCACTTTTACTTGGACTTTATATATATATATCATTTATTTTATATTTTATATCTTCTATAGTACCTATTTATTGCATTTATGTGAAATTGTATATATATTGGAACTGAGGGTTCACTGTAAGTTGATTTATTCACCCAGACACAATAAGATCTGTCGTAGCGACTGGGCTACAGCAGCAGTAATCGTTTTAATGTATGCAGTATTTTTATGAATGAACGCAATAGCAATAGGAGTATGAAATAGGGGAAATATCATAGATCACGAATTGCAAGCGCTGTTTGAACACAAAGCATATATTGTTCACATAAATCACGTTATTTCCCATAAATATTTGGGCCACAACAGCAGCTCGCACATAGGCTATTGCACCTCACACCAGAGGACACGCGCTGCCCAAGGTATATACACCTTTCAGAAAATTCGCCGTAAATAAATGGCGATTTGCAGGGTGGCAGCTAGGCGGCGCGTGCGCGCCGCCGTACTACCGAGAAATGTGCCTGTGGCTTGGGCGGACCCGATGTCTGCCGGCGAGCCGCGATGTGTGGCCATATCAGAAAGAACGGGGAACCGCCAATGTAAACATGGCGGTTCCCTGCTCTGTCAGGGCGGGCATAGGAGATCTACTGATCCCTGTCACTGAGATCAGTTAGATCTCCTATGCCCATAACAGCCCAGCCCCCCCACAGTTAGAACACGCCTAGGGAACACAGTTAACCCCTAGATCTCCCCTTGCAGGTTAACCCCTTCACTGCCAATGACATTTATACAGTAATCAGTGGATATTTAAATTTCTGATCGCTGTATAAATGTCATTGGTCCCAAAAAGTATCAAAAATGTCTGACATGTCCGCCCCAATATCGCATTACCACTAAAAATGACAGATCACCGCCATTACTAGTAAAAAATATTTAAAAAAAAATAAAAACCCCAGAAATTAATTCTCATCATCCGTAAATGCGGTCACTTTTGCGCAAATCAATCAATAAACGGCGATTGCAATTTTTTTTTACCAAAAATATGAGGAAGAATATAAATCAGCCAAAACCTATGAAAAAAAAAAATTATATTTTTTTGGGGGATTTGAACTTTAGCAAAAAGTAAGAAAAACTGTTTTTTTTTTGCAAAATTGTCACTCTCTTTTTGTTTATAGCAGTGATCAGAAATGATGCAGAGGGGATCAAATACCACCAAAAGAAATCTCTATTTGTGGGAAAAAAAGAACGCAAATTTTGTTTGGGTACAGTGTCACACAACCACGCAATTGTCAGTTAAAATGACGCAGTGCCGAATAGCAAAAAGTGCTCTGATCCTAACCTGGGAAATCCTTCCGGGGCTGAAGTGGATAATATAAAAGAAAAAAATACTAACATTTTTGAAAAAAGCACAGTTTTTTGAGTTTTTGCTTTAACAGTTTGCAAATAAATACTCTTCATAAGTTTAGGTCTAAATATATCCTGCTACATTTCTTTGGTAGTTGTAATGCAAATCGGTGTATATTATTTAGTCTACTATGTATGGCATATATATGTTTGAAAATTGATCAATCCTTAACCACTTAACAACCGGCCCATAACCAAATGATGGCTATAGGGCGGTTGCTTAATTCTGGGAGGGCATCTATTGACGTCCTCCCAGAATTGTGCTTCCCACGCGCCCCCCAGGGCGCGCACACGGGAACATCCGTGACCCCCGTGTCCCCTGCGCATCACGGATTGTGGTGAATGGCTGCTGTGAGCGGCCTTTCACCACGTGATTGCTCCGTCAAATGACGGAGCGATCACATGTGAACAAGCTGTCGGAAGCGCCGGCTTTTCTCTCTCCGCTCTGCACCGATTGGTGCATTGTGACAGGAGAGAGGGGTGAGAGAGGATGTGTGCAGCGCTGTGGGCTATGTGTAATGCCCACAGCACTGCTAAGTGACAGTGTGGGGACAGGCTGCACCCCCCACCATCCATCCACACCCACCACCCACCAGCCATCCTCACCCCAGCCATCCTCAAGCCATCCAGCCATCCTCACCCCATTCAACCATCCTCACCCCACCCAGCCACCCTCACCCCATCCACGCTCAGCCACCCATCCATCCATCCATCCATGCTCATCCATCCAGCCATCCTCACCCCATCCAGCCATCCTCACCCCACCTAGCCATCCTCACCCCATCCATGCTCAGCCACCCACCCTTCCATCCATGCTCATCCATCCAGCCATCCTCACCCAGCCATGCTCACCCACCCAGCCATCCTCACCCCATCCATGCTCATCCATCCATGCTCAGCCACCCATCCATGCTCACCCATCCAGCCATCCTCACCCAGCCATGCTCTGTCATCCCATCCGTGCTCATGCATCCCCATCGGTGCTCATCCATCCCCATCCATTGTCAGTCATCCCCATCCGTGCTCAGTCGTCCCCATCCATGCTCAGTCGTCCCCATCCATGCTCAGTCATCCCCATCTGTGCTCATCCATCCCCATCCATGCGCATCCATCCCCATCCGTGCTCATCCATCCCCATCCGTGCTCAGTCATCCCCATCCGTGCGCATCCATCCTCATTTGTGCTCAGTCATCCCCATCCGTGCTCATCTATCCCCATCCACGGCTCATCCATCCCCATCCACTGCTCATTTGTGCCTCATTCATGCTCATCCATACCACATCAGTTCTCATCCATGACACATCCATGCCACTACAGTGCCCATCCATGCCACTACACTGCCCATCCGTGCCACTACAGTGCCCATCCATGCCACTACACTGCTCATCTGTGCCACTACACTGCCTATCCGTGCCACTACAGTGCCTATCCATGCCAGCACACTGCCTCACAATAGTGTAAAAGGTAGTCAAATTAGATTTGAAATGTAGGCCCCTAGAAGACCTGATGGTGCTCCCTGCATGTTGGGCTTCTGTATGTGGCCAGGCTGTGTAAAAGTTATCGCCATACTCGGGAGGAGTAGCAGAATATTTTGTGGGGTGTCATTTTTGCTAGGTACATGCTGTGTGTTAGAAATATTGTATAAATGGACAACCTTGTGTCAAAAAAAGTGTTTTTCTTCCACATTTTCCAAAAACTTGTGGAAAAAATGACACGTTCAAAAGACTCATTATGCCTCCTAGAATATATGTTGGGGTGTTTGCTTTCCAAAATGGGGTAATTTTTTGGGCGTTTCCATTGTCCTGGTGCTCCAGGACCTTCAAAAGTACAAGAGGTAGTCAAGAAATTATATGTGTAACTCATGCTCCTAGAACGCTTGATGGTGCTCCCTGTATGTGGGGCCGCTGTATGTGGCCAGGCTGTGTAAAAGTAGAATGTGTTTTGGGGTGTCATTTGTGGTATACATATGCTGGGTGTGAGAAATAACCTGTTGGGGGGCATGGCCGGCGGCTGAGGAGTATGGCTGCGTGAGGAGAGAGCTCCGTCCGAATCCCTGTGCATCCAGTGGCTAGAGGCGACTCACAGCAACTATCGTCGGTAGAACCTACCACAGAATGACCAGCTACTCACCCATCATAAAATTGGCAAAAGAAAAAGCGCCCAAGGCCCGAGGAAGCTCACAGAGTTTTTCGGGGCAGCGGGCATGACAGGGCCTCAAGATGGCGCCGGCCCGTATGACCCTGGATAAGCCAGAGCAGACAGCGGCACTATGAAGGAGGGTCGGCGACACCGCACATCCTCCCCAGGTCACAGCTCTAACTCCACTCCGAGTTCCTCGCCGATACAAAGCCCCCAGAAAGTGTCACAGAAACGCTCCATGGAACACAGATACCCAGGTGAGCTAGGGGAGCAGGAGGGGTCGCATGACAACTCCAGGGAGTTTATCGAGCAAATACAAGAATTCCCCACATCTGGGCAGCCCCTAACTGACACTACTATGAGAGACATGCTCATATCATTGAGAAGATCCCTACACAGGGACATGATGGATTGTGTCACTCAGTTAAAAGCGGAAGTATCAGCACTGGGGGGCAGGGTGAGCCACACAGATGACAAGATGGGAGAATTCGCTACGGCCCATAATGAGCTAGTAGACGCTCATAATGAAATAGATGAGGAATTGCAGGCTATGAAAACAAAATGGAAGAAATTGAGGACAGAAATAGAAGGAACAACGTGAAGCTGAGGGGGGTACCAGAGTCAATCCCCCCAGCAGATTTACGTAAGTATTTCCAGGATTTCATTGCAACTATACTGCCAGACACTCCAGAGAGGGAGGTGGTAGTTGACAGAGCCCATCGCTTGCCTAAATCTAAACACCTTCCTGAGAACATAGTGAGGGATATTATTGCACGTATTCATTTTTTCCATATTAAGGATGAACTGATGAGAATCTCTTGGAAAAATAAAAACCTACCTGAGCCTTACTCAGACATCACTGTATACTCAGATCTCTCACAACACACTATGCAGGCAAGGAGAAATCTTGCAACTTTGACAAAACTTTTCCAAAACCATAATCTGCCCTATTCATGGGGGTTCCCCACGAAAATCATTATTACAAAAGAAAATTATACGCATGTCATCTACACTCTAGAGCAAGGTTTAAAGCTGGCGAGACAATGGGCATTATTGCCCGAAGAAGAGGAGCACACATCTAAAGCACAGCCAGCGAGAGTATCCCCAAGCTGGAGCAAAGCCCAAATAGCTTGAAGGAAGGTTCAATGGAACCCATGCCACATAATGATTATACCGGCATTCTGGGTGCTGGAAAAGGGGGTAAACAAAGGAGCTCAGACCCCCACAGTGACATAGCGAATGTTTTCGCACTGCAAGATTTATCTCATAGTTTTTATTTGTTATTATGTTTTTCTCTTCCTTATTTTTTCCTCTCTCTATGTGCCAGAACTCTGTAACCCAATTCTTTTAAAGTCAGCAAGAAAGAAACCTGGAGTCCAAGCCTTGAAGAATTTCCTCTACATTTCAGCTGATATTCCTGATCCAAAACTGCCACCTACAGGTAAAACCAAAGAATGTCACCTTCTAGAGTTGTGGAATAAGCTGTCAATAATAATGCAATATAGACTTTCCCAATGACCCTGGAAATTATATCACTTAATGTGCATGGTTTGAACAGCCCATATAAGTGCTCATATATGTGGCGAGAAATGCTTCAGCTTAAAGGAGATATTATATGCATACAAGAAACACATTTCTCTAAAGACTCTCATCCGAAATGTACGCACCAAAACTTTCCCAATATTTATGAAGCCTGTGATGGAACCAAAAAAGCAGGGGTCTTCTTGATAGCTATCAATAAACAAGTTGCATTTAAACTCATTGAGTCCATAAGCGACATGAAAGGCAGATACCTCATTGTGATATGTGAGATTAATAACCTAACATACACTCTTGTGAATTTATATGCCCCCAATGCAGGGCAAGCCTCCTTCCTTCGAGCCCTTATGAAGAAAGTAAACAGGCTGAAAAAAGGCTCTCTTCTCATCTGTGGAGATTTCAACAGCGTAGTGGACAAGAATATGGACTGCTCCTCCCCCAAAGGCGGACACAGGTACGAACTGAAGTAATTTATCCTACAGAACAATCTACACGACTCATGGAGATGCATAAACTCCACAGAAAGAGACTTCACATTTCATTCCGCTCCCCACAATTCTTATTCTAGGATTGACTTATTTCTGACTGATCTAGATATGTTACAAAGAACCACTAGAGCTAAAATTCACTCAATACCGTGGTCGGACCATGCACCTATATCCTTGTCCATAAAAGAACAGTATGCTCATAACCCCTTTTTCTTGTGGAGAAATAATACTAGCATTTTAAACAACCCTATATACCATTAAAGAATTTTTTGAAACAAACTTAATACCAGAGGTTGATGTAATGACAACTTGGTGTGCTCACAAGGCATTTACTAGAGGATTACTTATTCAAGCGGCATCAAGAAAAAAGAGGAGAGTAGCAAAACATAATGAATTGCTTTCAGATTTGAATAAAGCTGACTCAGCAAATAAACAGAACCCCACCTCTAAAAATCAAACTATATTAATCCAGTGTAGACAGCAGTTAAGGATCCATCTCATAGCAGAGCATGAATCTTTCTTAAAAAGAGCTAAAGCCACTAACTATGCACATGGCAACAAGGCGGGCAAATTCTTAGCGAACTATCTTAGGAAAAAACAACAGTTCTCTAGAATTAGCTCAATAAGGGACCCCCAAAGCAATGAAATGGTCTACCATCCAACTAAAATAGCCAATGCCTTCTCAAAATATTATTGCAATCTATGCAATCTTAGAGATGACCCAAACACACCTCAACCCAACGACGTTAGAATAGAGTCCTTTTTAAACTCCATCAAACTCCCTTCCCTAGCTGACAACGTATTACTAAATTTGAACTCCCAATTCACAGAGAAAGAAATTGTAGATGCATTCGGCACTCTCCCTAAACACAAGTCACCAGAACCAGATGGCTTTTCTGCCGAATATTATCAAATCTTCTCAGAGATTTTAGCCCCCCCATATTAAGGCAACATTTGACCGAGCGGCCAACTCCTCCTCTTTTCCTGAAGAAATGCTGCAAGCTACAATTATAGCTTTACCTACAACAGGGAGGACGCCGGACTGCCCACAGAACTTTAGACCAATTTCTTTATTGAATACGGATCTAAAGCTGTATGCAAAACTAATTGCAAACCGCATCACCCCTCATACCCCTCAACTAATTAGCTCAGACCAAGTGGGCTTTGTACAAGGCAGACAAGCTTCTGATGGCACGAGGCCCTTATTTAATCTGATCAAGCTTACAAATACCCGCAGTGCACTCACAATTATCTTGACCTTGGATGCTGAAAAAGCATTTGACAGGGTACACTGGGGGTATCTTAAAGCTACACTGGAAAAATTTGGCGTCCGGGGACTCATTCAATCAGCAATCTCCGCCTTATAGACGAGACCATCGGCTAGAGTATATAATTTAAATGTTATATCGGACAAATTTAACATTACCAATGGTACCCGCCAGGGATGCCCACTTTCCCCCTTGATATTTTCCCTACTGATGGAACCCCTGGCAGAAGCCATCAGATCAAATGATTCCATTTCAGGGATCCAAGTGGGAGGATGTTCTCATAAGAATGGACTATTTGCAGATGACGTGGTCCTCACACTTACCGATCCGGCATCTTCCCTGAAAAATGTCACAAATGTATTAAAAGGATTTGGGACGATGTCTTACTATAAGTTGAATGTTACTAAGTCGTGTATCTTACCTATAGGAATATCTAGAACTGTACTATCAAAACTTAAACGTAAACATCCATTCCAGTGGGAGGAAAAATCTTTGGCATACCTGGGAATTGCTGTCACTTCCTCATCTAGCTCCACATATGAGGCTAACTTCCCTAAACTACTGAACATAATTAGAGCAGACACCCAGCACATCAAAAACTACGAACTCTCTTGGATGGGCAAAATTGCAGCCCTGAAAATGATAACACTTCTCAAGATCATATATTACTTCAGGACCATACCAATTAAAAACACAGAATTTTTTTTACAGAAGCAGAAAAAATCTTCCAAAAATTTTTATGGCAAGCAGGAAGAGCTAAAATAACATTTCCCATACTACTCAGACCAAATTTAAAAGGGGGAGGAGGGTTTCCCGACCTAAGGAAATATCACTATGTGGCATTGTTAGACCAAGCTAGGGCATGGTTTGACCCAAAATCAGACAAACAGTGGGTATTAATAGAGAAGAATATTGTAAGGAATAGACATCTCCCCTCTCTATTGCTTTCAGCTTTAACAGGCATTAAAACTTACTATGATAAACTCACATCACTAGAGGCTACCCTATATGCCTGAGATAAACTACATTCTTCAACCCCGTTAAAAGATCAGTTGGAATGTAAGAATTTCAACCTACAATTATATGAATACTTGATCCCCAACTTTAAAACCCCACTATGGTTAAATAAGAATGTTAAGACATACAAATAATTATTATCCCATTATCCCAAGCCCATGTCATATTCTTTGAATCAAATACTTCAGCTCCACAGAGCCCACCGAGATGTACACTATAAAGTCCATCAAGAAGTTTGGGAATACCTAAGATCTCAACATAAACAACAAAAGGGGATATCTTGGTTCTATGATAAATTCCACCACACTGTAGACTTAATCAAAACATCAAACATGCTGAACTGGGAAAAAGAACTAGGCTCCCATATATCAACAACAGAATGGCAAAAAGCGTTGAAATCCCATTATGTGCACTCCCATTGTGTAAATCACTGGGAGTTAGCAATGAAAATTTTATATAGAGCCTACATGACTCCTGTAAGACTCTCACAAATTTACCGGAGCTCCTCTAACACTTGCTGGAGAGAATGTGGGAGAGTAGGAGGGATATTGCACATATTATGGGGTTGCAAAGCACTAAAAAGCTTTTGGAAAGGAGTTTTTGCATTAATAGCCAAAATCACCGGAGTTATAATTTGCCCAAACCCTAAATTGGCACTATGGAACTTGGGTATCCACTTAATCGCTCTCCAGCTCAGACCCCTAATAACCCACATCCTTATTGCCGCAAAATTGACCATAACTTCTAAATGGAAAACCACTAATGCTCCTAATATCTCTGAGGTGTTATATCGGATACAATCGCAGCACACATATGAAATGTTCTTTGCTGCTCAAACTCAAAAACTGCCATATTTTAACTGGATATGGGGTCCATGGGCCGAAAGCCTCTCAATCGACTAAGAGGTCACCCAGGTAGGACATTAGGACACTGGGACGCAGGATAAAGAACACAGGCACATACTCTTTACTCTGTACTCTTTTTCCTTTTTTCTTTCTATCTCTTTCCTCTATCTTCTTTTCATTTGCTCTACTGTTGTACACTTTCAGTTATCTTAATAATTGGGACATGACTCTACTTGTGAAAGATACAGTTCTGTACAATCAAAATGGAAAAGTTTGCTTATGATAGTGATGTGGAATGCGGGCTCTCCTTTCTTGGCCGGGGGGTGGAGCGGGCTCTGTCCGGGTCTCTGGAGCAGTTAGATCCCGTCTGGGCTCCAGGGAGTCGGGTAGACAGAGGCGCTGTATATACACTGTGGCGATGGCTAGGGGAGGGGAGGTCTATGTATCTTAACATCTGTTAACTAAATTTTTTGTATTATTGGAATGCTATCAGACTTGCCCATATGCTACATAAGACATGCAGAACCAGCTTTGTAATTTCATGCATAAATTGTATGTTTGAGTCTTGAAAACCCAATAAAAAATAATTGAATGAAATAACCTGTTAACTTATGACAATTTTGTGAAAAAAAAGAAAAAAAAAATTTTCATGTTGCAAAGAATTGTGGGAAAAAATTACAGCTTCAAAAAATTCACCATGCCTCTTACTAAATAACTTGGAATGTCTACTTTCCAAAAAGGGGTGATTTGGGGGGTATTTGTACTTTCCTGGCTTGTTAGGGTCTCGAGAAATGAGATAGGCCCTCAGTATATCAGGTGTGATCAATATTCAGTGATTGGCACCATAGCTTGTAGATTCTATAACCTTCACAAAGACCAAAAAATATACACTAATTTGTTTGTTTTTTACCAAAGATATGTAGCAGTATAAATTTTGGCTAAAATTAATGAAGAAAAACTACTAATTTGCTAAATTTTATAACAGAAACAAAGAAAAATTCATTTTTTTACAAAATGTTCGGTCATTTTTTAATTATAGCGCAAAAAATAAAAAACCCAGCGGTGATTAAATACCGCCAAAAGAAAGCCCTATTTGTAAGGAAAAAAAGGACGCAAATTTCATATGGGTACAGTGTTGCATGACTGAGTAATTTTCATTCAAATTGTGAGAGCACTAAAAGCTGAAAATTGGTCTGGTTGTGAAGGGGGTTTAAGTGCCCAGTGGTCAGGTGGTTAATGTACTTACAGCCTTGCTCATATCTTGAGGCCCTAAAATTCCAGGACAGTAAAATACCTCCAAATTACCTCTTTTTGGAACGTAAACAGCCCAAGGTGGGTAATAAAAGGGATAGTGAGTTCTTTGAATTTGAATTTTTTTGAAAAATAAATAAATTAAATAAAATGTGTTTTTTTCCATAAAGTATAGGAACCTGGAAAGCCTCAAATACTGTGTTGCAATTTTGTTTATGTAGTTGTGTACTTGTGGTCAAGCCTTATATTTTCAAAACCATCTTTTAGCTCCTGTTCCATATGACTGATGCATGCAGATTTGAGGCTGTTTAATACCCTTTTTCCCCCATCCTTACCCCCTTATTCCTAATAAATAAAAGACACCACACTTACCCTTTATGGGTTTTAAAAGGCCATAGCAGCCTGTTTATTATAAATCCAAATAACAACTTCCAAAACATATAAATGACACTCATTGTTACATCTCTTAACTTTTCGAAAGCAGTCTAGGATCCTGGAAGGCACCTTCTATTCCACCTGCTGGCTGTATCACCACCATAAATAGAAACCAGTATGTCAGGAAATGGCGCTGTCACTGCCAAAATTAAGTGGGCTTATTATAAAACTATATGAAACCTTTTATGTGTGTTATACACCATCAACTGTATGTGTGGGTGTGGGTGAAATACATGAGATGCTTAAGATAATTGAATAAAATCAAATATAAATGACATAAAAATCCAAGTGTCCGTAAAAGTCTGTAAAAATCTATGTATGCACACACTAAGCACTCTTTCAAGAAATTAGTGATTATGTTCCAATCAGTAGAAGTGTCTCTATATATTATTAATCATAAGTATGAAAATGTGAGGTAAAAACAACATTTGTGGAAAACTGTCCGAAAAAGTCCGTGTCCGTGAAAAGTCCGTAAAAAATGGTGTCCGTAAAAATTTGTGAAAGATGGCGTCCTTCACAAACCAAACACAAGGTTTTGCAAATTGCCACACTGGCGTATGACTTCCTCTAGGGGTCTTTAGGATGTGTATAGGTCAGTAAGGGAAGAAGTTGATTACAGATGTATCCTTAAACCAATATACTGCATTCAAAAGGTGACTTTCCATGTGTGTCCTCTAACACGGAAAATGGTGACTTCACTGGTGCTCCCCGCTTGTGCCCTCACTTACCAGAATCTTCCTACCCCTGCTGGGGTGATGCGCCTTTGGTAAATGGGGTCTTTGTTGTTGTCTCTCCGGTGTCCTGTGGTCACTCCTTCCTGGGGTGGATTCCTCCTTCCAGGTGTTCCTGTTCGGTCCCGTCCTTGATGAGTCCAGTCCCTGAGTTCCAGATGGTTCTCGGTAGGGATATTGATAAGAAAAAAGGATCCAAGATAGTGTAGTATTTTGGGTTTTAAAAGTTGTTTATTCAAGCAAAAATAGAGTTCATTTAAAAAGCACTCATTGTGCTGTCATCCAAACTGACACAGGAATAAGCCAAGATCGCGGGCTCTGCCCGTTTGAGGAAGGCTAGATCTCCCTTCCTTCCTCCTCCTTGCGCTCCTCTATGAGGAGTCTGCTCGCTGCTGCTGCCTGTGTAGAAAAGTGTTTGTGAGCAAGATGGCCTGTATCACCACCATAAATAGCTTACCAGACCCTCAGCCGCACTACACCAGCTCGAGGACACCGCTATTAATTCCAACATGATACAGCCAACTACAATCCTTCCCAACATTACTTGCTCCATTTCCAATGATGGGAACACCCATACCTTAGATGGGTCCCACCCCCTATTACTCTACCATTTTACCGTCACTTCTTCCAAGACCTTGAGATCCCTGCCAAGCACACCCACGCATGTCACCTTATGTGTAGGTGGCCCTCCACAACCTCAGGGCCCACTGTACTCCATCCTGAAGACCCAATGACCATAAGTCAGTACCCACTGCATTCAAATGGACCACATCTGCACTCAGGTACAACCCCACATCCTTTTCCAACTCGAAATGGCAGACTGCCAAAACCCCCAATTCTTATAAAAAACCTTGCCTCTGTCTTATTAACTTTTATCCTTTCCCTGTTGACCCCTTCAACAGACTGAGCCAGTCGCCCACTAGATCTGGCCACCATGTCCGACAATACCAACACTGTGTATGCAGACCTCAATCTCAGGAAATCTAATTTGATGTCCTTGGCTAATTCCCTCGATGCCCTAAGACTTAAATTGTTACCCCCTACATGCAACAACAGCACGTCCGGGGGCCTATTCAGCCTGGCATAGCGGTGCACTCCCGGCAACACCCTGGACCACAACATGCCTGGTATGCTGATCCACCTGATCCTTAGTTCCTGTCTCAGTATTATCTGTCCCTTGCAGGACCAGCAGGAATCTCTCCCTTTAGAACTAGGAGATGATTATAGAACAATTATCTGTCCTTTACAGGACCAGCAGGAACCTCTCCCTTTAGAACTAGGAGATGATTATAGAACAATAATCTGTCCCTCACAGCAAGAGCAGGAACCTGACCCTATAGGAGTAGGCGATGATTTTAGAAAAATTATCTGTCCCTTACAGGACCAGCAGGTACCTCTCCCTTTAGAACTAGGAGATGATTATAGAACAATTATCTGTCCTTTACAGGACCAGCAGGAACCTCTCCCTTTAGAACTAGGAGATGATTATAGAACAATAATCTGTCGGACATTTCCTGTCTATTAACAAGATATTAGTAGAGGATCAAGATTTCCCTCT
>BLSH010495811.1:171924-183481 GCA_018402905.1 Glandirana rugosa | reverse complement strand
ATGATGACGACAGACACGACAACGAGACTCCTATCTATCGTCTTTAATCTCTAAAGTGTATGGCGACGAAACTCAACGTCTAGTTTGAGACGATGCTATCTGTCCTCAGAGCAACAGCACAGACAGCAGTAGTAAAGTAATCTATCTCAGGATGCAGGATCAGGTCTTAAAATGGCTAAAATCTGTCCCTCACGCCGTCAGCTACCTTTCCCTATACTAACCCAAGGAGCATGTGACTGCAGCACTGTGACTCCAGCTTATAAAGAGGCTGGGTCACATGATGCACCGGCCAATCACAGCCATGCCATTAGTAGGCATGGCTGTGATGGCTTCTAAGGGCAAACCAGTGAAACACTTGTTGATTGGCTGCCCTGCAGCTTCTCAACACGTGGAGCAAAATAGCAGAACCCCGGACCGAACCCGAACGATTTTTGAAATGTCCGGGTCCGGGTCCGTGCCACGGACACCCTAAAGTTCGGTACGGACCCGAACGTTACAGTCCGGGTTCGCTCAACACTACTTATAAGTGATACACTCACCTGATAGATAATTGTAGGTTTTACCTTCATACAGTATCTCACAAAATTAAATACACTCCTCACATTTTTGTAAATATTTTATTCTATCTTTTCATGTGACAACACTGAAGAAATGACACTTTGCTACAATGTAAAGTAGTGAGTGTACAACTTGTATAACAGTGTAAATTAGTTGTCTCCTCAAAATAACTCAACACACAGCTGGCAGCAAAAATGAGTACACCCCTAAGTGAAAATGTCCAAATTGGACCCAAAGTGTCAATATTTTGTGTGACCACTATTATTTTCCAGCATTGCCTTATCCCTCTTGGGTATGAAGTTCACCAGAGCTTCATAGGTTGCCACTGGAGTCCTCTTCCACTCCTATATGATGACATGGCGAGCTACAGTTCATTGAGGGAACCACGAATGCCAACATGTACTGTGACATACTGAAGCAGAGCATGATCTCTCCCCTTTGGAGACTAGGCCGCAGGGCAGTATTCCAACATGATAACTACCCCAAACACAGCTCCAAGATGACCACTGCCTTGCTAAAGAACCTGAGGCTAAAGGTTATGGACTGGCCAAGCATGTCTCCGGACTTAAATCCTATTGAGCATCTGTGGAGCATCCTCAAATGGAAGGTGGAGGAGCTCAAGGTCTCTATCATCCACCAGGTGGATGTTAGAGACCTTGCGCTCCTCCATCTTCCATTTGAGGATGCCCCACAGATGCTCAATAGGAGACCTTTTCTCTACCATCTTGGACGTCAACAAATTCTCCAGGATCTTGACATTGAAAAGACATTATTTTCAAGACGCTGAGTAGACCTCTGATGCTTCTTTTCAGGCTCAGCCTGATACAGGTGAGTCTCTTCCCTCTCTCAAATTTCTTGCTGAAATATGCGCTTTGTGTGATCTTGATGATTTGGCTAGAGCTGGGATCTTCAAACTACGGCCCTCCAGCTGTTGCAGAACTACACATCCCAAGAGGCATTATAAAACTCTGACATTCACAGACATGACTAAGCATGATGGGAATTGTAGTTCCTGAACAACTGGAGGGCCATAGTTTGAAGACCCCTGGGCTAGAGAGTCCAACCCGAGTCCTGAGGACCCCATTTCTGGTAACGCTTTAGTGTCTTTCAAACTAAGATCAGATTTGTATCCAGTAGGGTCCTGGGGCAAGGATTTGGATCTCTTCCAAAGATTGGTAGAGAGGGATTTGACCCACCTTGCCTGTTCCCGTACTGGCACCGGGATATCAGAAAATCTCACTGAGGCTGAGCTTGTCTCCCTCCCTGATCTTTCTGCAAATGGGTCTATAGTTATCAGGGATGCGGATAAGGGGGGTTCAGTGGTAGTTCTCAATTCAGACACCTATGCCAATGAGGCTCATTGCCAATTGGCTGATGTAAACACATATAAAAAAATTAAAGGTTAACCCCACTGGCCCTTTCAAAACCAAACTCTTCAAACTTCTTGACAGAGAGGTAGCTATAGGTATTTTTTTCAGCAAAAGAAAGAGACATGTTTATTCTGGAGTTCCCCATTAAACCCGTCTTTCATCATCTCCCTAAAATCCATAAGGGGTTCTCTTCCTTAACAGGCAGGCCCATTGTGGCCAGCATAGGGTCACTTAATAAAAGATTGAGTCAATGGGTTGACCAACAACTCCAACCCCTGGTATCCGAATTACCAGGTTGTATTACAGATACCACACATTTACTATCCAGCTTGTAAAACTTTAAATGGCAAGGATACAGATCAGTGACATGTGATGCCTCTAGGTTGTACTCCTCGATCCCCCACCATTTAGGTTTGGAGGCGGTTTCCTACTTTCTCAGGAAGTCAGGTTCCTTTTCTCTTGCACTCCAGGAGTTCATTTTGATGTCTCTTGAATTTTTGTTGACACACAATTTTTTTATGTTCGATGGGGACTACTACCTCCAGCCGTGTGGGGCCTCCATGGGAGCTAAGTTCTCACCATCCCTAGCTAATTTATACATGGGATAGTGGGAAAGGTCCTACATCTTTGGATGTAATAGTCCCGGTCGAAAGGACACCATTTTCTTTGGTCACTATATAGACAACCTGTTTGTAGTTTCTGATGATCATTTTGAACTCCTGGAATGGCTAAGCTTTTTGAATGACAATCCCCTAAATTTGTATTTTTACAGCACACAGTGACTCTTTGTCTGTTGATTTTTTTTATGTCAAACTCAAGTGGGAGGGGGATGGTATAGTGCCGGGGGAACCCAGAAAAGGAGGATCAAGGCCACTCCGTGCAACACCCTTGCACAGAGCAGGTAAGTATGACATGTTTGTTATTTAAAGAAACAAAATAAAATGAACCTTTAGTATCACTTTAAGTGAGTTGCCAATTATCTGTGCTGTGTTTACATCCCTGATCTACTGCACTTAGATTGGCACCCCCTTGCTGTCTTCTCAGTCACTACAGTTGTCTCTTCTGCCACAACCAATGCATCCACATTGACAGCCTATTGATGCACTGTCCGGCTGAGACTCCCACCTGAACTTGTTGGTAACCATTTTATATTCATCTCAATGTTATCAATTATTTTTTTAAAAATGTTATAATACCCAATGCACCCTCTGCTGTGTTTCTCTTCTATTGTAGAGATCTCTTCAGTCGCTCAGAGGTGCTGCATGAAGGGTGCTGTATTTGACCTAATAGTGGACTATAAAGTCAAGGGACCCATCCAGAGTCCTTTTGTTCTAGCTTAAAGTAAACCTTTTGCCCGTATCACCTATGTTGTATGAATGGGATTGTGAATGACACCCATTGTTTACTACTGTTCATGTGATCGTTGTGATTGGTCACAGCAATCACATGGTACCAGGGCTAAGCACAGTGGCCAGGTACTCTGATCGGTGATCGACACAGTGATCATAGATTATATCAGTTAGTGACCTGGGGGGCTGCACACCAGCACCTACAATGTGGTAAATTTATTGTGCGTCCTCCTAGAACATGAAGGCTGCCACCTGGTCCTTTATCAACAATGGCCAGATGCAAGGTGGGTAATTACTTGCTCTCAACTGAGGGTTAGTTCACACTAGCAAGTTACCGTGGGAGTGCCAATGCATATCTCCCCGGAATGTTGCACCGTTTACTTTTTCCACATTAAACATAGTTCCCTCTAATGCTGATTGCAGCATGAAGCCTTTGTTTACATGCACAGCAATCACATGGTACAGGGCCAATTTAAGCACTCCAATACCAGGCACTTAGAACACTTCCAATCCAGGCCAATTTTCAGCTTTCAGTGCTGTCGCACTTTGAATGACAATTGCGCCGACATGGGATGCTGTACCCAAACACATTTTTTGTCATTTTGTTCCCATACATAGAGCTTTCTTTTGGTGGTATTTGATCACCTCTGTGGTTTTTATTTTTTGCGCTACAAATAAAAAAAGACCAAAAATTTTGAATTTTTTTTTTTATTTTTTATTATTAATGGCTGTGATCTGCGATTTTTATCAGGACTGCGATATTGCAGCAGACAGATCGTACATTTTTGACACTTTTTTGAGACCATTGACATTTATAAAGTGATCAGATCTAAAAATAGACACTGATTACTGTATAAATGTCACTGGCAGGTAAGGGGTTACATTAAGGGGGCGATCGAGGGGTTAACTGTATTCCCTTGTGTTCTAACTGTGTAGGGGTCTGGGCTGGCAGGGGCATGACAGATCTAACTGATCCCAATCACAGGGATCAGCAGATCTCTGTTATGCCGCCTGACAGAGGAAGAAACTGGCGTGTTTACATCGGCGGTTCCCCGCTTTTTTGCTGTACCAGGCGATCATGGGTCACCAGCGGACATCGAGTCCGCCCGACTCGCGGCCACCCTTACACAGAGTGCAGCAGGTATGAGAGCACAGCGGCGGCACACATCCACAACTGTGGTTGTGCAGATCACCATTTATAGACAGTGTTCTGAGCAACGGAGCCAACTTCCATCTTTCTACGCGAGACGGTCGGCAAAACAAAACTTTGTAAATAAGTACATTTTCTCCATGACTGATGGGCACTGATGAGGCTACACCGATGGGCACTGATGAGGTGGCACTGATGATGAGGCACTTATATGGAGCACTGATGGGCACTGATAGGCCGCACTAATAAGCAGCACTGATGGGCACTAATAGGTGGCACTGATATGCACAACTGATGGGCAGTGATAAACGGCACTGTTGGGCACTCATAGGCGGCACTGATGGGCACTGATAGTTGGCACTAATAGGTGTTACTGATGGGCACTGATAGGTGGCACTGGCAGATGGCACTGGTGGGCACTGATAGGTGGTACTGGTGGGCACTGATAGTTGGCATTGGTGGGCACTGGTGGGCGGGAATTGCAGATTGCACTGTAAGGTATGCATTCCCTGGTGGTCTAGGGTGACATCTGAAGTTGGCACTGAGTGCCATCCATGTTGGGTATTGTGCCCCTTACCTGGTGGTCTAGGGAAGGCTCCCTGGTGGTCTAGTATCGGCTCCCTGGTAGTCAGGATTGGCTCCCTGCCGGTCCTGGGTAAGCTCTCCCTGGTAATCCCTGGGCAGGCTCCCTGGCGGTACTGGGTGGAAATCCCAGGGGAACTGTGCTGATAAACACTCGGCCCTAGGGTTACCACATCATCCCTTTAATCCAAGACACATATTAATTACACGGGTTCTGTTGCTGATTAAGGTGGTAATTAAACTCATGTGGTGCCTTATCTGTATTAAATTAGCATCAGAACCTGTGCAATTCATATTGGTCCTGGATTAAAGGGAGGATGTGGCAACCCTACTCAGCACTGACCCCCCCATCAGGAGAGCAGCCGATCGGCTGTCCTCTACTTATGTCTGCAGACGCGAGTAGAGGAAAAGCCGATAAACAGCTCTTCCTGTTTACACTGTGGCCAGCCTTTTTTTAGACCATTGACATTTATACAGTGATCAGATCTAAAAATAGCCACTGATTACTGTACAAATGTCACTAGCAGGGAAGGAGTAACACTAAGGGGACGATCAAGGGGTTAACTGTGTTCCCTTGTGTTCTTAGGGTTGCCACCTCATCCCTTTAAGCCAGAACACATATGAATTACACAGGTTCTGTGACTGATTAAGGTGGTAATTAAACTCACTTGGTGACTTATCTGCATTAAATTATCATCAGAACCTGTGTAATTCATATGTGTTCGGGTTTAAAGGGATGAGGTGGCAACTCTATGTGTTCTAACTGTGTGGGGTCTGGGCTGGCAGGGGCATGACAGATCTAACTGATCCCAATCACAGGGATCAGTAGATCTCTGTCATGCCGCCTGACAGAGCAAGGAGCTGCCGTGTTTACATAGGCGTTTCCCCGCTTCTCTGCTGTACCAGGCGATCACGGGTCACCAGCGGACATCGAGTCCGCCCGACCCGTGGCCACGCTTACACAGAGTACAGCGGGCACGAGAGCGCAGCGGCGGCACACACCCACAACTGCGGCTGTGCGGATCGCCATTTATAGACAGCGTTCTGCACAGCGGAGCCAACTTGCTGCCATCTTTCTACGCGAGAAGGTCGGCAAAACAAAACTTTGTAAGTAAGTAAATTTTCTCCATGACTGATGGGCACTGATGAGGCAGTACTGATTCGCACTGATGAGGTGGCACTGATGATGAGGCACTTATATGGAGCACTGATGGGCACTGATAGGTGGCACTAATAAGCAGCACTGACGGGCACTGATAGGTGGCACTGATATGCAGAACTGATGGGCACTGATAAACAGCACTGTTGGGCACTCATAGGCAGCACTGATGGGCACTGATAAACGGCACTGGCAGGTGGCACTTGTGGGAACTGATAGGTGGTACTGGTGGGCACTGATAGTTGGCATTGGTGGGCACTGGTGGGCGGGAATTGCAGATTGCACTGTAAGGTGTGCATTCCCTGGTGGTCTAGGGTGGCATCTGAAGTTGGCACTGAGTGCCATCCATGTTGGGCATTGTGTCCCTTACCTGGTGGTCTAGGGAAGGCTCCATGGCGTTCTAGGATCGGCTCCCTGGTGGTCAGGATTGGCTCCCTGCTGGTCCTGAGTGAGCTCTCCCTGGTAATCCCTGGGCAGGCTCCCTGGTGGTTCTGGGTGGCGATCCCAGGGGGAGGTGTGTTGATAAACACTCGGCACTAGGGTTGCCACATCATCCCTTTAATCCAAGACACATATTAATTACACAGGTTCTGTGGCTGATTAAGGTGGTAATTAAACTCATGTGGTGCCCTTATCTGCATTAAATTAGCCTCAGAGCCTGTGCAATTCATATGTGCCCTGGATTAAAGGGAGGATGTGGCAACCCTACTCAGCACAGCCGATCGGCTCTCCTCTACTTATGTCTGCAGACGCGAGTAGAGGAAAAGCCGATAAACAGCTCTTCCTGTTTACACTGTGACCAGCCATGATTGGTCACAGCTGATCACATGGTAAAGAGCTTCCGATGAACACTCTTTACCAAGATCAGTAATCCAGTGGGTCAGATTGACCCACCGCACCACCAATTGCTGCAATGCACGCGTGCGATCGGGCGCGCAATCGCGGGTTATCTTGAAGAAGTCAATGGATGTCCAGTCAGGTTAATGAGCCCTAAGCCCAGACATCATTTTGCTATAGGCCGGGCGGGAAGTTGTTAAAGTGGTCCTGAAACCTTGGTGATTTTTACCTAATGCATTCCCTGCATTAAGGTTAAAAAACCCACTAACTATTTCTTTCCCCCTAAACACTGCCCTGAGCCTGTCAGTGATTCAGCACCATACCCAGCTATTGTCTTCTCTCCCCTCTCTTCCTCTCTCACGGGGACTTGGGTAGCAGTGGGAGCCATTGGCCCCTGCTGCTGCCAGTCTTATCCTGTGAGCAAGGGGCAGGTCTATAGATGCACACAGCATGACTTGGGATCAAGCCTGCAGGTGTGCCACCATAGGATGTGGCTTCCTATGGTGGCACTCCAAGAAGATGAGGAGCCAGGAGCACTATTGGGGGATACTAGAGGAGGAGAATCAGCAGGGCCGGATTAAGAGCATTGTAGACCTGGTGCTAAGGATTTTGGAGGGGCCTTTTTATGGAAATAAAATGAAAATGCAAACCATTTTTTGTTAAAACAAATTAAATATTCTGCCACAATTTATATATCAATCACGTGTACACTGTATACAGAGCATGGCTAGGCAGTATTAGTGACTCACTCACATCATTGGGCTGGGCCTATCTTAAGGAAGGGGCCTGGAGCTGTATCTCCAATAGCCCCTATGTTAATCTGGCCCTGAGGATCAGGGCTGCTCTATGCAAAACTATTGCACAGAATGGGTAAGCGTGACATGGTAATAATTTTAGGAGAACAATTGAGCATTTACAATCAATTTAATTGGGCCTGTACCTTGTGCTGGGATCTGCTGTGGGATCACAGCCAATGTGGAATATATACAGTATATACGTATACCCTCTAGCAAAGATGCCTGTCCCATACAGCCACGCAATACAGTGGTTGGATGGGAAGTGGTTAATAAATGTTTATTGATGGGAATTCAGCTTCATCAAAATGTTTTTAGGTTTTGATTACCTGTCAACACACGGCTTTAAGCAAATATACAAATAAAAGCAGTTCATTATGTGTCAAGCTGAAATCACAAGTGGTCTTAAGAAAGGCATGACTTCAGATACAAATAATAAGTGAGAATAATAAAAATCACCGGTGTAACCTCAAAGAAGACCTGTGCTAAGAAATATGGGGGCTGTTGTTGCTGACCTCCTAAAAATACTGGTGGACTGGCTGCCCCTTATTTATTACTTTGAGATGAGAACCTGAAACAAGCTAATTAACTAGTATTTCTTCTAGAAAAGTTCAGCTTACACAATAATGTCATTACACATTTTCTATAATCAATACTACTAATCACATGATCTAGATGACCTTTCATTTCAACCCTTTGGAATGGCCTACATTGATCAATTTTACCTTATCCTTGCTGTTCTTTAGGATTTCAAATCTTGGGGTCATCTGGCATTCCAATAAGACCCACAGATTAAAAACAGAACAAATGGGAGGCGCGCACACCTAGTGCATTACCAAACATTTAATAGATGTTTAACCACTTCCGTCGCTTAGATTTACAGCCGCAGAGTGGCAGCATAACGCGAATCGCCATCTATAAACGGTGATTCGCACCGGCGTGACAGTGTGTCCGCGGGTCGGGTGGACTCGATGTCCGTCGATGACCCGCGATCGCTTAGTACACAGGAGGAATGGGGAACCGCCAATTTAAACACCACGGTTCCCCGTTCTGACAGGCAGCATTACAGAGATCTACTGATCCCTGTCATTGGGATCAGTTAGATCTCTCATGCCCCTGGCAGCCCAGCCCCATACAGTTAGAACACGCCTAGGGAACACAGTTAACTCTTTGATGGCCCCCTACAGGTTAACCCCTTCACTGCCAATTACATTTATACAGTAATCAGTGGCTATTTTTAGATCTGATCGCTGTATAAATGTCATTGGTCCCAAAAAAAGTGTCAAAAATGTCCAACATGTCCGCCGCAATGTTGCAGTCCCGATAAAAATCACATTATTATTTTTTTTTACTAGCAATTTCCTGACAGACTCCATGGCAGCCTACGTGTGGGTTAACCCCGCCTCCTCTCCAATGCTATAGGACCCCAATCCCATAAATGTGTGCCATTGGCCAGAGACCGTGTTCCTTTTTTGTCCTTCTCCTTGGATTTGTGTCTGAATTGAGCACTTACATGTCAAGCGGCGTCCAAATCAGAGAGCCGGGCATCCTGTAGACGTGGTGCAGCCCAGGACCCAGCCACGGGCGGTTGAGTGGCTCCAGACTTAAAGGTCCGGTGGTGGGGACAGCCTGTGGATGCCCAGGAAGGAAGGACACTTGACAGGTGAACGGCCGGCGGATCTCATACAAGTACTCTATGGCAGCCGTGCAGCCTGGCGACTAGCTGATTTCTATACACTTAAAAGACGCCTATTTCCACGTGCCAGTGGAAGAAGGATTCGGCAAGTTCCTCCGGTCGGGCTGAGGCATCTTCAGTTTACCTGTCTCCCCTTCGGTCTTTCAACGTCACCTTACACCTTTTCCAAGGTTCTTCGGGCCGTAGTGGCACTCATCAGAACAAAAGAGATCCGATTGTACCATTATCTCGACGATCTCCTCCTACTCTCTCAAGAGAAGGAGCAACTACTTGCCCACAGAGACCAGGTCGTCTCCATCCTGACTGAGTTTGGCTGTGTCAGGGAACTGGTGTGACCAGAAATGTGTGGACTGCACAGAAAATACCAAACAAAAGCGTAACTAAAATAAGAGGATTTATTATAAGGTGTGACAGTGAACTAAAACGCACAACCAAAATAGAAATAGTGAAGCCAACCAAAGGCATATAACTAGAGCAGTAAGGAAAGTCCAAACCATAAACTTCAAGCCAGGCCAGGGTCATCCACGGGAGATCAGTCAGAGGGAACTGGGGAGCAGGACAAAGCAGGGATTCAGGGTAAGGATGCAGGTTTCCGGATGCAGGTTTTGGGGTGCAGCTGTCGGGATACAGGTCTCCGGATACAGGTCTCAGGACACAGGTCTCAGGATACAGAGGCACGAGGAACAATACCAAGGCCAGCTAGCATAGCACTCCCAGGTTTAAATACACTTCCTGCAAACATCTCAGGTGATGCTTGATTGCAGGAGACGATATCAGGTCCTGACTGCGAAGAGACACCTGCTGGTGGACACTGGAACTGCAGCCCCTAGGTCAGGGGGCTACAGTGCCACCAACTGGTGAAAGCATTCCTAACAGTACCCCCCCCTCGAAGGAGCGACCTCCGGACGCTCCAACCAGCCATAGCAAGAAGAGCCCGAATGACAGTGTCTTATGAGTCCAAGGAATGCCAGGTTCCAGATCAGAGGCCCTGCTGCCGGGATCCAGAAAGATTCCAGGAATTCCACCGCCTGGGTCTGGTAACAGGTTAGGTACCTCAATGCTGGGGTACCATGGGTCATTCACAAGCTTGGGCACATCCAGCTGGCCAGCGGGCACAGGATCAGCAGACTGAACAGCGGGCACAGGATCAGCAGGTTGGAAAGCAGGCACCAGAACAGCAGGCTGGGAATCAGGAACCAGATCAGACTGGACGGCGGGCGCCGGTACACCAGGCTGGACAGCGGGCATCAGAACACCAGGCTGGACTGCAGGCACCAAAACAGCAGGCTGGACAGCGGACACAGGATCAGCAGACATCGGGTCATCAGCCACAGTATCTGCAGGCACAGGATCAGCTGGCGCCGGGTCATCAGGCACAGGATCAGTGAGCACCTGGTCATCAGGCACAGGATCAGCGGGCACCTGGTCATCAGGCACAGGATCAGCGGGCACTGGGTCATCAGGCACAGGATCAGCAGGCACAGGATCAGCGGGCACCGGGTCATCAGGCACAGGATCAGCAGGCACCAGGTCATCGGACACAGGATCAGCGAGCACCAGGTCATCGGGCACAGGATCAGCGGGCATTGGGTCATCAGGCACAGGATCAGCCGGCACAAGGTCATCAGGCACAGGATCAGCCGGCACAAGGTCATAAGGCACAGGATCAGCGGGCACCAGGTCATTGGGCACAGGATCAGCGGGCACAGGATAAGCGGGCACAGGATAAGCGGGCACCAGGTCATCGGGTACAGGATCAGTGGGCCCCAGGTCATTGGGCACAGGATCATCAGGCACAGGATCAGCGGGCACAAAGTCACCAGGCACAGGATCAGTGGGCACAAGGTCATCAGGCACAGGATCAGCAGGCACAAGGTCATCAGGCACAGGATCGTCAGGCACAAGATCAGCAGGCATCGGGTCATTGGACACCAGGTCATCGGGCACAGGATCAGCAGGCACAGGCTAGGACACGGACTACTGGAACACGGGTGACTAGGACACGGACCACTGAAACACGGGCGACTAGGACACGGACTACTAGGACACGGGTTACTGGACC
>BLSH010495811.1:123918-139925 GCA_018402905.1 Glandirana rugosa | reverse complement strand
CTTTGGACGAAGGACACAACAAGGACACATGGCTGGGCCGAACGAGACTGGACGATGGATAGACGAACGTGACTGGGGCCGATAGGTGCTGCAAGCAGATAGGTAGCAGGTCAGAGCAAGCCGGGTCGGTACACAGGAACAACACAGGAAGCAGGTTTCAGGTAGGAGAGCTGAAGCTCACAGGTACTCAGACGCTGTAGAGCGGACAGCACCTGCTGACAGGTGCAGGGAGCTTAAATAAGGCTATTTGGTGAACGGCAAAACTCGGCAAAAAATTCCAGAACATGGCCTGGCTTCACCAGGCAAATCTTTTCAATTCCTAACAGGGGACCTGAACTTTTAGGCACAAAAATGGCTGTAAAAAAGTCCTGGAAAGTCCTAGAGGTCTGCAAAAGGAAGGAAAATGGGGTAAGAGTAGTGCAAGCGCCCTACAAAGAAATGGGGATAGGGAAATAATTTAAAATAATTTTTAAGCTAAAATCACATAAAAAAATCAAAAATGGAGTTGGATGTGGAGTTGGAGGTTGAGGAGGCGGTGAAAGGAGGAGGAGGAAGCCAACACTTTTTTTTTATTTTTGGAATTTTTTTGTTTTTTTTTAAACCAGCAATGTAGATGCGCTTTTTAATTTTGTGCAAGAAACTATAATCTGTCCCTTTAAGCAACAGAAGGAACCTCTCCTTATAGAACGAGGAGATGATTTTAGATTCTAAAATCATCTCCAAGTTGTACAGGGAAAGCCTCCAGCTGTTGCTTTAAGGGAAAGATTAGTGTTCTAAAATCATCTTCAAATTGAGCGGGAAAAGGCTATATCAGCCGCAGGGAGCCATATTCGTGTTCTAAAATCATCTTCAAATTGTGTGGGAAAATCCTATATCAGCTGCAGGGAGCCATATTAGTGTTCTAAAATCATCTTCAAATTGTGTGGGAAAAGCCTATATCAGCCGCGGGGAGCCATATTAGTGTTCTAAAATCATCTTTAAATTGTGTGGGAAAAGCCTATATCAGCCACGGGGAACCATATTAGTGTTCTAAAATCATCTTCAAATTGTGTGGAAAAAGCCTATATCAGCCGCGGGGAGCCATATTAGTGTTCAAAAATCATCTTCAAATTGTGTGGGAAAAGCCTATATCAGCCGCAGGGAGCCATATTAGTGTTCTAAAATCATCTTCAAATTCTGCAGTGCCGAATCGCAAAAAGTGCTCTGGTCCTAAAGTGTGAAATGCTTCCGGGGCTGAAGTGGTTAAACATCATAGGCTCTCCAATCATTTCAGGCTCATTCATAATAGGGACCCTAGCTAGTTACCCTTTTGTGGTATTGATCGAATGGAGGGTCACTGGAGAGGTACTAATCTCACCAGGGCCATCTCCCAAAATGAAACCCAGTGGATCCACAGGATGGGTACTTTGGTTCCCCTGGGGTTAAATATAGATCTACACATCAACTGTTTTTTTTGTCTAATTGATGAAAAATGGAGGAGAGTTCCATATAATTCCACACTCTTGGAATTTTCTTGGCCACCCTCCATCCTTCCAAAGGGGTTCTTAATCATATTTGTAATTTCTTTTTTTTTCTTGATATATATATATATATATATATATATATATATATATATATATATATATATATATATATATGTCATTTTTATTTTTTTATGTTTTTTATTTTATTTTGCTAAATATTTTTTGTTAGTATTTTTCAATATTTTTCAAACATATCCATGTATTTGTATTTTTATCTTATTTTATTGTATTCAGATGGATAAATATTTTTCTCCCATTTTCTCCTATTTTTAATTTAATTTAGTTAGTTAATCATTTATTACAATTTGTCATAATTTGTATATGGGTATTGTATGCATACTAGCTTTTCTATATTAATGTCATAGACTTCCATTTCTCTGTTCCACCCCTAGTTGGCGAGAGAGATGACTGTGGTATAGGTTACAATGTACAGTTAATATTGATTCATCTGAGACATCATCTGATTGGCTGGCAATTAGGATAGGTGGCATTCTTTTGAGACAAATGAGTTGCGATGGGCCGTAGCTAACGTCTGTGATGACACCCTTTGGTTAAAGCGAAACACGTTGACGTCACTTCTGGTCCGTTGTAGCTGTCCACGTCATTTCCGCTCACGGTGGAACGCATGCTGTGGAACGCACGCTGGTTTTTCACCATATTGCTATTAGCATTGCTATCCATGCTGTTTTATCACATCTATCTTGTAAGTATATTTACTATTTGCACAATAAACAAGTATTTTTTACGGTATACACTATGAGCATCTTTCTGTTCTCCTGAGCTGCGTGGACCGAACCTTTCTTACATTTTTGTTTGGACTTCTGATGTACCAGAAAGCTCCAGTTGAGATCTACCCCCACCAGTATTTAGCCTTTTTGACCACCTGACTGAAAAGCAGAGGGTCCATTTTCTGGTGAGTGAGGCCACAAGAGGGGTTCTGGCATCTTGAACCGTTTTTTATTTGGAGCACCTTGAAACATGTCATCACTTTAAAGCACAGAAGTCACTTTAATACAGTTCAAGAAATGTTGTTCGTTTTTTTGCATATTTTTTTTTTTCTTTCAATATTTTTATTGAGATTTGTCACATATAACAGAGTATCACATGCAAAAGGATTGTCATAAATGTACCAGCCATAGCCATAAAACAATAGCTTAAGCACAACATTGATGTACATGGAGAAATTAATTTAGAACAGACTTTTAAATCCCTGTGCTAGGCACGATAAGGATCAAGAGAACAGATTATAAAGTCTATTGAACTTACAAGGAGAGCATCAATATGTGAGATTCATAAAAGACAAAAATAACAACTAAACAGAACAGAATGAAGGTTGTGTTTGACCTTATATAGAAACCTTGTGACTAAATTAGTGCCCTCCAGTTCAGGTACCGTAAGAAAGGCAAGCCCGGTCGAGACCTCCCTAAGGTGAGCCCGATTTGGATACCCCTCGGGGAGAGACCTCCAATCAACCGGCATCCCTAACGGGAACAAGCTGTGCCAGGAGATGAGGACCCCCCCCCTCCCACAGCACCTCCCTGGATGGGCGCAAACTCCACTCTTAACCAAGAGTTGTCTCTGCCGAAGCTAAAGAAGAACCACTTTGGATGGTGTAACCATCTGTTTTAAGCATACCCTCCCTACCGCCTATTGGATCAAGGCTAAGGAGGTAAGCTTAATGAGAAAGATAAAAAGAGGAGATAAATAAGGAAAGGAAAAGAGAAGAAGAGGAAAGTATTAGAAAGAGTGGGTGAAGTTAGATAGCTGCTGATTCTGACGCTAGCTTAAAGACCTTGGTTCCCTGGAATGCCAGGGATTAGAGAAACTCCCACAAAGTTCGCCCAAGGTTCCCAAACCATCTCAAATTTGTGCAGATTGTCCGTTAGGATGCTAGCTAACCTTTCTTGTGTCATTAGCCAGAATGTCTTCCGGATAGCTGCTTTCAGAGAGACCCACTCTAGTTTCCACGCCCTCGCTATCGTGATCTTGGCTCCTAACAGTATAAAATTAATTAATTTCCTGTTTGTTTTCGTGGAGTCGGGGACGTAGTCATTTAAGAGGGCAATAGTAGGGGACCTTGGAAGTTTACTACCTGTCACCTTTTGAATAATGCGGAATATTTTAGACCAAAATGACCGTATTCTTGGGCATTCCCACCAAATATGGGCCATGGTGCCCTTAAGCAAACATCCTCTGAAGCATAGCGGGTCAGCAGTTGGAAAGAATATATTCAATCTAGCTGGTGTGAGATACCATCTCAACATGACGTTTAAACTGGCTTCAGAGATAATGGTGTTTAGTATGCCTCTGTAAGATCTGGAACAAGCTGTTTCCCATTTGTCCAGTTCCCATTCAAACTGAAGATCTGATTTCCAGTTAATCATAAATGCTGCTTTCTTAGTGGGGAGCGTAATTGCTTTGTAAATGACCGAGATACCACCTTTCTGCAATGATGGCTGACCACATCAGCGTTCATAAGTAGTAAAGCTAGGGGGGAGTGGTTTCTCCCTCCAAAGTTTATGAAGGAAATTTGATATTTGGTAAAATCTAAATGTCTCTGAGTTAGGGAGCTCTAGTTTATTTACACAATATCTGAGAGTGATCGGGCCAGTAGCTGTGAAGAAATGACCTATGCAGAACATTCCCTTGTCTAGCCACCATTGAAAGGCTTTAATATTTAATCCCGGGGGAAACTCCGGATTATTAAAGAGGTGCGCTAACGGTCTGACTGAGGACACCAAGGGGGGAATATGTTTGATTTTATCCCAAAGGGCCAGCTCATTAGAGAGTGAAGGGGCCAAAATGGGGGGTCTATCTCTGGGGGGGACACCATAGGAGAAAGTCCAATGTGTCCTGTGGGGTGGCCTGCCTCTCTATCCGCACCCAATCCTGCTTCTCCTGACTAGAATAGATAGAAGACAGTTGAGCTAGCCTGGCGGCCTGAAAGTATCTCACTAGATGGGGTAGACCTAGACCTCCCTTTCGCCTATGCAGAAGTAGAGTTTGTTGGGGGATCCTACATCCCGAGTTTCCCCAAACGAATTTGAGGATTTTGCTTTGAAAAGAGGAAAGGTGATCTTTTCGAATTGGGACTGGCAAAGAGCGAAAAAGGTAAAGGAGTCTGGGTAGCAAGGTCATTTTTACTGAATTAACTCTCCCTAGCCATGAGATATCCTGCTTAGATCAATGTTTTTTTTTTTGTTTTTTTTTTGCATATTTTGCACTCTTAGCACTTTGATGAACTATGTTTGGACATTTGAGAGTCATATATTTGTTCACAGTATTGATTCACAGACATTATTTTAGGTCTGCAGGGTACGCGCTGCTTTTCTTCTTTTTTCTATCTAAATTGTTCAGTGCCAAGCCCTGAGATCTAGAGATAATGAATTGATGTGAAAAATGGACTTTAAAGGCACGTAATGACTAAATATTATACATTTTATTGTATTCCATTAAAATCCAGAAAGATAGCATATATATTTTTGACATACAATAGAGCTATATTTGAAATTTGGGATGGTTCAGGTATATAGATAATATATTGGTGATATGGTCTGGCTCTGTGGAGCCACTCCAGACATTCATATAGCAATTTAAAATCAATAACTACAATCTTAGATTTACTGCCAAATGGCACAGCAAATCTATCCCGTACGCCCAGTACCTCCGCCTCTGGCGAAATTGAACATATGAACAAGATTTCTATACACAAGTAAGGGAATTTAAACAACTTTTATTACAGTGCGTGTATTACAAGGTACTCCGCACAGCACTACAAGATATGTGAAAGCCGACAAAGACATTGGCACCTATTAACAGAGGATATGGTTCTTACTAAATATGTCAGGGATACACCTGAAATAGTGTTCCGAAGAACTAGGTCAATTGGTGACAAGATCACGGCTAGTTGCTATGACGCCACTCACATGGGGAGAGCAGCCCCCAGGGGTATTACTACCTGTGGACAATGTACCTCTTGCCCTTGGGTAAAAACTGGAACACGCTTTAGGCTGCCAAGCGGGGAACAGTTTGTGCCCTGCTTCCACGCCAATTGCGAAACATGTGGAGCAATATACTTGATGATATGCAGATGCGGGTCCTACTATGTAGGCAAAACTATACGCCAGTTCAAACTGCGTATCTCATGTCCCCCCTTCCCACCAGCCCCTTTTCCCCCTCCCCTCCTTTTCCTTCCCTAGGGTGTTCTGGTCCATGGTGAGCGGGGGCAAATCTGCCCCCATTGTCCGAGCGATCACGGCTGACATGCACTAGTTCCTACTCAGCTCAGTAGAAGAATGGGTTCCTGGGTGGGCTGTGCACGCATGCACGGCGTGATGACGGCCGTGTCGGGTGATGTCAGACGCATCTGACGAGTGATCCCGACAGGGGCATATTTATACAGCCCCACCAGTCCACTACACCAGACACTGACCTGAGGGACGGATGTCCCTGGACCACATCCTAATGAACAAACAGGACCGCCTCCGCCTCTCATTTTACCCTTTTGCCACTTAGAAGGTACGTCTTATTCCTATAGGCCTATGAACAGTATGTATAGCACTTAAGCAGCATATAGTAAGCTCCCACTTTGATCAGTCCTTGCCTGAGGAAGAGGCGCGGCCTTACAGTCACCTGGGCCGTTCGCCCAATGAAACACATCGCATAGCAGTGACGTCACTGATTTGCGCCTTGTCTCCTACGGACCGAGCCTCGTCCTGGATGCTACAGCCGGCTCTACCACCTTCTCCAGAGACGAACGGATCATCGAACGGATCATCATCACAACGTCAGGAGACGCATTCCCTGGTGCATACAATACACGGTGACGCCACTATGGACTGATCTACATGCCAAATTTGTTCTTATATCCAGTGAGTGTTTTTAATCCTTCCTTGCAATAAATGTGTTTTCAATACTGCACTTAGAGGCGCCTCCCTCTCCTTTCTTGTCTGCCCTGGAGTCCTGCCTGGCTGCATATGCCTAGGTCGGGGCCCAGTGAGCCCACAATTCGATCAATGGTACAAATATTACCTATTATGCTTTCAGACAATACGAGGAGCCTCTGCCAAATTTGTATCGGGGTGTACACTAGCCTTTATCTATACATGGTCTGCTTTTGGACGGGCTCATTAGAGACAAGAGGGAGTGCCTCACAGTGCAAGGCCAACCCCTCCTGATACTCCCCTTCACTGAGTTTTCAGGCACTATATCAAACTAGTTGCCAGTACTAGTATTACAAGTAAGTTACCACACACTTCAGTGTATGTGTATGATGGATATTAAGTGTCATTATATATGTAGTTATTATATTTACTAGCTACCTTTTTGGGTTTTGTAGGACCATCTGTATGCCCCTATATGCAGCACGCGAGCCAATTGAGAGAGCGCAGCATTGGGGAGCCCCCATGGTCTTGGCGGGGCATTGTGCATGATCTTTCGCTGCTTGCATGTGAGTGGGGGGCCTTGTTGGAATGCTATCATGTCAATGCTATGTTGTAACACATGTGTGTACAGTATCTGATATCTGTATGTATTTATTGCAATAGGCAATTATCAAGTTCCTGAGGAAGCGATCAAGGATTGTGAAACATGTTGAACGAACAATATCTGCAAGTACTTACCTGAAGATACAGTGGTACCCCAATAGTCCGCTATTGTTGGCCTTAACTGGCTAAACTGATCGTTGATTGTGCCCCACCGGGCTTCAGCATAGTACAGTGGGGTCAATACCATTGCTCTCTGTTTTGTTTTTATTAACTTTGTAGCAAATATAGCTCTATTGTATGTCAAAAATATATGTGCTATCTTTCTGGATTTTAATGGAATGCTTCCGTTCAGGCCTAGCGAGGCCTAGTGAGACCCTGGGATTGCACGGCTATTTTGGTATGGTGCTACCGCCTTGTATGCGGTGCAGGGGGCTCACTGTTTCCCAGGAGGTGGTCCATGCGCTGGGATTGTGAAGGGATGTCTCCCTATGCTGTCCATGTGGTGGGGCCTGTAAGATTGTAGCCTAGGCCTTTTTTTTTTTTTTCAAGAAATTTTATTGTATCAATATGAAATACATATACAGGTTTCAAAGCTTGATACATTCGTTGGTAGTGAAGACTGAGGTTATAGAAAAGATAAAACATATTTTGGGATTATTATAGTATGAGCTGGAAGCTTAAGTATTGATGCCCAAAGATGGGCGGCAGATCTGGTTGAAGTAGAATAAATGAGCATAGGATAGGTATAATTAGAGGTTGTTAAACTGGTCAGTGTACAGGGGGGGAGGGGGGGGGGGGAGAAATGCACGACCTAGATGTGTGGAATTGGTGAAACATGTGGATCCTGTCTGAGAGAACCAGCTGGGAGAATCTCGCGAGGTGACTTATTCCAGAAAGAGCGCTGGAATGATAAGATAATGCAGTCATAAAGTATGCTATAGTGAAATATTACAATGATCCAATGGTATAATACAGTGATATACTGTGATGATATAATGCAATATTATAATGGTATAATGCAATATTATAATGGTTATACTCCTTGACATGAAGATAGTCTATGAGAATAAAAGGATGTATTGATGGTAAATGAGGTTTTCCAGAAAGACTTATGCATGGGAAGAGTTGTTGAAGAGGATGCCAAGGCCCTTCTAGAGGGGGATTGCGATGGTATGAGGTTTCAACACCCATACAGCTGTCTGAGGTTGTCATAGTATTGAAGAGGCTTGTCAAGTAGCGTTTGTCTTTCGGCTAAGGGGACAACTTTCGAGATGTAGGGAAGCCACTTCCTGATGAAACGTTCCTTCGAAGTGGGGTGGAGTGGATCCATTGAGAGTCTTTCTTTGTATAGCAAAGATAGAAGGTCTTTTTGGAGTTGGGATATCGATGGAGGAAAAGAATGAATCCAGTTAGTTTTTCAGGATATTTCTCCTTGCCGCCAATAGAGTATGAAGTATCCACTTCTTTTGGGGAGTGTAGCGGACTTGTATGTGGCTTGCCATTGAGTGTTCGTCCCAATAGCCAAACAGAAGTAGAATGGGGTCTTTAGGTAGTTGCAGTGACGTGATGTCCAAGATGTAGGATAGCACTTGATCCCAGTAGGATGCGATGTACTGGCATTTCCAGAACCTATGTGCCAGGGATGGAAGATGTTGAGAGCATTTAGGGCAGATTGCCGAGTCCCCGGAGGCTTTGTCCCGGAGGTATGGTTGGTAAGCCCTGTGCAGAATTTTCATTTGCGTTTCTCTCCATGGTTCACTGGGGGTGAGATTAAGGACCAGATTGTATCCTTCCAGTATTTTGTCCTCCAAGTTTTCTGCTGGAAAGTCATTGGACCAGTTGGTTTTTTTTTTGTTAGTATGTTGGGAGCAGGCAGCCACCCGCAGAGGCTTGTAAATCTCAGAAATGGAATAGGATTGTTGGGAGATCAGGTGGTCAATGAAGGAGTTTCTCAATCTGCTGGTAACCTTCGCGCCGAGGGAGTTGAGGAAGCTACTGCACTGGTTATAGTTATGCATATGTGCTTGGGGGAGATCGAATTTTTGAGCAATTGCTTGGAAGGGTAGGAGTGATCCGTTGTGGAATCGCATAAATCCGTAAAGGTGGTTAGGCCTTTTTTCTTCCATTTGTGAAAGACTTGTTGGGACCAGCCGGGGGTGAAGTGAGGGTGACCTTATATAGGGAGATGCCTAGAGATGAAGGGAGATAGAGCCAACAGCTTTCGAGATTCTCTCCAGGCGATGACAGTGTCTCTTAGCAGAAGATTATGTTGTATTGGGGGAGTTAGAAATTTCCAACGGGAGTGAAAGAGTGCTGACAGAGAGAGGGGGTGTACCATGGTTGCTTCCAAGCGATGGTTAGAGTATTTTGAAGCTTTGGTTATCCAGTCCAGACCAATTCTTAAAAGACATGCTAAATTGTACAGGCGTATATTAGGTAGGTTAGCGCCACCATCTCCCCTTAGGAGATGCATGAGTTTCAATGCAATTCGGACTCTTTTGTTTTGCCAAATAAATCTTATAAAGATACTATTGAGGGTTTTAATGTCCTTGTGCTTCAGGAGCAGAGGTATTGTCTGCATTGGGTATAGCAATCTAGCAAAGCTAACCATTTTAATCAGGTGGCATCTCCCCAGGAGTGAGAGCGAGAGATCCATCCAGCTGGTGAGTTCTCTGATAATCTTGTCTATGAGGGGCGGATAATTTAAAGTGTAGAGGGATGCTGGTGTTTTTCCAATTTTTATACCCAAATAAGTGATGTGGGAGTTAGCTAATATGAAGGGAGAGTTCAACGTCCAGGGAGGGGTCTTATGAGAGCCTAATAGTAGGACCTCACTCTTTCCATAATTTATGCGTAGCCCAGAGCAGGATCTGAAATTGTCAAAGACCTCCTTAATGGTGAGTAAGTCCTTCGAGGGGAGTGCTGAGAATATCAGCACATCGTCCGCGAACAGGGCTGTACGCAGTTCTATAGAACCCACTTTAACCTCATGTAAGGGAGCTTTGAATATCAGGTGTCTGGATAAAGGTTCAAGGGCAATATTGAATAGTAGGGGTGACAGGGGACAGCCCTGTCTTGTTCCCTTGAAAAGTCTAAAATCTGGACTCAGTTGACCAGCTAGAAATAGTCTAGCAGATGGGAGAGCATACATCTGTTTTATTAGATGTATAAAGGGACCTTTAAAGCCTAATTTATCCAGGACCATGAATAGCCAGTCAAAATTCACATTGTCAAAGGCTTTTTCTGCATCTAAAGTGATGATGGCTCTCTCCAGAAGGGGATGCGTGGAGGCTACTTCAAGGATTGTCATCACTTTCCTTATATTTAGGGATGCAGTACGGTCTTTGACAAAGCCAGATTGAGCAGGGTGAATGATGTCAGGTATTATTACTGCCAGTCTATTTGCCACTATTTTTGAGAGAATTTTGGTGTCTAAGTTTAGGAGGGAGATGGGACGGTAGGAACCTGGTTCCATCTGGTCCTTGCCCTTTTTCTCTATGAGTTTGACGATTGCTTGGTTGCCGGTGGGTGGGTAGGCGCCTCCTGTCCAGATATGGTCATATACAGACAGTAGAGTAGGGGTGAGGGTGTCCTTTAGGGCTTTATAGAAGTCTCCTGTGAACCCATCTGGGCCTGGGGCTTTTCCTGAGTGAAGATGACTGATTGTGTCTTTTACTTCTGAGATGTTTATAGGGGCATTGAGTGCTGACAGCTGAGCTGGGGAAATTGTGGTCAAGTTGAGGTCATCTAGGAAGAGTTGGGCCTTGGTCTTGTCTATGGGGTCGGGGGCATAAAGGGAGGTGTAAAAATCTAGCATTACCTGGGTTATGTCTCGTGGTAGGTTGTGGGTCTTGCCTGATTTGTCCCTTAGAGCGGTAATGTGTGTGGGCTTATAGGGGCCTTTGCATAACTTTGCCAATAGCTTACCTGCTTTATTCCTGAATTTGTAGTGTATGGTGTCTGACTGAGCCCTTCTAGAGAGTTCTATATTGTCAGCCCAAAGATCAAAGGTGCTTTTTGCTGCCTCCCATGCTAGCCTATTTTGTTGGGTATTGGCCGAAGCTAGTATTTGTTGTGCCGTGTTGAGTTTGGCACTTGCCTCCTTAAATTTGTGGAGGGAATATTTTTTGTGAAAGGAGGCGTAAGAGATTATTCTGCCTCTTAAATAAGCCTTTCCTGTTTCCCAGAAGAGGGTAGGGTTGTCAATATGATTCTGGTTTGTGAATTCAAAATCTTCCCAAGATTTAGTGATAAAATTAATAAAGTCAGCATTTTTGGCGAGGTAAGAGGGGAAACACCATAGACGGCAGTCTTGTTGGAGTGTGGTGTCCTGTAACGTGAGAGATACTGGGGGATGGTCAGAGATAGCTATCTCGTGGATTTCAGTCCCTTGTAGTGTGGGGAGTAATTCGTCGGATCCAAATATATAGTCTATTCTTGTGAGAATTTTGTGCGGGGGGGAATAGAAGGAAAATTCCCTGTCTATTGGGTGCTGGAGTCTCCAAAGATCAATGAGCTGAAGACAAGATATTGTGGAATTAAGTAGGGTAGGTCCCTGAGTCCGTAAGTTGGTCTGGGGGGATGGGGAGAGAGTTTGTCGTCGAGTGGGATCATAGTAGAATTGAAGTCGCCTCCCATTATGTGGGGACCCTCTGGCAGCGTAAGAATGTGAGTTGATAGATTCATAAAGAATTGGTCGTCAGGGCTATTCGGGACGTAGACAATCATCAGGTTAAATTTTTTAGATCCCCATTGTACATGAGCCGAGACTATGCGCCCATGGGCGTCGGTAACCGAGGAAATGATTTTCCCTGGGAAGTTCTTATGTATTAGGATGAGAGTGCCTGCTCTTTTAGTGGTCCCCTCTGACCCTAGCACTGTGCCCACCCAGAGTTTTTTCATACGGAAAAAGTCTCTAGAGGTGAGATGTGCCTCCTGGATCAAAGCTATATCCGTTTTGAGCCTCTGCAGGTGTCTGAGGATTTTCATTCTTTTATTGGGGGAGCCTAGTCCCCTAACATTCCAAGTCACTATTTTCATAAATAGGTGAGTTTAGGTGGGTGTGGGCTGATGATGTAGTAACGAGTGTTGGGAGAGGTTGCAGCAATGAGGGAGTATAAACCGATGTAAGCTACTTGTGACCTTTTAAAGATGTGATGTGGAAGGGTAGACCAATGATCCTTATAAGCTGGTAAGGTCTTGTGCAGTTTGGGGGGGATTGAGGGGGGAGGGGGAAACAGGGGGGGGAAGAGAAACATTCAACATACGTGGACTTCTCTTTCTTCCACATGGTGTCACTGCTGTAAGTCAGCTCCCAGATTAGGTGATGACCCTTAATCCAAAATAGTTTTCTGGCCTGTGTGGTAAGATATGTAGTGTATAATCTCAGGTAGCCATTCCTACCGAGAGGCGTTTTTTGTTTTAAAGTAAGAATTGGCTTGGGGGGGGGGGAGGCCAGAGTAGTTAACATGTGAGAGAGAGCATGAACATAACTTACCCCTCTTAGGAGGGAAACTAGAGAAGTGCATTAAGGGGGTAGCCAATGGTGAAGCTTACAGCCTATCACCCTTGTAAGTTCCAAGAAGGCCTCACTGCCTGACCTTCCTGATCCTTAACTAGCTGATAAAACATACTAGTTAAAAAGGCAAAGGAAAAAGAAGAGAGCCTCTTCTGGTTGATGTGGGATGTCAGTCTGGAAGCTGGGGCGTATTGCGCCCTCCAGATTGCTTGAATCTTTTCGGTGAATCTTTCCTGGGGCTTCTTATCTCCAAGGCACGTGATGTGGGCATGTCTCTGTTCACCGCCGCTGCATAGGAATTTGGCTGGAGTGAACGAACAAATTTTTCAGCTTCCTGTGGAGAGTGAAAAGTTAGCTGTTCTCCTGATGGCGATTTCAGTCGCAGTATGGCGGGAAAAGCTAATGTGAACTTCAGGTTTTGTTTAAAAAGTTCAGCACATATCCCCTGAAAGGATTTTCTTTTTTTTGCCACCTCAGCCGAATAATCGGAGAATATCAGGATTTTTACACCGTCTATTGAGAGAGATCTTTGTTGCCTGTATTTTTGTAGAATCATAGATTTATCAGCATAATTCAGGTATTTGGCTATTATGGGTCTTGGTTGCGGTTTATCTGAAGTTGGTGTACCCAGTCAATGCGCGCGTTCCACCAGACATGGCCCTGGAAGGCCTAGAGCTTCCAGTATTTTGGTGGAGCAAAATTATGCTAAGGCCTGGGTGTGGAGCGATTCGGGGACCCCAATAAAACGGAGGTTCGACCTTCTAGATCTGTTCTCCAAATCCTCCAACTTTTCCACTATGGCTTTAAGTTGTCTATCCTGGGCCATGCCGTATTCCTGAGGTTGGTACAGCTCGTCTTCCACATGAGAGATTCGCTGCTCAGCCTCTGCTAGTCTGGCTTTGTGTTCTTTCAGCTCTTTGTGGATTGCATGCATCCCCTCTTGTACTGCTTTCTCTACAGAAGCTTTAATAGTGGGGGCGAGGAGAGCGGTGACTGCCTGTGCAATGCGTTCGGTGCTGTTAAGATCGTTCGGTGCAGTGCTGTGGGCAGTGTGAGCACTCACCTCCATTTCAGTTGCGGCCGCTATTACGTGAGGCGTGGCCTGATCCCCCTGGTCCGGGAGGCGCTGAGACAGGGCGGCTCGTGCCCCAGTTTTGTCCAAGTAACGATCCAGGATGGTCGAGGGATCGGTCGTGAGGTCAGGCGGGGTCCTTAAACGATTTTGGCCGGTTTTAGAGGCTGATGTGCGGGTTTCATGGGGGGAGCTGGTTAGTGAGCAGCTATTCCATAGGGCGCCGGAACCGGAAGTCCTGCCTAGGCCTTTAATATGGCACCGGGTGGCTTGGACCGATACTATCGGGTCCGCTCGGATGGTGCCAGTCGTTCTGGGGAGCATTTCAATGTGCTCCCGGATAGGTGAGGGGCTTCCCCCAAGGTGTAAATCCGCTTACCCGGTCCCGAGTTATCCGGATGGTGTGCTGTGTTCCCTGCTCTGGCTGAAATAGGCCTCAAAGAGGGCGCCGGCTTCAAAGGAGTGGTGGTGATTGCGGCCTAGGGGCCGTGCAGCTCCGCCGACGGATGTAGTTTCTGCCCTTAGATAGAACGGCAGGGATCCGGAGCTGTGAAGAGACACTTCCTCCCTCACAGGCCTCAAGCCATGCCCCGTCCATTCTTTTTTAAAATAACAAACATGTCATACTTACCTGCTATGTGCAAGGGTTTTGCACAGAGCAGCCCTGATCCCCTTCTTCTGGGGTGCCCCGCTGGCGCTCCTTGCTCATTCTCTTCATCTAGTGCCCTCATGGAGAACCGCTCAGGGGGGTCTGGGGGGGAGATGCAGCCCAGAAGGTTTTTCACCTTAATGCATAGAATGCATTAAGGTGAAAAATCTTGAGACTTTACAATCACTTGAAGGCCTCATGCACACAGGACGTTTTTTGACTGTTTTACAGCAACTGTTTTTAGCTGCAGATGTTTTTTTTCTACAGTCAATAAAACCTCCGTCATGTTATCCTATGTATTCATGCACACATAGGCTGTTATCAGCTGTTTTTAGCAGTGACGTTTTTGAGCTGTAAAAAAACCCCAAGACCTGAGGGTTCTGAGAGACGTTTTTCAGCTGTAAAAACGTTCAAACGCCCAAAAACGCTCAAAAACGTTGATCCCCAATGTTTTTGGAGGTTTTAGACCAATTTTTTTCTTTTGAGTAGTGCCATGCTATTGAGTAAATCCACCATATGCGGAGAAAACTTCCTAACTGAGTAAGGATAAGGATATCTTAAAATCCCCTCTACATGCTTCATTTCAATCTGGCCATACACTGGTAGAAACGTGTTAGAAGATTTTCATCTTCAGATTTGTTTAATTTCCTAATGGTTAGTGAGGTGAAAGCAATGATTGTTCTCAGTGGCGGCTGGTCAATGAGGGGCACTTGGGCACCGCCTCGGCTAAAGAGACAAAAAAAGGCAGCCCCGCCCCCCTGCAGGTGGCGCCGGTCATTAACTTTCTTTTTTTTTTCGGCTCCTTGGCTGTCCCCTGACAGTCAAGTAGTGAGCCTATTGGCCAGCCATTAAAGTCTATGTGTGTGCGCTGAACAAGTGCACACACATAGCCTGATTGGCTGCCCTGAGCCTGCGGCTCAGTGTGATTGGATGGCGGGTCACTGTGGCAGCGGACGTGACTCCCGCCCCCACAGAGGCCCTGACCGCCCAACGATGGGGACAGCTCGCTTATCCGCATGCCGAATCTCTGCAGACTCACAGCCGCTTCTCCGCATGCCGAACTCTGCATTAATTCTGCCTGCCTTCCTATTGGATGGGGTAAGTGCGGAACTTGTCCCGACCTCGGGGGGGGGTTTCTGCAATGTACCCCACCTGTGATACTGGCTGCATAAGTGCCCCACCTGTGTTATTGGCTGCATAAGTGCCCCCACCTGTGTAACTGGTTGCATAAATGCCCCCACCTATGTCACTAGCTGCATAAGTGCCCCCACCTATGTCACTGGCTACATAAGTCCCCCACCTGTGTTATTGGCTGCATAAGTGCCCCCACTTGTGTTATTGGCTGCATAAGTGCCCCCACCTGTGTCACTGGCTGCATAAGTGCCCCCACCTGTGTCACTGGCTGCATAAGTGCCCCCACCTGTGTCACTACATGCATAAGTGTCCCCACCCCTGTCACTGGCTGCAAAAGTGCCCCCACCTGTGATACTGGCTGCATAAGTACCCCCACCTGTGTCACTAGCTGCATAAGTGCCCCCACTTATGATATTGGCTGCATAAGTGCCCCCACCTATGATATTGGCTGCATAAGTGCCTCCACCTGTGTCACTGGCTGCATAAGTGCCCCACCTATGATATTGGCTGCATAAGTGCCCCCACTTGTGTCACTGGCTGCATAAGTGCCCCACACCCCCGTGAATACTTCGGTCACTGTGTTCACCCCGTGAATACGTCGGTCACTGTGTTCACCCCCGTGAAT